>SRMA01025838.1:201796-335167 GCA_007224835.1 Danionella cerebrum | reverse complement strand
TTAGTATTAACCTCTTAAGCCCTGAGGCCTATTTTCCGAAAATCCTATACTTTTACTTTTTAAGGCATTTCTCAGCTTTTACAAGGTCTTAACTGCAAATCTTGGTATCAAAATGAAGATAGGTTCTTGGGGAGTGGTGTTGATGAGTTAATTTGACAGTCAAGAACACTGGGTAAGAGTAATTGATGTTGGAATGGCCAAAAATGAACTCCGCCTAAAAAAAAAACACATGTTTCCTCCAATATCTCCTTATTTTACTTATAGCGAAGCAAATAAACACAATCAATTGTAACCACTACATGTCAAGAACATCTATAGCAAGTTTGGTGTTCATACTACAAGAAACTAATATTCTGTACAGGTTTTGATTGAACAAAGTTCAGGCGTAATCCATGTTGGCACAGTTTGGCACAATTTGGCAAAATAATTGAAATATGGAAAAAATCTTGTCCAAAGCTTCAGCTACGTTCAGAGTCTTCTTTTCTTGCTTATGGGACATGATTTCAGCAAAAAAACTCCTAAAGAAACGCTGTAAAAGGGGGGTAGAAGCTCATTTACGCCCTCTTGCTGCGCTTTTGGGAACCTTTCATTCACAAACGCTTTCGACGTCGAGCTTCTGCTTGTCCCTACCCCCCGACCATCTGTCCAATCCGGGAGATCTATATATCGACGGAGAGCTCTGATTCTATGGAAACCAATCAGCTCAACCATTTTGAGACTGACGGGATCGCCGACGAATCACACGACGCGCAGCGTGGAGAGACCACCTCTTACGCACGGGGAGTCATTCCATATTTGGTGACGTAATGACGCCACAAAGCTACAGAAATAATCCAAAATGGCGTTTGCGCGAAGCTATCGACCGGACATAACAACAAACGGACTTTTATCGCTATGGAAATAACTTTTTGTTGAAAAAACGGCAAAGGTAAGACAAGATTTACATGCTTGCTTGGTTTTCGCTGGCGTTTTTTCGTGGAACTTTCGCTCCCTGCTCTGAAATACTTCATGCAATGTTAATGAGTTGCATATCACTGGATTCAGCTGGTTGTTAGCTTTCATTTAATGTAATGGTTTTGGGTGTTTCCGTTTATATTGTGGATACATATTGCACATAAACAAAAGCGTGGTCATGAATTATACTCCGGACATGTTGTTGTTTATTTGCATGGCGTTCGAGCTGTGGTTCACGGATATGAAATTGAATTAGATACGTTTTTAGAGGAGTTTCCGCTGAACACAACAGTATTTAATATGTGTGGGTTATTCTCAGGGTTAGTGAGCTATGAGTGAAAATGTAACGCACAAGGGGGCAAGTCCCCGGTACCGGGGACTCTCGGGCTTAAGAGGTTAAATAATTCCAATTACATTGATTGACAATAAAAATGGATTTTAATAAAACTAAGGTGCACTGTGGCCTTCCAGTTAGAAGGTTGTCGGTTCGAGGCTTACCGGTGACCTTCCTGGAAGGTGTTCTCCCAGTGGTTGTGTCGGTTTCCTCCGGGTTTACTCCGGTTTCCCTCACAATCCCAAAGAACATTGGGTTAAGTTAATGCGGTTAGGCCCTTAGGTGTGAATGTGTGAGTAAATGTTGCCCTGTGATGGACTGGCGACCTGTCCATGGTGTACCCCCACCTCTTGCCCAATGTGCGCTGGAGTTAGGTCAAAAGGGACCCCAAAAGGGAACAAGCGGGTCAGAAAATGAATGAATGAATGAATAATAAAACAATAATAAATGCAAATAACAGATGAATTCAAATGGGCAAGACGAGCAAGTTACGAAGTCTCTAAAAGGTGAAAGCCACAGGAAAAGAAAAAAAAGTGTAATCAAGAATGAATCAAGTTATATCAAACCAAATACAAAATCATGAGCTCTGCTGTGGTGAAAAGAAGTAAATGCTGGTGTTTTAAGCAAGACGATCAAAAACCAAGAGGTAGCGCACTCCACATCTTTTCCCTGTCTTTTTTTTTTTAATTGTCTTTTAGTGACCTTTTTGCATTTTCATGCACCTCCCACAATCCCAATCTCAGACTTCTGTTTGCCCTTTTTTGTCTCTAATCCAGACACTCTGAATCTCAAAGAACTTGTATAGTAGTGTCCGTTTCACACATTCAATTGTAAAACAGCAATAAATGCATTTATAATAAATACATTTGTAAAGCATTTAATATTATATTTATTATAAGTTGATTCAAAAGCCTTTATAATAAATATTTGAGCCCTCAATTTTAGAGTTGTTCCGATTCCGATACCAGTAGCGAAAATGCTGGTACACAAAAAAATCCGGCATCGGTGTCGGCGAGTATTTGAGTCCATGTACCGATCCGATACCATTTTCCTAAACATAACCTAGTTATGCCCGCTAGCTTTGCTTATCGCTGCAAAGCGGAAATTAATTCTTCTTCACTGGCGCTGCTCAGAATGTAAACACAGGAAGTTGTGTCGTGTTGCCACAAGCAACCAAGGAGAAGGACAAGCCGCGCCAGACGCAACAGACATAGGAAGCTTCATTCAAACAAAGAGAAAAGTTTACACAAGACAGCCAACGAGCAATAAAGAGAACCGACAGGATTATCGAGTTTATTGTACTGGATGACCAGCCACTGTCAGTGGTGGAAAACGTGGGCTTTCTCCGTTTAATTAACATTTGGAGCCCCGGTACAGTTTGCCTGGTCGCAAATATATCTCCGAAACAGCGCTCCCTAAATTATATGAGACAGTGCGTGAACACATTTCATGTAAACTAAAGGACGCGCGATCTGGAGCTGGACACAGTGACGCCGTCACCTTTTACTCTTCAAAGTGCAGTGCTGCAGGCTAACGAGTTTCGCGGCTCGCACGCGTCCATAGCTGAATCAATCGAGGGTATGCTTGTGAAGTGGAATATTTCTGAATCCTGTGTTAATGTTATTTTGCGCGACAACGCAAGCAACATGAAAAAAGCGGAAGTGATCCCCTCAGTTACAGTTCTAAAATGGCACCTTGCTCGGGAGAGCCTGGACACTGGTATAAAAACAATGAAAAACACTCTTCTTGAGGCCGTCAAGAAACGATTCGCAACCATCGCGGAAGAGCTCTTGTATGCAGTTGCCACTCTCTTGTATCCACATTTCAAAGATAGGTATGTCTATTAATTTTTTTTCATGTCCATATTGATTATTGTCATTGCCATATTGAGTATATCTGAAGCACAGCATTAAATAATTTATTTTAAATTATAAAATGTCAACTAATACAGGGCTAGTAGTATCTACAGCTGTATATACAGATACACACCCAGGTATAGGATCGGTACTCCGTATCGGCCGATACCCTGAGCCCAAGTAAATGGTATCGGAACATCTCTACTCAATTTTAGCACTACATAGTTGCAATAATGCAATGGAATATTTATCGTAAAAATTGTCTTTGAAACAGCTCAAACTTTAGGCCTCTGTAAAACACACCGATTTTCCCCGTTCCTCCAACAGTCATGTTTTCGCCACACCCCCTGCTGATCAACCCTCACCTGCGGTCATTAAGAATTTAGCAACGAGCAGCACTTTAATTTGATTGAGTTCATGCATATTAAATTATAATAGACAGAAAATAGGTATATGTGATGTAATAATGTATTGTTCAATACGGGTCTGCTGCTCTCACACTTTTATATTAGGCAGCGCGTTTGCTCTGCATAGAGATGAGCTGTACTAACAATTAATCTGATTGGTCAGTGGGCGGTGCTAGCATATATGGGTGGTGCTAGGAACACTGCACTGCTTTCAGCTCACAGAAAAGGAATACAGGATTACATAGATATGCGTGAAATATTGTAATGAGAGAACAACACTAAAGCATGCCGGTAATGTTGAGTTTACATAATATGGTACCTTTAAACCAAAAATGTTTTTGAAAAAGTTTGCTAATAAATCTCCAGGTCATTTGCCAAGTGGTCTTGATCTAGAGTTCGATTATGCAGTAAGCTGAGCGGTCCTTCTGCAATCACAGTCATAGAAAACACTTGACTTTGTGTATGTTTTGTCTATGCGTTTAATTTTTTTCACATAATGTTAATGTGTTTATGGTTGTATTACAAATAAAGTTAATGCTTACTGTTCAAATACAAAATGTATGTTTAAAGGATGATTGTAAATATAATTGTTTTCCTTCTTTTTAGGAAGATATAACGCCAACGCAAAATGATTATGGCAGCAGATAAAAATTAACGCAACTGGGGTACAGTAAGGCCGTGACCTACACATCAAATTTTGTATATGCGGTCAAAAACCAAAACATAAATTTTCATTCATTCATTTTCAAACCCGCTTATTCCCTTTCGGGGGTCTGCCGGTGCCTATCTCCAGCACACATTGGGCGAGAGGCGGGGGTACACCCTGGACAGGTCGTCAGTCCATCACAGGGCAACATTCACTCACACATTCACACCTAAAGGGAATTTAGATTATTCTATTAACCTAAACGCATGTTTTTGGGATTGTGGGGGGAACCTGAGTACACGGAGGAAACCCACGCATGCATGGGGAGAACATGCAAACTCCTTCCAGGAAGGTCAAACCGACAACCTTCTAACTGGAAGGCCACAGTGCTACCCACTGAGCCACCGTGCCGCCCACATAAATTTTCATTTAATTGAAATTTCAAATACAAAAGGGAGAAAAAAAACTGGCTACAAAATGTATCCATTTAAAAAGCATAAATGCATTTTTTAAATCCTAAATTGCGTTAAAGGCTACTTACAAATTTTAGTTTTGTTTTTTTTTTTTAAAAAGGAAGACTTTTGTCATAGATTTTTGCTAAGTCACAAAGCACAACCTGCACATTGTTGTTTCAATGTTCAAATAACATTTTAGACCTGAAACAAGGCTTTAATTAGAAATACAGAGAGGACAATTACCATTCGAAATAAACGCGTTTATGTCTCCAACCAAGATGAACTGTTACTACACAAGTGGAGATTTTGGAGATATTTCATACCTGCAATGTTTACTTCTTTAAACCTTCTGCTTCCCACAAAAATTGTCTGCTGGTTGACTTTGTGCCTCGAGAGGTTAGTTTGTTAATGAACAAAGAGCATACGAGTTATAAAGAACTTAATTTAACAACTTTAAATACTCCAACAATCTTGCACATGCAGAAATTCAAAGCTGGATTTCGGCCCATGGTTCTCGCTAAATTGCTACAATGGCGAAATGACCAATATTTTAGTTCATTTTTTTCTTGGCAGTAAGCTCTCCTGGGAGCTGATTCTACTGTTCATTTAACAGATGCTAAGCATTAGTTATGGATGAAGAACTCAGATTTGCTCCAGCTACAGTAGTAATGGTCACATGATCTTCCACAGCTTTAGTTTGCTTTGCCAACGTGTCAACACAACATAGATCATTTTCCTGATCTTCTCGAATCAGGCAAGAAGAGTGAACAATGAGCAAGTTCTGTTTTTTGTCGTCACTTCCTCAAAATAAAAAAAAAAGAGGTCCTCCTCATAACCATCTCAAAATCTGAGCTGCGCTGTCTGAGAAAGCTGTTCTTGAATCTTAGGAGATTTAGCTCATGCATGTTCAGATTCGATGCGCAGAGATTTTAAAAATGTACAAGATAAACCATAAAACAGAAAACCTTTTCTCTCCATCATCCGATGCACAGGGAGAAGAGTGTATAGATGACATGTATTTACTTCAATCCATCATGAGACGAGTATTAAATTACAGGTTGACTTATCGTAATAGCAAATCTCATTTTAATGGATTCAGATGTGTAATATAGAGAATTACATGCTGGCCTGCTGTCTCACACCTCCGCCCGAACGGTCTCTCTCCCTCACACTGGCTCTCTGAGTTAATTTACATAATCAAGTTCACAAAGTCAGTTCAATAATTTGGCCTCCTGGACGGCTGCCTGCCACAAGCACCATTCCATTGTTGGGTTCTTATTAAATATCTCACATTCCTTCGCGAGCTGTGCACTAACTAATTAAGGCCAAGGCAGTGGAGGAAGAGACACACACACACACAGAGACTTTCTAGATTTCCTCAGTGCTGTACATTTTCTGTATGACAACTTAAATTCAAAGTGGTGTCTGCAAATATTTTTAATTTAATTGCTAGGTAAATTACTATTGCAGACAATGAAAATGTTATGGAAAAAGGGACTTTTTTTTCAATAGAAGAAGGAAGTAACTTTAATCCTCCGCAATAGTTTCTGAATAGAAAAAAAACCCAGTCTAAAGGAATCTTTTTGGTGATGGGTGCTTTTCATCTGCGTCAAGGAAATATTGATGGAATGATGCTCCCTTTGTGAAAATGGCGTATGCGCTATAACAGACGCTCACCGCACCAAACGGGGAAACAGGAAAGAAGAAGACGACAAAGACGACAAAAAGATGAATTAAAAGAACACGGAAAAAAACATGGATGCTGGACGATTTATACTGTTAGTTGCTGATCACAGGGAGCTGTTTATGTAAACTTGGAAGAAAAAAGAGGATTTGTGGTGAGCCGTTTCTAGCAAAGTCGCTATGAAAATTTGGGATGAGCACCACAGAGCGACTCGAAAGAGAACGCTTCATTGGTCTTCCCCTTGCAAAGATAAAATCCGATCTCTTTTTCGTTGGCACTTTTCGTGTTCGGCCGATGTGTGATGTCTCGTTGTTGCCAGAGTTTTAATTTTGAGGTGCGTCGGAGCACAAAACTTATATATTGAAATTATTTGACAACACGCCGTAAGGTTTGTGGCAAATCTGAAGCCCTAATATTTAATTTGTGCACTCATATCAGTGTAAAAGTTTGCTAGTAAACTACATTTAGTCTCTTTGCGGTAATTAAATAAGCCCCTGTTCAGAGGACCCATGCAAGCGCAGCTTTGACATGGAGCGGTTAAACAGAAGTGAGTGGGGAAGGCAGTTCTGTTTGCTGTAATGGACATGAGAAGCATCTACATGCTGGGACATGAACCCTGAAAATCTTTTCATCGAGAAGTGACTTGTGCTTAGGGTGTGGCTGAGGGAAAGAAAAGAGCTTAGTGGGAATCCAAACCCATGTGCACTCCTTTGCATGTAATTTGGATGCACTTACCAGACAGAGAATAAAGGAAAGAATAATCTTTATTGTAAGATTATTTTTGGGTGAGGTTTTTTTTGTTTGTTTTTTAAAAGGGGAATTGAGCCAGATAGGAAATGAGGTCAGAGGTGGGGTGCTGAGTCGAGAAAGAACCACGAGCTCCGGACTCGAAATCAGGTCACCCGGAGTACAGCTGCACCTGACATGTATATGATCACTACACAGAGCGAATAACACATATGAGCCAAAGGCTTCACACTCTGTAGAATAACAAAAACATTTTCAAGTTACAAAATGCATTGAATCACCAATCCCTCTGACCAATGTTGCTTAAACACTAGGGGTGTAACTGTTTGCAAAAATCACGGTTGTATACAACGCACTGATGTCACGTTTCGGTGCGTTTTCGATATAGTTATTCAGATTTTATAAAAACCCAACAACTTACAAAGAATGGTGTTTGTCTTTTCTTGCTTTGACGCATCTGCATAAAAGCGAAATATAAATACATTGTACAATGATTGAGGTCTATCTTCCGAAGTTTAATACTTCAAGCTAATTAAACAAAACCTCAAGATCTAAACAGTCCTGTAACGGTCACCTGCTTTAGAAAATACCCCATCACTAGACACAAGTGAACCAATGGCTTCTGTTATTTTCCCAGCTAGAATCTCACTGCAATGGTTTGTTCCGTCATTTTCACCATGTTGAATGTCTGGAATGCATTACGTATTTGATGTATTGCTACTGAGCTACTGAGAGGTATTGTCTAAGAGCGGAAGTGTATTTGGTTCTTGTAGTGAATGTGATTCTAGTCACTTCTGAAACTTCTTTACATATTCTTATTGCTTTATTTAATATTTACTAGGAGACAATCATCCTTGACTTGAAATTTAAATGTGAAAGATAAAAAAAAATTAGCTCTCTCCATAACTTAGAGTAAAACAGATCAAATGCTCTCATACAAATCAAGCCAGACCATAGCCTTCTTAGCTTTGTGGTCTCGAATCATTTTAAATTCCATTATTTTCTTATGATGGCTCGTTAGGTAACAGTTTCAAAAGTTGGTTATAAATATCGTTCTAAAATATTTGATGTACATCATATCGTGCACATGATATCGAGGTATGTATCATACCGTGAGCAGAGTATATCGTTACACCAGACATTTGGTTTCATAACTTACACTGAACCAGAACTACGGCCAAACAGATCTGTTGCAACTTGGAAGATCCTCTATTTCTGCACTAGCCATTGAGCTACTTTTCTAATATTGCGTGGGTTTATGACATGAAACGTGCAATACTTTTTAAAGTATGCATAAAAAAAAAGAGGTAAAACATCCTAATTTTCCCCAATAAATATTATGGTTGTCTGTATAATGGTGGAATGGTAAACTGCTGATTTATTGATGCATTCGCTCATTGTGTTGTGTAATGTTCTTACTTTGAAAAACATGGCCATGTTACGCATCACTGTGTACTTCCTGTTCCAGTCTATGCTTAAGGGGAGAAGAGAGTTTTCCTTCATTTGTCACAAGCCTGACAACAACCATTGTGTTGTTTTTCTTCTTCTCAATAAGAACACTTTTACGAATACAAGTACTAGACCACAGTATTGGACAAATACCAGCACAGTAAAATATTTTGGTTGTGAAAAAGTTAAAAAGTGTGAGTAGTCTTAAATGAATTTCCAAGTTAAAACCTAAACACAAGTAACAGTAGCTTTATTAAAACAATCAAAGTTTACTCTGAATTTTCCTGTAAATGTTACGGACTGTTTATTTATACATCATCTGAAATCAAAAACAATGCAATTGATATGAACACATTAATTCTAGTGCAACTTAAGCAGCCATAATTAGCAAAGTCATATAAACTTACAGAGAGAAATGATTTTGGCTACAGCCTTAATTAAACCGGGAGAACCTCACCCAGACAACCTCAGCAACGGTTAGTAAAAAAAAAAAAAAAAAAAAACACTTATATGCAAAAATGATAATGTTGCGATGGTCACTGCGTGCTAACGTCTCGTGCTGAGTTAGCGCAATGTTAACTCATTTTTACAACCACTGTCTGTTGAGATTAAGATCATATTAAAACTTATGACAACTTTTTTCTTTTTTTTGGTGTTACTAGACGGCAAAAACTAAGTAATATTATTTGGCAAATTTTACTTAAATGTACTTATTAGGGGTGTAACGGTTCACGGTATGTTTCGTAACGGCCTGTTCGGTTCGGTACACTTGCGTACCGTTTCGGTGTTCGGTATTTTTATTAAATTATATAAATGTATTATTAGTGCGATATTACGCGCAGCGGAACAATGTTCTTAGGCGAGTTTCCGCACGGACGCTATTGAGTGACGCACAGTAGCGCTGCGCGCCGGGTAGCTGTGAGAAATAGAAAAAGCGAAAGAGAAGCCAGAGCTTGAAGACCCTCTCACCTTACTACGGTCTCCTGTTTGGGAACACGTTTACTTCTCTGTTAAAATACATAACGGGGATAGACGAGTGGATAAATGTAAAGTTGTATGCCGACATTGTTCCACGGAGATCGGGCAGGCAACACATCTAACATTTTCTACTGCTGGAGATATTGTCACTGCAACCAGATCTGTGCTCTCTTCAGAAAATGTGGAGAGGTTAATCTGTTTAGCCTAAAACTTGAATAGTTTTGTTGATATATAAGCTGAAGCTGTTGCTAGTGTTAAAAGTTTTCAGGTCCTAACTAGTTGCAGTATTTCATTTTTTATTTAAAAAAAAAGTGTATTTCTTTATAAAAAGTGCAATTTATTTAAAGTATCACCCAAATGTGTCACTTTTATTTATTTTATGCAAGAATTCTACTGTGTATTGGCAGCTTTTCAAAATAAAGATTATGTAAGCTCTTAACTCTCCAAGACACTGTACCGAACCGAATACGATTTTAGCGTACCATTACACCCCTAGTACTTATGTATTTTTAGTACAATACATTGAAAACTAAATGCAAGAAAAGTGCTGAAGTGTGCATGCCCCTTTTAAGTAAAACCATGTATTACTAGTTATAGTAAACTTACTTACGTCAGCCCAAAAATCATTTTTTGCAGTGTGATCTGGTATCGGTATAAAATTATTGAATGTATTTGGCTAAAGTTTTCAATGTGATCAAACAAAATAAGACTGTTTTGAAACACAGTTGTCGACATGTTTGATTACTGACGTTTTAAAACCACTTGCAGTGCTTCTGATCAGTTTCAGCTCAGTGATTCATCTGTACAGCTCACACATGTATGTCTTGTTTAAAAAGACTTGATGAAAATCTTCATTTTTTTCAAAACTGTGTTGCATATTTGACTCAGGTATGACATGTACATCATAGTGTGTGTAATTTGCATATAAAATATTCGCCTTTCATATTGTGTATGAATAATTGTCTGTGTATTTGTGAAAAATGTCAATCTTTTGTCCACTCACCCTTCACAGAGAAACAACACAGAACTTGAAGTCAAAAGAAGAAAAGGGAGTTGAAACACACATTCTCATTAAGTCAAGTTCATTGACCATTTAGTTGGTTGCCCCAGTGAAGCAGCTGATGGTAAAACATCCAGAAACACAAGAATGGAAACAAGTCTTTGTTGGTTTTTCAACGGCCCATTAGAGCAGCAAGGCATCGTCACACCTGCAAATGGCTGCCACCCACACCCTATGTTTAAACAAGACTGTGCATACACACACGGAGAGCAATCAGGACTGCCATCATAGCCCTGGGGAATTACGCTTCTCAAAGTCATTAACAGCACACCACTGACATGAATCAACCTCAATCAGACGAACATTAGAGCCACGCGCACCTCGCCATATCCATCAGTGGAAATATCTGAGTGAGGGCGGCACTCAGCACGTCTTCCTCTTCAAGTGAGTGTGTCTTGTTATTGTGATGCGTGATTAGCTCTGCAGGTGAACAGTTAAGACCTCACACTCCCAACTGTGACGAATGACTGAACATAGTCATATTTTATAGCCATACAATCCAGTCTAACTTTAACAAAAGGAACACCATTACTTGTGAGATGCGGAGGAAGGCTATCAAATCTCACAATAGTTGACTTCAATATTCTGTTTCGCAAAGACAGAATGAGAGTTAAATTCAACCACAAGACAGAGTCCAGTGTCAGACATTTCTGGAGGCTTTGGCAGTATTTGAAGTGGGTTCTGTTGCAGGAAAGTCTTTTTTAGACCCAGACGTTTTCCACAGTTTACAAAACTGCATCTGCTGCCTAAACTCAACAGACAGAAAAATAATGTTGAGCCCACAGTGTTTATTTAAAAAAAAAAAAAGCAACATTTCGAACATGTGAAGTTACATTAGCACTGCAGACGAGTTAAAAGCTGTGAAATGCAGCCTCTCTGTGAAGAGGGATAATTGCAGGAAATGACAAGCAGCTCTGTGGAATGCTGCCAGTGAACATAAGCCTTTTTGCAGGAGTTCACTGCTCCTAAAACACCTCTTCATAACCCGACACCAAGAACGGCATGTGGGTGGGATCACAGCTGATCATATTTTTCTGATGTCTATTAGGTTTGTACAGCTCCAAAAGAAAGACAAGCACGGTACTTACTAAATGAACGCACCACAATAGTGACTATCAAAGCAACAGAGAGAGAGACAAAGAGGTCAAAGGTCAAGCCCGATGGACCAGAAGGAGGCAGAGCCAGAACCCTGCAGAGAGCTCCAGAACACAGTCGTCATGGAGATGGAAGTGTGTTCATTCTAATGGATAAGTTTGAAAGCAGACGACTCTAGAAAGCATGGCTTACAATTTAAATAAATTTTTTTTAAATCTAACTGCAGATAAAAAAAAATGTTCAAAACACACTACAGCTGCAGTAATAATATTATTTAAAATAATAGTTATAAATTTTGGTGTAATGGTCATTTTGTTTCAAATTACATGGAAACACAAAATGCAATGTGTACATTTTTCTATAGATATTAACAAATGGACGGGTGTCACTTTAAGGAGTCGTCAATGGCACTGCAGAACGGTTATGAGCATGTGAACAAATTTCTTTCTCCTTAAAACAGTTTATTCATTCATTTCCTGTAGGTTTAGGATTTGTATTAAGGTTTAAACTTACATGGAACACATGTGCCTTATTTGGAGGTCTCTTACAAAACTTATTTGCGATTTCGGGGCAAAGGCACATTCAATGTTCTTGAGGGCAGGTAAATCTAGTGTAGTGAAGCCTACACGTGTCTCATGGGCATGACACTGGTGCCAGAGATGTCGAGTTGCTCGGTTAAAACTGCAGCTGCCGCTCACTGTGTATCCTAATATATGGCAAACGCGAGGGGCGGAAGGATAGCCGCGCAAGCACATTGTACAGAAAAAGTGCAGCGCTTACATTTTACGTTAAAGTTAAAATGGATTTTCATTCAAGCACATCGATGTACACCACAGAGTCGTGAGAGTTTATATAAAACACAGTTATTTCCTCCAGTTTCAGTCGACAAAAAGTCCAGTTCCGAATGTTCAGAAGTTGTGTCACAACTCTGTTCACATTTAAGAACTGTGTGAGGCAGCATTCCGTCACTGTTGAAGTCGGCGTTTTATGATTACTTTGTGTTCAGGTCAGATACCTCCCCTCAGTTTATGTGAGGAGAATTGATTTGTGTTCAAGTGTGAGAGCGTGAGTGTACGTGTGTGTGCGTGTGTGTGTGACTGAGGTCAGTGTGTATAATGGCACAGACCGGGTAGATTCTAATGTATCAGCCTCTTATCACTTCCCCACTCTCATCCTTCACAACCACACACCTGAACATGCTCTTATCTCAGCAATTCGATAGATGGAGAGACACTGCTGGTAAATAAAGTTGAGACTAACTGCATTATTACGGTCGCCAAGTGAGGACAGGAGACTAGGCATGGGATGGTGACCAGTTTCAAGGTTTACAGCGGTTTGAAAAAGCAAAACAAAGTATAGTGTTTCCATGATGTGTGCATTTTTTTGTGACTCTACAAGGCTACGTGTACACACGCAGCTGCAGCGTCTAGTGCTGGCAGTCTATGGCAGGTCATAGTAACCCTTTATGACCTTTAGTAACCCAGAGCATAGTGTACATTTTTACCTGCTTTGGTGCCAGTTTTTTAAAGTTTTTTTTTATTTGCCATACATCAATACAACCCTTATATCCTAGACTTTAGTAATATATAGAGTTAGGTCAATCTTAACTGAAGAAAGTGCCAAAACGTTATGATTTAAATACAGATGTTTCAAAGCTTTATCGTTCAAAATTGTAAAAGTAAAAAAGTTCCACAAAATGCCTTTGAACCACAGTGATTTTTTTCTTTCTGATTGAGGTCATTGTTTATTTTTTGAGATACACTCAAATTTGTATCAAAAAACTAAAAACATGCACATTTTGCAGAAAACGTACAATGAACATCACAATAAGCAATTTACAAATTGGAAAAAAATGTTTCTAAGATGCTGTTGATCATAGATAGCTTTCCATTAGACAAAACATGATATCAATATACTGTGCAATAAATAACAAAACTGAAAATGGATTTTGCTGTGGTGAAACTTCAGAACAGGAGAGAAATATAATCAGGCATAAAAAAAAATAATAATATAAAATCCCAAACTGGTTACTATACAAGCTATTTACAGTGCAACTGTATTGTACTGCACTCAAGAGCTGTGGGAGGACTGGTGACACTTCACAGGGTAGTTTGAACTGCGCATGTAATTTTGTGATTTTTATTTAAAGGTATTTTTGTAATCATGGCATCCATATTTGGGATCGTGATTATAAATACAATTAACTGAAATATTAATGAAAACCTACCGAGCTCGCATTCTCCCACTTCAATCACATGCGCACATACACACAAACCCACGCACACACACCATGACTCAAGGTCACCACTGAACAACCTTGTTAAGCTGGTCCAGAGCAGGTAAGATTGGATTCAGACTCATACCAGCCACACTGAATTACATTATTGATCACAAGACACAAGGGTTATGAAAAAGCCAAGGGGGGGCTATGCAGTATCCAATCTGTGAAGCCAGAGAATCAGTGCGCCTCATGGGAGTATGGGTCTGACGATTCATAAAATACACACAGCCTCTCACTCAGAGAGTGGGGTTCTGCAATTGATTAAAACTGGCTTGGAGGGCAACCGGTGTGCTGACACTCATGCATAATTCCTGATCTGTGCCAGCACCACTCTGAAACTCACCAAGTAATAATCTCCCATCAGCCCTGAGAGATGAGTGTACAGAAACAGGTCTGTTTTCCTGCATTCATTACTCAGGAAAGCTAACTAGGCCAAGCTACAAACCGGAGAGGTGGTTGTGCACACTTCATGTTGACACAAGCCGGCTGGAGTGCTTATCTCGGTGGAATGCACAGCCACTGCCTGATAAGAGTCGACGTTCTAGAGGTCGTTCAAGCACTTAGTCAACGGTCAGAAGGAAAAGAGGAATAGAGCTGCAAAGCAATGCACTTGCTATCTCTGATTTCAAACTCTGAAATCTAGCATGTGTGTATCCAGCAGTTGTCAGGGTAAGAATAGGCTCAGGGCAGTTCTGAAGATGAGACTTTAGATCTTCTGCCACTGATCTCAGGTCGTGGTAACTGCTCCAACAGACGGTTACGATGCTCAAAATGAAAGCAATAGCTGCTGCCATTGACTCTCCGCGAGGTACTTTCTGTTACTCATGCTATGGAACTGCGGAGGACTAATTACTTAACTCTGGAATTTACTGTAAGCTCCGGTCCACTATTAAGACAGTACGCAGAGAAGAAAGAGCAGCGAGAGAGAAAGAGAGGGGGTGGGGAAATATGAGGCATTGCAAATAGTGAGCATTTTAAAGGTGGAAACACTGGAGCGTAGACATGGTTCCTTTAAGAAATTGTGCAACAGTCATCTTTAGTCCGTGTTGAATCTACATGAGCTTATTTATGTTTGAAATTGTAGGCCCGAAAAAATAAAGAGCTAAAAATATGACAAGATCTTTAGCAACGAAACTTGTGAAACAGCCAAAAGTATTAGCAAAACACTGAATACATTACTCACAATTCACAACTATTTATTTGATTGTGACGTGTTTACGAAAAAGTAGCTAAAAACAGCCATTTCATCACAAAAGCATCATGAGGCACTCAGTGTGCTGGAAAAACAAAGATGGGGAGGAATGTGGGAGACAAAAGAATCGAGGATGGCTGTAACTATTTCTAAAAGGGTCACAAACGGGATTTTGTTCCTTGGTGTACAGTTCATCAATCTCCAATCCAGTTTAGTTTCAGAAAACAAATAGCATTTTAGGTGCTTTCTGCTGCATTTGGTCTGAGAGGGCAGTAACCTGATCTTTGTAATCTTTTTAAATAATGTGCATGTTTATTTAGGATATTGTTCTTTATGAGCAACGTCAGTTACATCTGGCTGATGAAAATGATCAATAAACCTTGTGAGAATTTTATAAAAAGTTTACATCACATAGATTCCATGTTTTACAAAGTTTCAAACTACAGTAATGCATACAAAAGCTCAAAGCATGATCTGACAGATCTCCGGAGACAAATTACTGACGCTAATTCTAGAGATAACTGATTAAAAAAAGAAAAGAAAATGTACATAAAACAGTGTGTTTATTGCTTTCAAAGACAGCAGAAGTGTTACAGTGCACACTTGTGTTCTGCAGTGTTCATCATCTGCAAAGTTCAATGGAATTTTAGGTTTTCAGTTTTCCTGCCAGTGTCGATCATAAAAAACGGTGGCTTATGAACATGCCCCGAGATGGGGTTTTGTCCCATCAGCAACTAGCTCCTGGTTTTCAGGAACTTCCCTATGGAACATTTCAGCAGAGAACAGATTATTAAACAGCAAAACATCAGATACACAGAGGAAGTTAGTAAATGCCGGCGTGCCGGTGCCTTTTGCCTGGAATGACGGCACGGTTAAAGCACTGCAGCCAGGTGTGTGGAAAAGAGAACAAGTAACGATGGATAATAATTATTGTAGTTTCCGAACCTTCATCATTGGACTCGGCATGGGCTTCAATGGAAAACAAAAACTCTGAAGTGGAGGAGCATAAAAAGCAGCTGCATGAGACACACCTTCACATGATTTCTGATTGAACTGTATATACTAGGCTGCATATAGTTCAAATCCTTTTTCCAGCTTGCTGGATGGTGCTTTCACAGTGTTTTTGCACGTACAAAGCACATAGGTGACTTTGGGTGAAGAACGCCGCCATGGTGAAAGCAGCTCTATTGGCTCTATTGCTAAAAACACAGAAATCTACCAATCCGATTTGGCAGCGCAAAACTCTCTTCTTGACTCCCCTTGTTCGGTCAGATGAGTGACTTTGGAGAGGAAAATCAAATTGTGTGTAGAGTCTTTCAGAGTTGTTGTATTAGACTGTCGTTAAAACTAATCTGTTCCATGATTTCCATGATGGTACATGCAAAGCTCACAATTCAGTATGTACCGCTGTTTTTACACGGTTTTTGGTTTGTTTCTGATGGCTTCGTAAATTGTCCTTTTTTTAAATCACAGATCGTGAACAGAAAAACAATGAACATTAACATTAAGACACATCTACAAAAGTTTTCCCAATTGAGCAATTGAGCTCCTTTAGCATTGAGCTAATCCGCAGCAAAAGAGGGATTTAAAGCAGGCAAAAGTTCCAGGCACCTAAGGGTCCTGAAACCAGGAAAAGTTTTCTGAAGATGGCGCAGAAGAGCACTTGTGTTTCATATGTTGCCTTTTGCATAGTTACATTTGATAAAAAAAAATTCTGGTACACTGTGACTTTTTTTTACTGTTCTTTTACCATATTTGTTCTTTAAACACTTTGTACCAAACTGCTTGATGTTTACTCCCAATGTAAGACGCTTTGGATAAAAGAGTCTGCTAAATACGTAAATGTAAATATTTGTCATATTCGTCAGCATAGCCACCAAAAAAGTTGACGCCATTTTCTCAGAGCTGAAAATTCCTCAGCTGGCTGTGTGAAACACGAGAAGTTTACTTATACTCTTCCTTAAGCGCTAACTGAATGGATATTAACACAAAGGAGCAGTTCATTGATTGTATTTTTGAATGAGGACATGTTTCGCTCCCTGACATCTGCCTTTACACATGTGAAACTAACAATAATACACACATACAGGAGCTAATCAAATGAGAAACTGAAAAACCGAGGTGCACAAGCATGTACCAAACCAAGGAGGGTTTCCAGAACAGTTTGGTATAAAACCAAGTATTGTGACATTCCTAGTAGCCAGGTGCGGCTCATGAGGGCACACACACCTTTAAGAGGCGTGAAGTGTGTGAGAGAAACATCACTTCACCTGTTGTAAAGTCTGTATAGGACATGAGTGTGTGTGTGTGTGTGTGTGTGGCTGGAAGAGCAAGCAAGGTAACCCCAGGTTCGGCTGATCCCAGGTACCCACCATAAATGGTAGGGATTGCAGCTGTTGCAGCTGGCCCTTACCAGGAAGATCACCCAGATAGTGAACTGGCACCCCCAACCAGTACAATGCAGTGGGAATCATTCGGCCATCTGCTATGTTTGCCTTGAGGCTAGAATCCTTGAATGAAAGCCCCGCCTCTGACTGCAATCTCTTTGCTGGACGATGCATTCTGTCTCTCTCCTGATGATGTCCCGTCCATACTTAAGCTGGGTTCAGACTGCTCGATTGTCAACAGTTGCGTCACAGGTCTCTTCAGACTGCAGGACTGTCTGAGGCAGCATCCCGTCGCCCGCCGCTATATTCACACTATATGATAAATCAGCAACAGGGAGTTTCAGATTTGCAGTGAACTTTGTCCATGTTCTTAAGCTGTGTGTCGCATCCAAACACTCGTGAGCAATTATTTGTAAACAGTGCAGTCACGAGTGCTAGACTGAAGCACAAGACCAAGAATATTATTATAAATTGGGTCCACATAGCCCCAATAGTTATTTCCAGTCAGAATACATTTCACACAGCCACACAGTAACTCGCCAACAGCTCCAGATATTTAGAACGCCAAATATCTCACAACCAGGCAGCAACTCCACTGTAACTCTTTCAGATTGAGTCTTTGGTACTTTACACTGTGCGATCTGCCTGTGATTCTGGGTAGTTACAAGCAATTGTCTGCAACACACTATCGGGGCTAAAATCGTGCAGTCTGAAACGGGCTTTAATAGGTCAGAGAGAGTGACTCGTTCAAAAAATGAAGGAGCTTTAACCCCCTTGTGTTTGTGTACTAACATGAACACAATGAGAAATGAAGCTTATGTGATGTTCCACATTAAAGATCAGATGGCACATACTTAAGAATTATATTCCCATACTGTAGTGGTATCATCAAAGTGTTTTTTTGCTGTAAAAGGAGGGGTTAGTTTTAGCCTTGGACATGGGTGAGGCAAATTCTACTTTTCTACATGACAGGTTTATTCGCAAACTCTAATGCTGGCTTTATTGTTCAAACAATTTTTGTATGCGAATAGATCAAGAGCTTTTCAGCTCCTGACCCTTTCCCCTTTTATTCATTCCGGAAGCAGTGGTTAAGCACTGCATGTAAAACTATAATGGTGCAGCATGAATCGCTCACAAAATCTCATCTTTGTGCGAGCTTGTCTATGTCTTTAGGAAGAGATGAGGTCAGGAGGATGACATCTGTTTCTGCTTAATATCAACATCCCTGCCACAGTAAGCCATATTGATGAATGCTGTCAAGGAATTCTGGGAAAGCTGCCGTGGCCAGAGCTGCAACTAAATGAAGCGACAAAAGAAAGAGAATGACAAAGAGCAGAGGAAAGGGAAAGAAGGAAACTAAAAAGAAATCTGGCCAACATCAAGCCGGCAGAGAGCCAGTGCACAGGAAATTAATCTCAGGAGCTGAAAGAGAGAACATTCCCTGAACAATGCACTAAAATGGAGTTTATTTCTGATGAGCTAAAAATTAAAGTAGTTCAACCTCTGATTTTAGACTTGTATTTGGATTTTCTTCGTGCACACACTTGTGGCAGCAGTTTACAGTGCCATGCGTTTCGGTCCTGTGCATAACTGCTCCAACCTGCATTCGACATTGATGTCTCAAAATGAACACTGCAGCACACACTTCTCACACACTCCTGGAAGTCTATAACTGTGCTAGGTCACTTAGCAGGGAGCAGAGGATGATTTACAGGCCATTAAATTCAACCGAAGGCAAGTCTAGGTCAATCAGTTTCCAAGTTAGCAGAACTTCATTCATTTTCAGCAATTTCCAAACCTTTTGAGATTTAAATTGGCTTGAAAATAAAAAAATAAAATACAGCTTCAATGTAAACAACCTCACTTCGAATCTCAAACTATGCTCATTTTTGGACATTTTCAGAAATTCATAGATGGGATCAGAATCATCTGCAACCATGGCAACCATGACTATTTTGACTGCGCCTCCTCAATCCCTCACAATCTGATAGTTGGGGTTTAAATGACCTTAATCTCCAGCTGTTCATGTGCCATTCTTCCCCCACATACCCCAAGATAAGCAGAAGTAAGAACATGCATATGAACAAACACAAACTGAAGACACGTGACCAAACGAGCCAATCACAGTGTTTGACGCACACAATGAAAGAAAGAAAAACAGCTCGGCGTGTTTCTTGAAAAATGACGTACTGTTTTTTTCCAGCTGGTGTGTATAGTTACATTAGCGCCGTGTAATTAGGATTTACTAAAGATTTACTGCATACAGCCCCTGCATTAAAAAAAAAAACGCACAGGTGCGCAAAGGCCTTATCTCCATCAATCCAAGCTTCCACAGAGATTCGAGTTGCTAGTGTCTCACAGTCAAAAAACACAGCAAAAGAAGACCTTTAGCTTTTTAATTCCAAGCCACACATCATGCCCTGAGCAGCCTGTCTGTGTAATTAATATCACTGATTCAAAGAAAAGGGAAGAAGAAACATCCTACAGCGCTGAGCTTTTAGAGAAACACAGCAGGACGAAATATTAGCTCTATTTTAAAGATGATAATTAAAATTAAAGCTCAGTATGAGGAAATTGGACTGTTTGAGGATTAACAGAGCTACTGCTGATGCCCGCAGAGAAATTAAATCCTGCTGTGTCAATGTTATCTAGGAGTCATTCCCTGTACATCATACAAAAGCACAAATACAGGCTTTTTAATGTCACTATAAACGATTTATCACGATCAGGACAAATGCGTTTGTTAAACCGCAGTGTCTGCGATTACTTTCAGTCACATGATCCTTTAAAAAGCTGTGACTACCACCACCCTACTGAGAAATGTAGTTAAACTATAGAGTCACTACGTGTAGCGACGCTACTGCCCAACATTGGTTAACAGAAGCTGATGATCATCAACGTCCAAACCCTGTCCTCAACTGAAACAATAGTGATGTCTGCAAGTGTACTTTGAAGAACTGCTTCTGTTCAATAAATAATTAAGACTTACATTTCTGAAAGCACTCTTTGTTTACAGCATTTGAAAGACAGTTGAAATGGATGAAAACATTTTTACTTATGAAGGAATCTATAGTTTGGTTTATAATTCATCACTGCAATGGCAAACTTTGCTTAGCACCACATCACAAAGTAAATTCTCGAAGGCTCAAGCACAAAAACCCCCATGAATGCACCATGTGTCTGTTTAAATGGGCCTCATTTTTGGCTAGAGCCAAAGCTATGAACTGCTTCCAAGTGTTTTGTGCATTCAAAACCTAGGCTTACAAACTATGAGTTTCTATAAATCTTTTTGTGATTTGTGCACCACTGTGCCTCGTGTGTGGTTCGCCTAGTCGTAGAGTCATGCTTTTATTATTACACTGATCATACAAATCAGATGGAGCTAAATGCAGAAAGCAGCCCCTGCTTTGAAGCTCTGTTAATAAGAAGCACTTGACTGACATTAAAGCAAAGCTGAATAGACGTTGCCACCTCTCCCAGACTGCTTGCAAGCAGAGCAGAACACTTCCTTACTTTTCCTCTGTTCCTTTATTAGATAGTAAGCAGGAAGAGAAAACTCAGCTGGAGGGTCTTCAGAATGGGACTAGCTTCAGTACTGGAGGCCTACTGAAACAAAGCGCGCCTGTGAGGACAAGCACCTTGTTCAATAACTGCTCAGTCAATGGACTTTTGTTAGGATTGTGTAACGCTGTAAAACCAGGGTCAAAGTCCTCATGTTTCAAGCTGAAAGAGATTTGCCGTTCATGGAAGCGTAAACTGACCCCAAGGAGGTTGTCGACTCAATAGAACACATTTTAAACAATTCTGTTCCTGAACAACCTATTGAAGTTTTGTTTTACGACAGGATGACATTTAAAATTACTCGGCCTATAAACTAAATTGTCTCTTTATAATCTTTGCTCGTAAAAACTTATGACATAAGATATGTTTGCTCATTTGATCCATTAAGTTTTCCCTCACGGTTAAGCTCCATACGGTTTGGATCAATCCAAAAATCCTTCACACAGTTGCTTCCATAGCGAATTACTCTGTATTAGATTTGTTCTTGAGATGTGGAATCTCTAATTCCCATATAGGGCTCTGCCGCTTTCTTCTATCCTCAAGCTGACAGTAAAGAACAAGAGACAGAGAGGAGGTGATGCAAGTTGCCAGTAGCAAACCTTAAATTATTAAACTATGGATTGATTGTTTTTACAACAATACAAAACAGGTAAACAAATTGGCAAAGCCTAAACCCAAGTACCTATGTCGGTTGATTTTAGATACATAGAATACATGTACATAAAATGAACTAATTAACTTTCTTTATCCTGAATAACCTTGGCATATATATGCACTCATTGATAATTACATTATTAATGTCCTTTGATCTCCACATGAAGGAGTTAAACACTCTTTCTACATGTTTAAATTAATGAGCACATCACATACCCTTTTACACCAGCCTTTTTCTTTGCCTGCAGGTCTTTATATTGGAAATGTTGATGACCATAAATGATCAGACATCTCTCTACTTCGACAATGAGATGAGTGGCGTCCATGACAGAGTCTTGGTGGTTGAACTCTGACCCACCCACTTGTGACAGTTCCATTTGTTTACAAGTGTCGTTAGAAGGTCAGCATGAATACTGTTCTTTTTATTTTTGTTATCTTCTTGACTAAATAATATTGTGTTAAAAACAAGGTAGATTATCTATGTACTATTTGTACTAAAAACACTTTTTTGGTATTTGGTACATATTTTATACACTGACTCTCCTGCGCCACTCCTGTTACGTGCTGACGTGCCGCCACTGAGGGCGGTGTAAAAGCGATATTCTTAGCGCTAGATTGGCGGCAGAAGTGCAGAGAACTTCATTCATATTCTCAAACTGTGTCTCGAAACCAAACACTTGCGAGAAAGTATGAAAACAGCACAAGTATCTCTTTGTATCTCTTCTACAACTTCACGTTGCCCTGGCTGTGTCATTCTCATTGGCTGCAGGTAAACATAGAAATTATTCAGAACTCATTTCACACTGCCTAATGGTGACTGGCCCACAGCTCCAGATATTTAGCGACTCTCCTGCAACTCTGACAGAGCAAGACTGGGCAACACGTGCATAAGCTCAGATTTGCCAGAAATTCTGGCCAGTCTGGCTAAAATTGTGCAGTTTGATCCCGGTTTTAATGACAACATTGGTTCGACAAGAGCATTTGTCAGACATTACCTATGAACGAAAAGACAGTTATAGAGGAAGAGGGTTGCAGGTGCGTCTATGCGCGTCACGGTAAGAGACTCCAGGGGTTAGGCACAATGAGAGAGTTCTCAGACGACTTACATCTGCCACCAAGATGTAGAAGTGTGATCTCAATTCATACAACCTTTGAGAAGACTGTGTAAACTAAACATAAGTCGTAACTATGCTGCTCCATATACTCGTCACACCCACTGATGAGACAAGAATGGTTTAAAAACAAAGAGCTGGAATGCCAATTCACTGAGTCACTGCAAAGGGGACGGAAGGGAGACGTTCAGATCCAGTTTGTCAGTAACTACTACAAACAAAACAGAAGTGTTAATGATCCGGATCTTTACACAGTACAAAAATTTCCTGCTTCTTGCGTACAATAACAATTTGTTTTAGTATGACAAGAAGTAATTTTAAATGCCACAGAAAAAACAGATACAGGATCAATACATTTATAATAATTTGTATGTTTATCATCCCAATCAAATAACTGCAAAAAACATCCGGGTAAGTAGTTACACAAACATTGCCATGTGTATCCTCTCTAAAAATCAATGGGAGAGATGCCAGACAGAGTTATGCCAGCAAGACTAGTTTGAACTTCTATTGAGCTAAAACACGGTCAAAAAGCAAAGCATGGACGCCTTCCAAACATCTCGGTGCACATCAAGCTGTGTGAACACTTAATGCGGAAGCATAAGTGCACTTTTAGAGAATGCAATTTCCCCAAATATTCTTCCAATGTAATACGTTGTATTTTTGTCCTATTTATTCTGTTGTTTTTATTTTTGGACGGCACATTGGAGCAGAGGGTAGCACTGTTTCCTTTCAGTAAAAAGGTTGACTGTACGAGGCTCGCCAAATATTCTGTTTTTGAGGGTTCTGAATTTTCAGAAGGTTTTGAGGACAACCTCTCACTACTCTTATTATTTATAAACAGCTCATGTGAAAATGATCTGACAAAAGAGATGAAACATTGGCTAGCACAAAAGTTTCAGCCACTGTCCACCTTCAATATAAATTTACGAACTACGTTTTCCCCCAATTAATAACTGGAGGGTGATCAAATGCGTAATACCAAAGAACACGGACACATTTGAAGAGCTAAGGCCAATAAAAAACTGAACCAAGTTTTCAGTGCAAAGTTTCCTGGGACAATGCGAAATGAGCGGGAAACACACCTCAATCAAAAACCATGGGCATCAACAGGACATCACACATCAGACTGAACAAGTGGTGCTAAAGAAAAAGTTTTGCACTGCTATTTCGAATCCGTTTTTCTTTTCTCAATGAAAGCTGACATTTCTGATTATGTGAGCAGGACGCAACAATTCGCTCTGTGGCACTCATCCCACATTTTCATAGCAACTTCGTACAGGAAACAGAAGACAGCGCACCACATCCTCTCTTTTCTCCACATTTTTGTTAAGACTTTTTGAAGCTCCCTGTGATCAGCCACCAACAGTATAAACCCCTGGACATCCATGATTTTTATTTCTTCTCTGTCTTGTTAAATGAAAGACTGCATGATTTTAGCCCAGATTTAGCCCAATCGCATGCGACTGACCAGAATCACAGGCAGATCGAAGCTTGTGCGTTTGACAATCAGGCAGTGTGAAGTACCAAAGACTCCCTCACAGAGAGTCGCAGGGCAGTGGCAGCCTGGTCGCGAGCCATTCAGCATCGGCGGTCATGCAGTGTGAATTGTGCTCCGACTGAAATAACGATGAGAGAAGCACATCCAGGGCAATGTGAAGTTGTGTACAACAGCATATATGGCCAGGGATGGGTATCGTTATCGTTTTAACAGTTTTACTACTTTTATTAAAAAGCACGTATCGATCCGGTACTTTAACGGTACTCTTATTGGCACTTTCTGCTGTGATTTTAATTAAAAAAAAAAAAAAACACACACACACATTAAGAACAGAAATAACACTATTCTTTAAATGCAAAATACATATCTATACTAAACCGATTTCACTTGGCGTTGGGGACCATTTGGTTTTGTATTTCCAATTTTTATTGTAAAATAAAAAAAATGCATGGATTTTTTTACCTGTATTCATAATATCATATATTGAGTGGACACGGGTGCGGGCAGTACATTTCTCATGTGCGGGATGCAAGTCAATCCAACTATTCGCGGGACTAATTATTTTACTGAAAATAAACACTGTTGTTTTACTACGCTACACATAATGAGCAAAAATGATGATAATAAAATAGAAAAAATGTACAAGTCATAGGGAATTCTCAAGAACTGACGAAACGTGTGAAGAGCAAGATGCAGAAAGAAGGAACGCTTAACACTACTGACACTGGTTTATTACTCTAAAACATTATTTTTAGGTTTATTTCTTTTCATTTTTCTGCAATGGGAAACAAGTTAAAGAAATAAAAGGGCATGTGGTGATGAAGCGATTAAATCTTTTTTTCTCTGACCGCTGGAGAGAGACATCTCAGAGAGGAATCTTCTCATTGAATTAGAAACAATTAGCATCTCGAAATTTAGATTAATGTTTTCCCGAAGAGCCCCACATTGTCTTTAAAAAGCGCACAATCCGAGGTCACGCGGCCATACTGATCTTCCCTTACATGATCTGTATGGCATATAATGTCTACCTAAATGTATTAGGTCAGCTCTGCTCTAGTCATCAGCTCTTGAAGCACCATTATCGATCAAGCACCATGTCTGAGAGATGAATTTAGAGTTGAACTCTTTCAAAAAAGTGTATCTATTTCTCCTCAGTGACATGGTTAAATCAATATCTCTCAAAGCGTCTGATTGAATGTAAACTATGTTCAGCAGAAGATCAGATGAAAATTCCCCCGATCCTCCACCATAATGTCTCATGATGTCAAGAATCCAAACATAACAAACACACATATTCTTCGTCCCGTGAGAATTCACGCAAAAGCCCAACAAATCTGGCAACTCCAAGCTGAGAGGAAGTGAAAGTGAACCTTTTAACATGCCCCGACATGTCTGCATCTAACACTTGCTTGCCACCTCATTAGCAAATCCAAATGACACCAGATTCAGAGTTAAATAGAGTGAAAATGAGGTTGTAGCAGACGAAGGGGCATCTTCTCAGTAGACATTGGCCATTGTGCAGCTTCTTTTATTATTCTCAACACAACCTACCAATGCACCTCCATTAGTGTAACATGGGGCTAAATTAGCACCCATAGAAATCCATTAGCGTCACCTTATATGGGCAGGCGAAGTGTTTCTCAGGCTGACAAGATGCTTTTAACAACTGAAAAAGACAAGAAGCGCAACCTACATAAAGATGTTTGAGAAACCTTAGCTGACCTTAAATATTTATGTTATTACCATAATGTAAGGTTTATTTCTTGGATTATGAAACATGTATTAGCAAAGGTCAATCTCTACAAGCAATAAATATAAAGCTAAATGGTATTTACTCAGTCCTAAACATAGAGAACAAAAACCCTAGAAATACAGTAATGATAATAATTGGGCAAACTCTGTCTAGACATGCATGTATCCTGTAACGCTCTAACTATGGTAATGTATTATGGACTGCATTGACATCATGAACACTTTGAAATACTGTACAGTGAAGTTTTAAAGGGGCCATATTATGAAAAATCAACTCTTCTGACATTCCTAGCATCTTTTAGTGCATCATTTTCATGCATGTTTCTGTAATCCTAAATTCCTTTTTTGTGAAAACGGGTCAATGTTCCTTGCAACACATAGTTCTTACCCACAATCCAATCAGATTAATTGCTAGTACAGCTCATCTCTATGCAGATCTGGTGCACTGCCTGACCCGGAAGTGAGAACAGCAGACCCACGCTGAAGAACAATGCAGAGAAAGTGTGTTTTCTATCGATTACAATGTAATAGACATTTGGCTTAGCACAGTTAAGTAGTTCAAGGTCTATTTGCCAGCTTTCTCCTACTCTCGTTGACTTCCTGTCTTAAATGTACTAATGTAGACAAAAAGGCTCAAACTGAATCTTTAAAATGCAGGAAATTGATGAATTGCAATATGGTTTTTGTTGGGATACTTAAAATTATTCCTTCACCACTGAAGTCAATGGCAACCATCAGAACTGAGTGGATTCGTGCAGCAAGAGAAGGATTTAAGGCAGACAAAAGTTTTTGGCACCTAGGGGTCCTGACACCAGGAGCAGCCAGACACAGTGCAGAAGAGCACTTGTGTTTAACATTGCTAGCAAATGGAGCCATTTTTTGTTTACTGTTGTTAGAAGAGATCTTAGTCATCAGCAAAGCCAACAAAAACGTTAACGTCGTCTTCTCACAGCGCTGACTGTTACTTCCCTCCCAACCTCAACTAACATTAGCGCTCACTAATTGGATATTTACACAAAGGAGGAGTTCATTGATTGGGTATATGCTCACGGACATAAGTTTCTTTCCCTGAAATCTGCCTTTTCACACACGTGAACTGACAATAATAAATACATGAGAACCGAAAAACCACGGTTCACAAGCGCATACTGAACCGAGGAGGGTGTTATCATCCCTTTGAACTCTATGGTCTACAAACAACATTTAAATTTGAAGAGTCTGTCTTTAAGGAGATTGCAAAGCAGCCAAATTTAGCATTTTCTGCTCATCCCATTTGTGTGGCCAACATAAACAAATAAATTCTGCACAGAAAGCTTTTTTAACCTGCCATTAAACAGATTCAGCACAAACAGGAAATTAATAAAAAGAGTTACATAAGACTGGCCTAGCTTAAATTAAAAAAAAAAAAAAAAACTTTTTCAAAATCACAAAATGTGAAAGGTCATTGTTAAGTAGCATCCAAACCACAGACTGGCTTCTACAGGGGACCCAGCTAAAGATCACCAAACAAAGGAGGATGAAGACCACAGATAGATACTGCACACTACACACCTCAAACACTTGCATAACAATTATCAACCTGATATCATCGACCTGTTGGGACACAAGTCCGTGACACATCAGGATAAGGAGGGCCTCACATGACTGTCATGATTCTTTAATCAAGACTCAGAGAACGTGAATTCCAAGCACAAATGCAAACACACAAGTCCTCTCAGGAAGTGAATGAATGAAGCCTCTGTGAACTGTGTGCATGTTCTGTAGAAAGAAACACAAACACAGTCAACATTTGTGCAAGATTAAGAATGGCGGAAGAAAGAGGAGCAAAAAAAAATTATGCTCACTCTCCGTTTTTGACCATTGATCTTTGACCTTGAGGGGGGCTGGATGACTTCCTGTTCCAGCAACAGGAGGGTTCGCTTAAGGAGGAATTCCTTTTTGGGGAAATCGGTTCAGTTTAAAGAACAAGCTAAATACATTATCGCTAGAGCTGAATGCAAACATCTGATCTTATGCACATAGAAAATATGCACATGTGCCCAAAAATTTGAATATCGTGGTAAAGCTCATTTTATTGCACGTTTCATTAGTTGACAAGATGTATGTACACATTTTATTTTATCAAAATATTTCACGTGACCAATAGCAAATTGTTCCATGTTACGCCTGAACAAACCTGATGCCCTACCCATCCTCATGCATCTTCTGATCTCTACCCGGGGCATGCTTTACAAAATAGGTTACACATAACAAAGGTGATAAAAGGGGAAGAGGCACCCGCACCTCTCATGTAGTATCCATAATAAGTAATGCATGGCATTATGGGATGTTTGTCTTCAGTAACTACTGCATTAGTAGCTGCTAGCATCATGGTAGCTTGGCAAATGTTGCATTGTGAGGAGTTTAGAAGACATTTTACCTGATGCTCATATTAGCTCCCAAATGTAACTCACATGACCATATTATTGACTCTTAATCTAAATTAAAATAGAGAAATATGCAACAAAATATGTATTTGATTTGCATGACATTATAAGATGGTAACGTGGGAAGAAATTCACATTTACATCAGCTGACAATCTTCGATCATATTTCCAGAAGATAACCATGACAAAGTCTTGCTGAATTAACTCAGGCCTCCGATTGGAGAGATTTGTGAAGCCCTTTGCCAATTGATCACATTAAAACATGGTTTTCTAGCTGCATCCACACTTCTTTCTGAGTTTTAAGTGATTAGTACAAAAAACATTGCAGAACATGTGACAAGATGCAAATGTTCAGATAGTTGCATTATCTGCTGTTTTTTCTTGTTCTGGAAACGTGATTGTTTTATCCCACATGTTCATTATGACGAATCAAAAAGAAGCTTTGGAAATGTGTTTCAAGCATTTCTGCTCGTTTCGAGGAGTTTGACTCATCGAGATCAGTGTGGTGTGAACGAGATTGAAACGTTGCTGCCCCTGGAACAGACCAGATCAACCACAGCTGTAAAACCACATAAATGATCTGAGTCATTGGTAACATTTACCTGCAGTTTCAATATTGCCATAAAAAGTATGTTAAGAAATAAGATCATTGCTTTTTTTCTGACAAAAAAAGAGTGGATTCAAATCTCAGGGAAAGCAAGAACTGATCATATATGTTAATTCATAGAAGGAAGAATTTATTTGCAGAAATTCTAAGTCAATAACCCTGTATCCACAGAGAATAAGGACCAAACCACTCAACTCATTTGGCCTTTCAACTCTTCTAGGTTTTAGAGGTTATTTAATAGAAAAATTGCACATTAGTATGCTCTAATTGCTATTAGTATCTGCTACCTTAAAAAAAATGACGGGAACATTTCAGCAAGCTGTTGAGCATTGCAATGCAACCATCCATGGTGATATTCTGTGACATTACCACCAGCAAACACCTCTTTAACACAAGAGCATAGGGGATTACATTGTAACCATTCAATTACAATGAAGAGGGGAATTTTGATTACTTTTTATTTGCATCATAACTGTTCATATAATACGAGATCTGGATGTAATTAGAAGGGTTAACAAACCAGGAGAAAGAAATGGAAAAGGGTAAACTCATCAACGGATGATGAGGGAAACAGAGATGGCTCTGCTGCACCCAAAGACTGAGAAAGTGTTCTAATCTCAGTGATGATGTCAACTAATCATGATTACAAAATACTGACAACCTTCTAACTGGAAGGCCACAGTGCTACCCACTCTGTCACCGTGCACAAGGAGAATCATATTACTCAAAATCCTTAAAGCGCGACACTTGCGTTCTATACATTACTGAATCTGTTGAGCAGCTGGGGAAAAAAAATGAAATGGTAACATACAATAGATTAAAGTGATTTAAAAGGTAAAGTTTCTCATCAATGCTTTCAAATGAGCAGATTTGTACCTTCTCAACCTACTGGAATCTCATGCCTGTGCAGTATGCATGCAAAATGAAATAGTTAGGACAAATGTCTTAGAAACGTTAACATATCGAACTTTAAAGAGAGCATTACTGCCTACAATAAATGATGATGATGATGATTCAACAATATTAGCGGTTATGCTAACCTACCGAGCATTACACAAAATACCTGAAATTGGCTAATAATATCAACAAAAACACACTCCCGAATTTAAACCTCTACAATAATTGCTTGAAAAAAATCTGAACTTTGTTGATTAGCTTCGTCACACGAAAGGAGCACGTTAGCATACACAGGCTTCTCAACACTGAACTGTGTGAAGCGAGTTGTTATTTCCAGCCATTTATTTAACAACTTCATCCCATTTTAGAACACTTGCAACTAGCAACCATTATGGACATGTATTACTTTTCCCATAATTTCTAAACTGGAAAAACCAGACAATCCCAACACACCTGTTTACACACAAACTTCCAGCAAACATACCCAAACCATAAGCACCCAACCAGGATAATGCAAACAGTTCGTGAAACACATATAACTCAGTTGAAAAAAGAAAGAATTCATAACAGTATGTGCTTTTTGTTAGCAGGTTACTGCTTTGGCACCTGGTACACCCAGGACATGTCACCAGTCCATCACAGGGCAACATTCACTCCGAAGGAGAATTTAGATTATTCAATAAATCCAAGTAGATTAGCAGTTTCTGAAATACTCAAGGCACTAACAACTATGACACATTCAAAGTCCCTTAAATCACCCTTCTTCCCATTCTTTTGCTCTGTTTGAACCGCAGCAGGTTATCTTCACCACACGTCTACATGGCGAATTGCATCGAGTTGCTGCCGTGTTGCATTGAGTTCCATTTGTGTTAATGACAGGCGTTTAAGTGGCCAGTGCATGTCGTTATATGACTATATGCAAATAGGAATTTCTTTTCTACTGTTTTTGCATTTGCTAATATGAATAAATCTTTACGGTGTGGACTTTTTGATTTGTGTCTAATTCCTGTTGATTGTGACTGAGGTTTTTACTGTTTTTTTTAAACTGATATAGAAGTTTTTAATCAAAATTGAAAGAAAAATCTTTAGTCAGAAAATATTTAACATGAAACATAACATTACAAACAAAATAACCCAGCGCTGGGTTACTTTAACGTAATGGGTTGAACCATATTGGGTTATTGCAACCCAGCCATTTTTTACAGAGTATATCGGCCAACCAATATATTGGCCTTCCGATATATCGGCAGATCTGCCATTAAAGTGCATCAACACGGAGAGTCTTCATTGTGAGGAATAAACACCTCATGTTCACCTTTGGAAGAATTATCCCTTTAAAACACATGTCAGGAATTAGCACAGTGTTAGGAACAACCACCCTGCTACAGAAAGCAAACAGAGTATGAGAACTGTTTAACTTGTCAACATCATAGAAATATCTTGAAAATCTAGATTCTTCCCAAATGAAGGCAACAGGAAAAGTATTGTTCATTATCAGATCTCAAACTACATCGTAGTTCCCACAGGAATCAGTGTCAGTGGTGCCTCGGTCTCCCCACGGGACTCGCTATCGTCATTTATCTTGAGAATCATCCGCGTAATTTATTAAAGAACTTCACCGTATATTAAAACATCCGATAACAGACACAAATGTCGAACCAGTTCTTCAAAGCGCCATGTTTTACTTTAAAACGCAATAAAGCTCTCGAACCTTCGATAAATCACGCCTTCAAAGAGCTTTAATTTAAAACAATGTAACAAACGTAAGAATACGAAAGACAATGTGACGGAAACACGCAATATACACAAAACAAAGCGTTTATATAAAGTTTCAAACGTTTCCAAACGTTTTTTGTCTGTGAAATGTAAAGCACGCAGCTAAAACAAACAAAAAGTTGAAAACTCACCAAACAACTCGCGATGGCAAATCGAAATCTCTTTTCTGTGAAGCACGAGAGTCCCACCGCGACGAAAGCTTCACGTCATTCGTCTTCCGAACATCTCGCTAAACCTACAAGAAAAAATGAAGAGTATTCCGTGTGAAAAAGCCGGCGAAGCGGTTCACTTTGTTGGGGGAAATCCGGGGAACTGTGGGCGATGTTGGAAATCAAGCGTCGAAAACAATTCGAAGGGTTTCCACGCCCTATAGGCTGAGCCTCAGATGAGCCGCCAGGTGCGCGTGGAGTCGTCTGCCGGCTCCCGGATACCTGGGGGAGTTTGGATGGAGATTCAGAGGAGCAGAAGTGTCTACAGCTGAGGTTTGACGACACTGGACTCATCTGGAGTGTGGACCTGCTTAGCTGACTGAGACTGACCAGAGGGAGCACTCTCTCTCTCTCTCTCTCTCTCTCTCTCTCTCTCTCTCTCTCTCTCGACAAACAACAAGAACAATCAAAAAGCTTTCCCATCTTTTACAGACTTTCATATCGAGTACAGTGATTAACTTTTTAGGGAGGTGTGATAAATGGAAATGTTAGCCATTTATTTTCTTCAAATATCAAGATGTTGTGACCTTTCTTTTTCCTTCAAACAGCAGCAACACTGTTTATAAAGGAACCCTGCTGGTAGGTTGTTGGAGAAAACTTTGAAAAGTAACTTGTGGAAGAAGCTTTCTCACATCTTTCTGTCACCGAATGTAATCAAGTTACATTTAAAGATGCTGAGATCAGGGCCTTTGGTGGCAGTGCCATCACTTCCAGTTCTTCCTTACACTGAAAATAGTTCTTAATAAATTTGGCTTTATGTTGGTGGTCATTGTCCTGCTCTGGATATTTTTGGGGCTAATCATACAAGGTGTATGATGGTATAGAGCATGATGGATGAGTATTTTTTTTAGCATTGAGACCACAAATAATCCTGACAAAATCACTGGCACCATCTGCAGAAATGTGGCTCCAACTGTTAAAGGAACCTTCACCAAGCCTCACGCTACAGACACTCATATTTGTACCAACCTCCAGCCCTTCGACAAACAGACAACATTTTGGATATTTTGACAACAGTCCAGAGCACCTGCTGCCCTTTTCTGCATAGTCTGCTTTGAAATCTTTGACCAGGAGAGACCTAATTTATGTAGTAAAACATAAAAAAATACATATATATATATCTGATTGTGAGATAGCTCAGTAGAAGATACCTTTTTATAGAGATTATTGTTCTTTTGAAGATACTCTTTCATTGGAAAGAACCTTGAGCCATGCGATCATTTTCAGCCTGTAATAGTGCTCCAAAAAAAAGGTTATGCTGGGTGGGAATGCCATCAGTGTCAGTCCCCTTGCATTAACCTTGCATCAGACACCCTTGAGATTCGCAGCAGGCCCCTGCAGTGAAGCCATGGCCAGAATAATAGAGCCATCTCTTCCACTCCCACTGACAGTAAATCTGAGATTTGCTCTAATCTGGCTCTTGCTGAGACTGAGATTAAGGACAACCCAATTGTAAATCAAAGGATGCAGACACAAAAATATGTTGTGACAATAGATTTAAGCTCAGTTTTGTGGTGAAGGGTGTTATTAAATTAGATTATTGTTTACCTTCTCAACCTACTGGAATCTCATGCCTGTGCAGTATGCATGCAAAATGAAATAGTTAGTGACAAATGTCTTAGAAACGTTAACACATCGAACTTCAAAGAGAGCATTACTGCCTACAATAAATGATGATGATGATTCAGCAATATTAGCGGTTATGCTAACCTACCGAGTATTACACAAAATACCTGAAATTGGCTAATGATAACAAAAACACACTCCCGAATTTAAACCTCTACAATAATTGCCTGAAAAAAATCTGAACTTTGTTGATTAGCTTCGTCACACGAAAGGAGCACGTTAGCATACACAGGCTTCTCAACACTGAACTGTGTGAAGCGAGTTGTTATTTCCAGCCATTTATTTAACAACTTCATCCCATTTTAGAACACTTGCAACTAGCAACCATTATGGACATGTATTACTTTTCCCATAATTTCTAAACTGGAAAAACCAGACAATCCCAACACACCTGTTTACACACAAACTTCCAGCAAACATACCCAAACCATAAGCACCCAACCAGGATAATGCAAACAGTTCATGAAACACATATAACTCAGTTGAAAAGAGAAAGAATATAAGAATAATTAGGAAACAAAGGAACGGGATTGACATAAAACAGTAAGGAAAATAACCGTTTAACACATAAAATTTATAAAAATACATAAAATCTGAATATAAAATGTTTTAATAAAATATAAAAAGAATAGACTTTGAGCCATGTTTGAACCTTGGCTTCGTGGTGTAGTTGACAGTGTGCCGGATATGTATGGAAGGTTATGCAGGGTTCGATTCCCAATCCTGGCATCTTTCCCATCCCCTCCCTACTCACTCTCCCACTTTGCTTAATTCACGTATCTGTTAAAAAAGAAAAATGTATAAGAGCAAAGGCCCAGCACATTCCTGTATCATATATCAGGGATTCACAGATAGAACATCCCAGTTTAGATGACTTATATAGTGTATGGTGCATTCGAGACATAGGTATTGCCAGGCTGGAGTAAATGAAGTTGGTCGTGCCTGCCGGTCTGTGCTGTGAGGTCAAATGCTTCTCAGGCTTAACCAAAACCATAACAACTAGTCCAAAACCTGAGGTTCACATTGGATCAAACCTCATGCCAACTCCCACTACTCTGGCACTTGGACGCATCGGCATGTGGTAACATTTCCATGTTAAATTACCAGTGTGTCTGGTAATTCTGGATTCGTTAAACTGCAGTGTTTGATGTCATTGTTTTGGTACAACCCCAGCTTTTTTTTTATATTTTTTCCACACATTGCACAATATTCCCACAACAAACCTGAAATTGTACAAAAAATACAATATTACATTTTGTCCTTTTTTTCTGCAAAAAAAAGTTTTTAGGTGTTCTAACAAAAATCAAAAGTGTTGAGACGAAATAAAATGCATTTATTTTTAATGATTAAAAAATCCAAAAAATAAAGGTCAAAACAATTTTTAAATTGTAACAAAAAAACCAGACAAACCTCTCTGAAACCATATAAAATACCATTGTACTATAAGTTTGAAAACACAAGCCATCTCATAGGTCTTGTACTTCCAAGTATTATCCCTTCTTTTCACTGCTAGATGGCACTGATGGAGCAAATTTGGTCTGTAAAATGAAACTGAAAGAGAATTATGCATTTTTTCTCATTACAATTTGAATTATCTTGTGAATAATGTGTCATAACTCTTTGTTAGTTTTACTTTTGAAACCTACATGTTGAATTTGAAATCTAGACTAAACAATTCATGTCTTTTCTACTTAAACTAAAACAGCCCGTGTGGTTGGCACACCGACCGGTGTCTGCAGAGACTTCTAAAGGTTTAAGGATGGATCGGTTTATGTAGACCTTTTTCTGCCAATCACAACCCGTAAGTAAGTTGACAACAGTTGCTGTAGTGTTCTCGGTTGCAAAATACATGTGTAAAATTCTAAATACAAAAAATCAGTGCATATCACTTATATTATAAGACAGTTTTTTTCTCATCGCATGTTAGTCAACCAGTAGTTGGAGACTCAATAAAAATGAAATACCCAAGCTTTCAAAATCACAAATGGAGCTCTTTAAGAAGTATTTAATACTTAAATTTAAGTTTAGATTCCAGGTTATTGACAGAGACAAAATATTAGAAATAAAAGTTAAACCATAACTGAATCTGAATAAAAGAATAACCATCGAAATACACCTCGATTAGAGTTTCACCATTGAACAGCTCGACCTTTACAAACTCCATTATCCACAGGTCTCTGAGCACTTTGAACAAGGTGAGGTCCTCAGAGTCTCTGTGTTTAGAGGACGCTCTGCATAACACCAGCTACATCATTAATGCAGCATCTCTTGAAGATGCTGTTTTGGACCTGATGTGTTATTGCAGTGAAAGTGAGCTTGGATGCGTGTGTATATATTGTAGTTAGAAAGAGTGTCAAAGCTGAATGATTTGAATAATTCATGACTATGGAAATGAGTCTGTCTGAAGGAAAAAGAGTGTGGTCCTTGCCCCAAGGCCTGCAGGGACAGAGATGCTATGCTTTTTCATTTATTCTCTCTCCTTCCCACTCTCATCAAATGTCTTTTCAAATATCTCAGTAATGCTTTAAGAGACAGAATTGAGCAAAACATGAGAAATATAACATGCGTGTAGATGGAAAACAAGAGGAAAATGGAGAATGATGATAGCTGTCTGCGGGAATGGGTCGGCATTGTGGAAAACACAGAGATGACAGTCATCTCCAACTATTGTTCTGTCTTCTCTCACATTTTTCATGCGTAGATGGGACTGTCATGATTCCTTTTGTAAATGGAAAAAAATAGATGAATGAATGATTCGACGGAGCAGGTTGCTTTACGCTTCACTTGTCATGTTTTCAGCATCTCTGATATGACAAACATCGATTTTGACTCAAAAATTTTATGCCTTTTAGGGCATTTAGAGATCAACTATTGGAATGTTGCCTTGAAAACATTTGTTTTTTATGCCATAACTTTCATAATACTAGCCATCTCGCAGGTCTTGTACTTCTTGTACTTAGAATGCACAAGAAAAACGTGAAGTTTCTTAGCTAGAATACTACCTGAAATAATTAAATCAACTCTAGAGCCCAGTGATCATTGTATGCATTCCTAGTTATCAGCCAAAGATTGGCTGCATAGAATACAGAGCAAATAACAGGAGTGAAAAAACTGCTACAAACAAAGAATGCTTCCGAAAATTATTGTAAATGAACAAAATACAGTGAACAAAAGAAAAATCTAAACCAATTAATATTTGGTTTAACTAACTTTTGATTATAGTCAGGTGTATGACCCATCCATACCAAACAGTGTTAATGAAATATGTCAATGCATGAACTGAAAGAGAAACAGCTGTGTAGGAGGCGTAAAACTGGAAGAAATACAGCAAAACTCTGCTACCAAAGAGAAAAGCAGTTACTTATCAAATCAAGATTGAGCATCAAAACACAAGGTGTACTGCATGTGATAATGTCGAGCCTCGCTGGTTCTGTCAGTGTGCCTTAGCTTGTTGAGAAGAGGTGAGAGCCCAAACAGTCCAAGGTTACGTGCATGAGTTTTATCTGCAGCCACAATCACAAATCAAAGGTAATGCCGGACTTAATCAAGTCACATAATTATATTTTTATTAATTATAAAATATTTGTCACATAAACTGTTACATGCAGTGAAATTGAGACCTCTCTGGCCACAAACATAGACAAGGTGAGGACAGGCCAATGTTGAGGGGTAGGATTTAAGAAAGAAGCAGAGAAATGGGTATACAGTAGGTAAGGTAGCTCACAAAAGAGCCTATTCCGCACTGTCCTTCAGAGGGCAGTGTGGAGCAGGTTAAAAAAAAAGTCATTGCAACCAAGTACCTATAGTCATAATCAAGGAAAAAAACATTGCAGGAGGGGGTAGGGTGAGGGAAGGTAGTGGGACCACTGCAGTCAACAGCCAACGTTTTCCTGCTGCCATGATCGGCGCTGTACTCATAGCCCGTTCAGATTACAGCGGTTGGGAGAAGCTTGAGGAGGTGTGTGTCCTTAAAGAAGGAATAATGCAGAGCATTATCTCGCTCTCTCTGGGGAGTATTTTAATGACCTTCAAGGCCAGAGGAGCTGAGGGAAAGTCAGATGGAAGAGAAGTTGATTTTGGGTCAAAAACTGTGAATTTCCACAGATTTTTACTGTCCATCACTGGTCTCCATTTTATCCAACATTCATTGCGTAGCTGTCAGTCTCTTCCCGATGATATCCAGTTTGCGGTCACAGACCACTGAGTGAGTCCCGACAGACTTAAGTCTGGAAAATTTCATTCCACTCTACCTCCTCTTAAATACATAAGTCACTAATTAACTCTGCAGCTCATTCAAGTGATTCTTACCTACCCATCTCTTACATGACTCTTTTTTTAATTCATTTCTCTTCCCTAAAATTTAAATAATTTGAATCCAAATCAGCTCATTAAATGACCTAAAAATCTTAATTGCATTTGAATTTCATTGCCTTTCAGTTGAGCAACAGTCTTTTCATGAGGGTTTACGTAATGTTCCTGGAACTGGTGATGATGGCAGAAAAAGATTACAAAGCAGGCTTCAAGGTGTTCTGCTCAGGCTACAAAGAAAACGGTCAACGTTTTGTAGACACATTGGCCGAGCAAACTTTTAGCAGCAGATGTAAGACACATCAAGCTAATTACCCTTCAAAAAGAGAAGATGATCAGCAGCGCCATCAGCTCAGAATTGGCAGAAACCAGTGGGACCTAGGTACACCCATCTACTGTCGGGATAAATGTGGCCAGAAGTGGTCTTCTTGAAAGAGCTGGAACAAAAAGCAATTCTTCAAGTTTGCTGAAAACATAGGAACTTCATGCAGAAAAATGGCAACAGGTGCTCTGGACTGATTTATTTAGCAGTTATAATTTAGCTGGTGGTGCAGTAAGTAACACGGTGACCTTCGATTGTCGGTTCGAGGCTCGCCGGTGATCTTCCTGGAAGGAGTTTGCATGTTCTTCCCGTGCTTGCATTGTTTCCTCCAGGAACTCTGGTTTCCCCCACAATCCCCAGAACATGCGTTTAGGTTATTTGAATAATCAAAATTTCCCTTTGGTGTGAATGTTGCCCTGCGATGGACTGACGACCTGTCCAGTGTGTACCCCCGTGTCTCACCCAATGTGCACCGGAAATAGGCACCAGCAGACCCCCGTGACCCCAAAAAGGTAAATTAATGAATGAATGATTTTAGCTGATATATTTAACAGGAAGTGATGGAATAACCCCCACAAAGGCCGGACCTTAACATCGTCTTTAACATCAAGTGCCTCTGAGATTACATGAAGACAGATGGTCCTTGGAAGTACCAAACAGCAGAGTTCTTTCAGGAAGGGTGTGCAAGTGTAGCTAGACGAATTGCTGCTGTTTGAAGGTGAAGGTTGCATTTGGTTTTTGATGAAAATAAAGCTTAAAATTATAACTTTTTATAAAATGAGAATTGAGATCTAAACACCATGCTAATGGATTTTAGACTTTGACTTATATTACCGTACCTTTAATTAAGCACAGTCTGCAGCTTTAGTACTGGTCCTTGGTGGTTTAGAATCTGTAAACCATTACATTTCATAAGAAACTGAGTCTACCTTGTTCACGTTAATTGTCATGGAAAATCAACATATTCTTGTGGCGTCCTCTACTGGTTACTGGTATGATAACCATTCCCTGGTAATATATTAGAAATAGGAGACGGTCTTACTCTTAATATTTATTATCAGTAACATTCATGGAACAGGAGACAGATATTTCTAACATCATTTAATGAGCATCTGATATCGGCACTTGGCCGCAAAGATAGATGAGGCAAAACTGTTGTTCTGTCAGTTGGCAAAAACAGACATTATGCTTGGAGACAGCAAACAGAAGGAGGCTTGAAGGAGGGGGAGATGAACAGGAACAAACGTGAGGCAGAGCGAGAATAAAGGAGTTATTTTTAGTGCACATGCAATGATTAGATTTGCTTTGTGTTGCACCGAGACTGCCAATATGTGTTATGGCATAGATTGGCTCTAATAAAAATGCTGTGGTTGTGTATGCAACAGCATCCTTTGACTGGAATTGTGTTTCTCTGTTAATAAATTGCATATATTCTCCAATCACCTATCACCTGGAGATGTTTGTGTGGCTTGGCTGAGGCTTTTCGCCGTTCCCCACAGTGGCAGTTTGATGCGATGCCACTAATGAGCCATCTGGTGCTCTCTCACCATCAATCCCAAAAGTCCTGGTACCCTCAATGCACCGCTGTGCCCCAGTCACATGATGAAGCTTTTTTATGAAGGGTAATGTTTTGTTTTAAAATTGCAAAAAAATGCTCTTATAAATATGACAAATCTAGCATCTAAATGTTTTAGTATTAGTATATTGGTATTTAGATGTTATGTTGAAAAAATAAAGATTATCGGAAGGAGCTGTACTGCATCTTTGTGGATTTAGAAAAAATCGTATGACAGGGTACCGAGAGAGGAGCTATGGTCCTGTATGAGGATGTCAGGAGTGGCAGAGAAGTACGTCAGAGTAGTTCAGGATATGTATGAGAGAAGTAAGACAGCAGTGAGATGTGCTGTAGGTCAGACAAAGGAGTTCAAGGTGGAGGTGGGGCTACATCAAGGATCAGCTTTGAGTCCCTTCTTATTTGCTATAGTGATGGACAGGTTGACAGATGAGGTCAATCTCTGTGGACAATGATGTTTGCAGATGACATTGTGATCTGTAGTGAGAGCAGAGGGCAGGTGGAGGAACACCTGGAAAGTTGGAGGTCAGCTCTAGAAAGAAGAGGAATGAAAGTCAGTCACAGTAAGACAGAATACATGTGTTTGAACGAGAGGGAGGGAAATAGAACAGGGAGGTTACAGGGGGCTGAGGTCAGGAAGGTGCAGGAGTGTAGGTATTTGGGGTCAACAGTCCAGTGTGACGGGGAGTGTGGAAAAGAGGTGAAGAGGCGAGTGCAGGCAGGTTGGAGTGGGTGGAGAAAAGTGTCAGGGGTGTTGTGTGACAGAAGAGTGTCAGCAAGGATCAAAGGAAAGGTGTACAGAACAGTAGTGAGACCAGCTATGATGTATGGGTTGGAGACTGTGGCAGTGAGGAAGAGACAAGAGGCAGAGATGGAAGTAGCAGAGATGAGGATGTTGAGGTTCAGTTTAGGAGTGACGAGGATGGATAAGATTAGGAACGAGCACATCAGAGGGACAGCTCAGGTTGGTTGTTTTGGAGACAAAGTCAGAGGCCAGGTTGAGATGGTTTGGACATGTGCAGAGGAGGGATAGTGGTTATATTGGAAGAAGGATGCTGGAGATGGAGATGCCAGGCAAGAGGTCAAGAGGAAGACCAAAGAGGATATATATGGATGTGCTGAAAGAGGACATGAAGGTAGTTGGTGCAAGAGTAGAGGATACTGAGGACAGAGTTAGGTGGAAACAGATGATTCGCTGTGGCGACCCCTAAACTGGGAACAGCCGAAAGGAAAAGAAGAAGTTAATTATTATAACTGCACGTGGAGATCTGGGGCCAAGCATATCACATACACCATAGACCACGGTTTTCAAAAATATAAAAATGTAAGAATCTTCTGAACACAAGGTGCTGTAGTTAGTACATTAGAAAAAAGCAGTGTATTTAGACTAAATCCAAAATGGTCAAATGGGCGAATGGTCACGAAGAAATATACATGGAGACCAATACAAAATACAAAAGCATAGGATTTTTTCATATGTCCTAACCAATAGGGGACACTGAGCTGTTTCTAGAACTTTGTGTAGATATACCCCATGACAATGTAAACAAGCATTATTTTTCAATTTTCATTTGGGAAACCATTTACAAAAAAATTTGGTCAGCATGGGACTGTAGAAACATGTTTTGTGGAAATGTGATGAAAGCGTAGTTAATTTATGCTTTGGAAAATTACATCAAAGAACTCATTCAAGGGAAGAAATCAAAGGGAAAAGTATTTTGTCACTTGACAATACTAGTGGTGGCGCTAGAGAGTTTATTTGGATCATGTGCCAAATTCCAAAACTGTCTTGCAAGTGGGTTTTAGGGCTGCCATTGACTTTAATGGGGAAAAAAGAAAAATTCCAGCAACGCTAATTCAGTGCTTGATCCTTAAATCCTTAAAAGCCACCCTTGTTTTGTTCACAAGACAACACAAGATGGTAAATTTAACTTATTGGAACATCAAGCTGATTGGAAATGATCGGAGATGATCGGAGACAAATGAAACCTCTGATAAAGACCAGAGCCCCTCTGTGATGGAAGGCTCTGTGCCAGAGTTCAGTGTTTCTAAATGCATTATTGCCAAACCAAGCCGTACAATTGTTTAGAAGGCAGTTTCATACACACACACCACACTAAACAGGTAGCTCTTTCACTGATCAAGTGATTAAAATTAAATTTTATAATCTATTCAGTTTTGATTACATTAGATTCAGTAATTTAGCTGGTTTTACGGGTGGCTGATGTCAAATAACAAGCTTCACAGAGCGGAAAAATGTAATCGGAAGAATTTTTAATTAGAGCATGTTTCTTGTTTAAATGTCACAAGTTAAAAATAACCCTTTTTGGTGTTGCTACGATGTGAATATGTCTACTTTTGCTATTGGACAGCCGTCCATTTATAGAGATACTTATTTCACTGGGTTTGTTTATTTATTTGTTTGTGCATTTTTTAATTTGAGCAGTTAAATATCAAATCAATTTGTAACCTTTTGTTGGTCTGTAGATACAAGCAAAAATTAATAACATATTTAAGAATTTCTCATTAAATTGGTTTCTTTAAAACTTAAAAAATATATTTTTTATACATTTCTTATCTATGTAACCAAAAGGGAAAAAAATTACATTGTATCTGAATATTTGAAATCTAAAATAATTGAGCAATATCATGTACCTTTTATCTGTGCCATTTAATGACATATCTATCCTTGTTTCTGTTAGTTCCGCGCCCTTAAGAGAGAATGCCTGTGCATCTTCTATTCAGAGAGAGATATCTGGACTTCTGGATGAGAGAAGGCATTGAAAAGCTGCTGAGCATCCTGGGTTTTTTACGCATCCTAATGGAGGCTGTTCTACCCGATGAAGCCTTGTGCTGGATCCTGTACAATGGTAGCTTTAACTGCACTTGTGTGCTTAATGGGAGTGTCTAAACCCATCATTGGAAAATACATTTAGATTTTTATACTATATACAGTGCTTAGCATAAACGAGTGCACCATAGTACAAAAGTGGCACAGATAAAAGGAAATCTGATAAATGTAGCAGGTGCTCTTCGAAATACAATTGGGGGAACCTAGGTTTATACTTGTTCCATATTTCATTCAGCTTTATGGACCTGCCATTTTGTAACCGTTATAGTTAGAGCAAGAACAAAACCAAGATGACTAACTTGATTGCCTTACCCTCTGGAGTAAGGACAATAGTCACCGATAGGACAGCTCGACAACTTCTTTATATGTGACTTAAAGTCTTTTTTTAAATCACTTTTAAAAGCTGACAAAACAGGATTTTTTTTGTCTATTGGTTCATAGTACATCGCAGGTGCGGGCTCCATGTTTCACGGTTTCACCGGGCTCTCAGCTAAATGTTTGTTGCTAGGGAGATGGTGAACCGTTTTTGTTTGTTTGCTTGATTAGGCACAAGCTTAGGGGTCTAAACTGCCAGGTGTAATAGTAACAGACACAATGTGAAAGGAAAAATATTTATGTGATGCTAGGGGCAACCCTCCCAAGATGGTAAAAGGAAGGGTTAAATGCACACACACAAGATGGAATCAACACTTGTTTAATAAATAAATAAATAAATTAACCAAACACAAACACCGGTGGTTGGGCAAAACCTTACATAAAATATACTGTGACAAAACTAACTCAAGAACAAAACAGGAAAAACAGGCAGGAACAGAAGAAAGTAAAATATGAAGAAAATAACAAAATAAAAGTAACCGGAAGAAGGACCCAACATAATCCCCCCATAAAGGGTGGCTTCCAGACACCCCAACAGAAACAAAAGGGAACAAGACAGAAATAAATAAATAAATAAAACAGGGCAGAGTCCAATTCCGGTGGAGCCGACCTTGGCTCGCAAGGTCCAACCATACTGGGTAGGGGCACAGATAGGAGCAGAGGTGGCTTCCGCTGCAGGTGCCAAAACACAAGGCACCAGACCAGGAATAAGCAGTTCTGGAACAGTGACCATGGAAACACAGTTGTCCGGCACGTCGAATAGGCCTTTGAGAGAGCTAAGATGGATCCTGCTAGGAACAGGGAGAAGGTCTCGTTGCATCAGAGGTGGGGATCCACTCACTAGGTTCCCTGGGGGCCAAGCTGGAGACTGAACCAGAACCAGGGCAGAGTCCAACCCCATCAGGCTAGACAGCAGGAACTCAGGAACCCACAGGAGAGGGCACAACCAGGACCCTGCAGGGATGGAGGATGCAACCGAGAGGCAGGGAGAAGCTGCAACACCGATAGCTCCAGACACAGCATGAGCAGGTCCCCATACCACCAGGGAAGATGCAGGCAACAGGCACTCCAGAAGACTTCAACCCTCGAGCAGAAGATGGTTACAGCTAGCCCAAGATGAGGACCCCACAGAGAAGACCCCAGGAATCCCTCGCAACACTGTACCTGAAAGAGAGCAGAGGGCGTGATGCGCCAGAGGGGCAGCAACACCAGAGGAGCCAGGGTAGGCATCATAGTCTGTGACAACAAAAAGGGGGCATAGAACTACATCCAGGGCAGATGCTGATCCAGTGGCACAAATCTTCAGGGATTCGGACAATGGGGAATGGCAGAACAACCCAGGAGAGCATGGTCAACCATAACTTCAGAGTCTTAAAAGGACAGTCTGGGGAATGCACAAAACAACTCATAGATAGGGGGTAGGATCTCAAGGCCACAAGCATCAAATGGCAGAGGGGTACAGTGGCCGGGGGACGCAGATAGATCTATGTCACAGAAAAACCTAAGGGAAAAGTTGGTGTGCCAAGACTCAGGCTCCAGGGTGACAGACAGAGCTCGCAACATGCCGAGGACACTCTATGTGAGTATGTGAGGTGAAGAATCTCTGGTAGACAGCTCTTTTAATTCCCGTACGTGAACTACGGGAGCTCTGGCAGACTGCTCCTTTGATTCCAGTGCATAAACTACAGGACCTCTGGTGGACAGCATGATGCACAAGAAGAGCTGATGGCACTAGAAGTTTCCTGGGAGCGCAGATGCACAAGGGCAATGGGGGCAAGCAAAGGGTAAGATGCTCAGGGGGAGCTGGTAACGCTAAAAGTGTCCTGGGAGCACAGATGCTCAAGCGCATATGGGGCGAACAAAGAGCATGGCGGACAAGGGGAGCAGGAAGGGCTAACAGGGCTTGACAATAGGTGCCAATAAACTTGAGAAAATAGCACATTCAACAAAATAAAAGTCCCACAAAAACAAAAAGGCAAAAAACTACATAATGCCCAAAAATTAGTATCTCAACGAAAACGTGAGGGGCAGCTGTTACGACTAATTTTAAAGGGGAGGAGAGTGTAGGTGAGAGTTTAAAAAAAACTTACAACATAGAGTTCCAACACCCGTCAACAAAACACCAAACCCAATCGAATCAGTAAAAAAGTTACAATTTTATTATTAGAAAACAGACAAACATTTAACTTAGAGAGAAAGTGGCTTAGGTGGAGAAAGGCCAAAATAACAAACAAAACCCACTACAAAAATAAACCAACCCCCTAAATTCCCTAAAGGACAATTAATATAAAACACAACACAACTTCCCTAACTTCCTAACAAAAAAATACAATCATTCAAAAATAAACTTAGGTCTACCCCACCACATTAGCCAAACAATAACTCATACGAAATTAAATAAAGACTATTACGAAAACTCAGATCTTACGCAAAGAATTTAACAGAACATTAACGAAGGTGTGTTGCTGACGGAGCTGGAACCCGGAGCTCTGCACCAACCGCGGTGTCAACCAGACTGAGCTCTCTGATCGAAGAAACTCCGCCTCTTTTGAATCCGTGGAACTCGGTCCTGCACCAATCAGTATTGATGCACTCAAATATGGAGGGAAGATCCAGGTGTCCGCAATCGCACACCTACTAAAGATGACATAACCAAATATACTCATATAAGTTAAATCAAAATTAAAGTGACCCAAGGCACATAACACAGTGCAGGGACATGTTGACTGGGAACCCTCACAAAGCTGCTGGCAGGCAAATGCACTGGACACTTCTCTGTCCATTGACTGGGCAGCAGATTCCACTCCTCCAGTCTGCGCCAGAACAGCAGACACATCAGTATAGACGGGGACCACTTCGAAGGGAACAAGACCAACTCCAAACAGACAAGTATCAGGGTTATCTGGGGGGGGGGGGGTACACAGGGCTTGACATAGAGGACTTGAGCAAGAAAGAATCCTCCTCAGTTCCAGGGCTCTCCTGAACCGCAGTGTCATTACAGGGGTCAACAGGCACAACATCGGGCAAGGCAGCAGAGCGCTGACTGGTGGGCGTGGCCAAGCCCAGGGAGGAAAAACTTTCAGCTCTGACTTTTTCCACCAGCCTGAGAATCCAGGCAGGGACGGCGTTGTTGGGGACTGATGTGGGGTGACCTAAAACAGATGACTTGGCAGGCAGAGGTGGTTCTGGACAACAGGGAACATCAAAGCAGAAAACTTGGCTATAGACAGGGTTACTGGACAAAGGGTTCACAGAAAAAGTTTCGTTGCTGGAGTGGAGGGTACTGTGGGCTGATGGGGAGTGACTCACTGGATCCTCACTCGGCCTGTGTTGGAACGGAGTGGAGAAACCAGCGGTAGAAGGAAAGTTGACACAAGGAGAGGCGGTCTCACTCAGAGCAACTGGAGGTGAGAGATCAGCAGGCTCAACCGGGTGGCGAATGGAGTAAATGTGACCAAAGACCCTCTCAAAAGAATCAGGTCCCTCCATCACATTCATCACTGACCTGATGGTATCCCAAATAGAAGAGGCACTATCCACCAGAAATATCCTTGCTTGGACGGGATAATCCAGACCGGAACAGAATAGCTGGATGACTTCGTGCTCCTCTAGTCCAAAATCATTCAGAGCGAGGAGCCAGGAAGCTGCAAATATTCAAATGGGACGACCAGCTTGTTTGAGACCCAAGACATCAAGGTTAACCGGCACCACACGGCATGGAGCTGAAGAAGGGGGCCGTGGCTTGCGGCCTGCGGCCACGAGAGTGACCCATAATTGTGTATTATAGAGTGTGCTGAGTTCTACAGAATGGCGGGTTCATTCTGTTAGGGGCAACCCTACCAAGATGGTAAAAGGAAGGGTTAAATGAACTCAAATGCGCGCGCACGCGCACACACACACGGACGCGCGCGCACGCACACACACACACACACACACACAATTGACACTCATTTAATAAATAAATAAATCAAACAAACACAAACATCCATGGGCAAAACCTTACATTAAATATACTGTGACAAAACTGAACTAACTCACGAGCAAACCAGGAAAAACTTTAACACAAATGGCAATCAACATGTGATTTCCTTAGTAGTGTAAAATACGCGTATATAATAATAATAATAATAATAATAATAATAATAATAATAATAATAATAATAATAATAATAAATTGTTAAAATTAGTGGTCTCATTTTTTAATCTGTTATCTAGTGGCTGTTGTCGCCCACAGATGTTTTATACGTAGATACCTTTCACGTACGTCGTCATGGCGCTATCTTGGTACGGGATGACGAAGATCGGTTCATAGTTTACCCCAGCAAACAAGTGTTCTTTGAAAATACATAAAAATGATATCAACACTAAATGCTCTTTTAGCTTTGATGAACCAGAAACATTTGTACAGTTATTTTGGAATTGCAGATATACTAGTTGTTTTCTGGTGTGATTTACTTGATTTTATTAAGCAGTTTGTGATACTTGACTTTAAGTTATTGTATCGTATAATAGTAAAATGCCCAATCCTTTGTTAGTATACTATATTAGATATTGTATTTATTATTATTATTACTGTTGTTGCTGTTATAATAATAATAATAATAATAATAATAATAATAATAATAATAATAATTATTATTATTATTATCTTCATCATCATCATTATTGTTGTTGTTCTAATGCTAGTTATCTATTTATTTATATTTTATATACATTTATATTGTTGATAACTTTTTTTCTACATTATCATGAGCATCTTTTTCAGTTCGTAAAATGCTGACCAGTATAGGTATGCATGTGGGAGTTTATGTACTTTTATATTCAGTTAATTATTAGTGTATTATAGAACTCATTTCTAGTAAAACTAATTTCTTATACAAGACATTTCTAGTAAAATGTTGAAACTCGTCTGTAAATTATGTGAGTAAGGTTTTTTCCCGCTGGTAGAGCTCAACTTCCATTTACCAGCGGAGTACGCAGTCGCAGACGTCCCTTGTCCCGTACTAAGATGGCAGCGACACTGTCGCGTTGTTCCAAGGGACGGCACCTTTTTACGAGCTATCTACGTATAAAGTATCTATGGTTGCCGCAAAGAGTCGAATCTGTATGTCGATGGCTACACTACCAAAAATCATAAATAATAAATCGAACCATTGTTTCTTTATTTAAAATAATAAATGTATATGTTTTATTTAATAATTCAATTTTTAGGAACTATACAAGTAAGGAATCTGCGATCTTGAATCTCACGCCTCACCCGCCTCACCGATGAACCAATGTGAAGAACATGTTGAATAAGTGTACTTCCTGAACGGAGAGCAGAGGAGATTACTGCAAGGTTGGTTATAGTAGCACTCACTTAGGTTCGTAACTGATTTGCTGAAAATGTCATTATTAACCACGTGTTCTATGTGAATGTGTTTCAAGTACAGCGTTAAATGTAGGAGCTAGCTTGCTAAACTGTCAATGACAATTCATTGCCAATGCTGCTTCGGTGTCTGATGATACCTCGGTATTACCAATGAATACCCTAATTTACTACAACATTACGTGTTATTATTTCTATCCATTTGCTCTTTAATGTATTCCTAAAGCTTATTATCACAGTATAACCATTAGTACGATTTTAGCGGTTATGAGGTTCGTGTACAGTTGTAAACGCCCCTGATTAAGTTGCAATATATGAACGTATGTCGTCAAAAGTGTATGTTAATTTCAAGGAAATCCTCTTCATTCCACTCTTTTTGTCTGGTTCTCTTCTGAAGATGTTGAGACTTGGGAAATCCAGCTGGGATGTGAGGTCATGGAACATCTTTCAATCAACAATCAACAAAAAGAACCACTTTCATAGCTCTGCAAAAGGCACACTCACGTCATGCAAATCTCTCTTCCACCTGGAAACCTCGACACGTCCAATTCCTCCACTTCGACTATGTGCCAAACAAAGAGCTTTTTACTGTCAAGAAACATCTTCGTCTGCAAAACCCAGCTCATCAGCACCGATCAGACTGCGCACACGCTTACTGGTGGTGTTGCTGATTGGAGGTGGTTTTGCTGGCACTTGGTGGTACATGCATGAAAAGAAGCAAAAGAAGGCTCAAAGGCAACGAACCGAGCAGCTGAAGAAAGTTGCGCTCGGGAAGGGAAACTTCAGTCTGCTGGATCACACAGGACAGAGGAGAAGCAAAAAGGACTATCTGGGCAGCTGGGTGCTTTTGTACTTTGGCTTCACTCACTGTCCAGATATTTGCCCTGATGAGCTGGAAAAACTCACCAGTGTTGTTGAAATTCTTGATAAAGACACAACCCTGCCTCCCGTTCAGCCCATTTTCGTCACTGTCGACCCTGAGAGAGATGACCATGCTGCCATGGCCAGGTATGTGAAGGACTTTCATCCCCGGATGGTGGGATTGACTGGAACCGTGGAGGAAGTGAAGGAGGCCGGCCGGGACTTTAGGGTTTATTCCAGCGCTGGGCCCAAAGACACAGATGGAGATTATATTGTGGATCATACCATCGTCATCTACTTGGTTAACCCCGATGGGCTGTTCCTAGACTATTACAACAGGATGAAAAACGAGAATCAGATCGCTGACAGTATACGCAAACACATGAAAACCTATGTTAAATTATTCCCATGACAACAAACCAATCTGGTGATAAAATATGTTTTTTTTTTTTTCAAATAAAAGTGTCTTGACAAAAAATGATCGAATGAATGCTGGTTCGTCGTCTGCATAAAGAAAACCATACTGAAACTGATTTCTACAAAAATAAATGAATGTACAGAAATACAGTTACAAAAACCCTACGATTTATTACCTGATCTCTTGAAGCGAAAGGGAGCAGATCACATAGATTCTTCATCAAGATTCACTGCATTCAAAACACTTAAAATGTTACCTCAGGAGGAGTGTCCTTCTTTAAATTAAACAGATTCCTCGGGTAATCTGGCTGCTCGAGTTGCATAATATGATGCAGTTGCGGCTACAAAAACTAAAACACATACAATCTTCATCACTTTGTTTATTTAAACATGCAGAACCTCTCTTTTTGTGTCTCACTAGTTTTTACACACAAAATTGTGCTTCTTGAGAGTGTTTGCTTTTTCTAAAAACTGCTGTAAACAAAGTAAAAAATTGTTGATATAAAATAAAAAGCTATATTGATCCATTCACATTATGGGAGAAAACTTGTCCCACGATGGGGAAAGTTCATTTTAATAGTTTTAAGAGTCAAAAATAGAAATAAAATGAAGACACACACCAAAGCATTTCTTTCTCACACCATTCATTATCTTATGCTGATTCTAAAATTATCTTTATTTGTTTCTTACATTTTGAAATGTTGCCAGATTTTCTAAGAATTGTTAGAATATCACCCTTCAAATATCTAGTTTCATAACTGTGTATTTCCCTGGGATATTATTTTTGATGAACTAAAACGAGTGGTAAACCAACAATTATTAATGCTGCTGTCGAGATATGTTCACATTCATCTTTCTATTTGTCTGTAATGCAGCTGATTATTTATTTTTTTCTATTGAATTAGAACAAAACATGTAAACAATGCTTAGAGAGCACTTGATTGTAACAGAATCAGAAAACTTAAAGAAAACAACTATTTCAAAAGCTGAAGTGATTTTCTTATTTTATTTATTAGTTAGAATATTTGTAACTCATTATATTAACTAGAATAATAACAGAATAATCGCTCAAAGGCTACTGATTAATCATTGAAATAATCGATGACTAATCGATTAATCGGTCCAATAATCAATAGATTAATCGATTACCAAAACAATCGTTTGTTGCAGCTCTATACCAGAGTAAATATACTTTTTAATATCATGCCCGAGTTATAAATGCAGTCATGGACAAAAAAGGGCATCAGACGCTTTGGTGTGTGGAAAATTTAAATGTATTTCAGATTTCATTACTTTTTAAAAATGACATTTCCTAGTTGTGATCGCGCAGATACATCACAACGGTGCCACTCTTTATTTGGTCATCGGTTCCTTGACGATGTATGGTAGAGAAACACAAACGCGCATAGATCATAGATCAGCTCATCATGATTTATTTAACCTTGTTTATGGAAACAGGCTAATTCATTTAAAACCCTGAAAAGAAATGATAAATAGCTTCTCTTTGGTAGAACTACTAAGACAGGCAATCTTGAGAAGGGTCAGGGAACATCTGAGCAGGAGCTACGGTGAGACGCTCGTGAGCCCTCTGATTGCTCAGTAAAGTGAGCGTCATCGTATCTACGCTCTCCTCGATCCCATCATCTTTGTTAATCTCCACTGAGTAATCGTTGGCCTGGAACAGAAGAGACGCATCAGGTCATGAAGTGCCATCAAACCAGTGACTGTGAATGTGCAGGCTAGCGACGCACCAGGTGTAGCGCAGCCAGCATATATCTGCACACTTCAGTGTTCTCTTTTCCTCTGACCACAGAGGCAAACGTTCTCCTTTCCCCGATGCTCGCGAATGACTGAACAATCGTGTCTTCATACTTGCGAATATCGAACACTGCTGAGACCTCCTGCACAAGAAAGCACAGCACCTTACTTGTTTGTTAGGCTACGGCTAGTCGAAAAAACTTTGTACGAGGCGAAACGATTGGAGGAGAATCTTCAGTACGACAGCGGTGTGGGAGACAGGAAACCTCTTTAGCCCCTCAACTACTAGCAGAACAATGTGATTGGCTAAAGTTATCGATATGTTAAAACAAAATATGTCTTTCTCAAAACTGTGTCGCATAATCGAATAACGACACGTCTAATTTGCATAAAAACATTTCGTCAAACTTTGAACAGCGCGCTGGATTACGCCACAGAGCTGCTTTCCTCACCTGGGCTGCAACATGCTGTTGGATACCATCCTCCCATTCTTTCACTCTCTGAGATAGTGGCGTCTCTTGAGCGTACTTCTTAGAGTTCTGCAGAAACACATCCTAAAAACAGAAAACACGACGAGTAAACGTCCTCTCCATCAACGGCTCAGCCTCGTTTCACCGGGACTCTGTTCATACCAAGTTCATCGTAACCAGATTCTCATAACTCATCCGGCTCAACTTCAGGTCTTTGAAAATCTGCTCGGGTTCATCCAGGGGCTCGAATTCATCAGCAAGATCATGGTTTTCCTGATCCACGCAGTCCTCATCTGCAACGCAGTCAACGTTTAAATATGTTTTAAAAAAATGGTAAAATAAGCCTCGGAATCTCACCATCTGCGTCTGCATGCCGGTGCTCCTCAATTTCAGCCGGCTCCAGATAGCTTTTCTTCAGCACCTCGTACGAGAGAAACACGCCCTGAAATCACACGCACACACACACACACACACATGATGTGCTAGACGAAACAGTTCAGTCACGAACAAGAATCTCTCTTCATCACAAACCGAACCTTTTTCCTCAGTCTCTGATTCTGAGCTTTTATCTGCTTGGGCATCTTGCTCACATAGATGTAATTAAGGTCTGAAATAAACAAAGCACATGAATTGTAGAAAGTGGAACCACTTTACCAAAAACAAGTGCATTTATTAACTGTCACAATACCTGGAAAAGATGGACCGTTCTTTAGTTTACGTTCCACCGTAGAAACTGTACAATAATAATAATAACAAAACAAAAAAGTAAGATTCCACAAGAAAAGATTTCCGTTCCTTAAAGATGCTTAACACCAGCTCACAGTCTTTAAAGAACCAGTTCCCAAAGTCTTGCAGTTTTGAAGAATCCTTCCTCTTCCTCTTTCCAGACTCATCGAGACCCGCCGGCACTTTGTAGCACTTGGCTGGAGAACAGAGATTGTGTTTAATTTGGGAAATGTTACAGTATCTCTAGGCAAACAATGTATTAAACGCACCTATTTTCAAAGGCTTCTCCTCCCCAAAAGTAGCATATGGGTCATGCAATTTCCACGGGTCTACCGTTTCCTGAAATACAGAGATTCAAAGCATTACTTTTGCTCATCTGTGGCTTTATTTAGAGATTAAGTGCAGGCTTTTTCCAAACCCAAGATGCAGTGTTACAGAAAGAGATTATTTATTACATCCCGTGTTGTAGAGGGTTTTGTGGTGACACTTGAGATGCCACAAGAAGAAAAACTGAAAGGATCCGTCCACGCCCGCAAACCTCAACCACGAGACGATACAAGTGAACCCTAACACCCAGTATATACTATGTTTTTAGCAGTGTGTAAATGCACTGCCCTATGGAGTTTACCCCGATGAGTGAATGGACCAATGAGAGTCACTTAATCTTGGAGGGGTATTCAGGGAGTGGGGGTGTGCATTGGATCGATCCATGTACGCCCTTTTCTGCAGACTTCAATCAGAGACACTGCCATTAAGCCATTAATTGGCTGTGGGCAATAAATTAAACACAAAGTTTCACCAAATGGCCCTCAAGGGTCAGGAACCAGGCGTAGTTCACACACAGTGCTCAGCATAAATAAGTAGACGCCCTTTTAAAAAGAGTTTTATTTACTGAACACTTGAAATTAACTCAAATAATCAACTCCAGAACATGAATGAAATTTAAACTTACACTTAAACAAACAGTACTCGGCAATATCAACATAATTAAAGCTGCAAGCAGCTATCAAAGGGCTCAGGCACCATCACCACTTGGATAATTTGTTGCACTACTTTTTTGTAGCTCATAATTATACACATAAGTGTTTAATAAATGTAATAAAACGGCAGAAAATAATTCCATGTGGCCACTGTGTGGCACTATAATTGGCACCATAGTTTGCTATATAAACGTGTTCATTAGGGGTGTAACGGTACGCTAAAATCGTATTCGGCTCGGTACAGTGTCTGAATAGAATACACAATAGAATTCTTGCATAAAATAAATAAAAGTATTTAAATAAATAAATTGCACTCTTTATAAAGAAAAACACATTTTTAAAATAAAAAATGAAATACTGCAACTAGTTAGGACCTGAAAACTTTTAACACTAGCAACAGCTTCAGCTTATATATCAACAAAACTAACTATTCAAATTTAAGTTTTTGGCTAAAAAGATTAACCTATCCACATTTTCTGTTTATTTAGACTGATAAACACCAACCGTTCAACAACCGAGTCAAAAACCTTCACAATTTAACTTTTGCAGTGGCCTTTAGCTGAGATCTACTGATTACATTAAATCTCTAGGACGAGTTTGTTTAAGTACAAGGCCTGGAAAAAAACAAGAAAATTAAAAATAACTGACTCCTGACAGTTTTGGAACCTTGCTCCATATCGACTTCTTTGTAGGTCTAGGTGCCTTAGGCTTTCACATCGAAGGACTGTCCGGAGCATTCAGTCACGCTGAATTCACACGGCACGATAGATCTGCGACAGAAGATTACACACGGCACGACCTCATACAGAATCAGAGAACTTGAAAAGTGCAGGACCGGGATTATCATGCAAAATGTGAGCGCGAAAGCTGTTATTTCATCTCTTGGGTCCAAATAAAGTGAAAAGAAACCCCATTTGAAAAGAAACAATCCATTTGTGTAAATGACGTAATTTCAGAGGAGAGCTTTTTCCCCATAGACTTGTACCATTTTGCAACCAGCCACAGGGGGGTGCTCGAGACACACGTGGTATGTGATGCTAAAGGAACAAGCATGTAAATTATGAATATGTGAAGAATATCCACCACGCTTCACCTTGATCTGCTTGGGTACCTCAGAGACTGGCTGCACTTCAGCTCTGGATCTCAGCTTCCTCCCACCACTCGAGGCCTAGGGGATGTTCAAAGGGAAAATCTTCATTTAGCAGATTTTTTCTTTACGCCACAAACAAGTCTTTCTAAAGCGTTTTCTCTTCTGATACCTCTTGCCTTTCCACCCGCTCATGGCACTCCATTTCAATCCCATGATTCTCCAGCGGAGGAGAACTCGCTCCAGTAGCGTCGTCTTCAGGAACAAAGCTATTATTGTTCACCTCAGCTCCTTCACATTCTAAACACAGTAACAACTGATGAATTTAAATCAGCCATTCTTAAAGTCTGCACTTTCACAGAAGGTAGATTTTCTTTTCCCTATTATGAGTTTCCACAAATGCCTGCCATGTGTAACAGCTCCAAGTTTGAGGAACACCCAGTTTAAATATCAAAGAGATTTGACCATCAAGTTATTGTCATTAATCAGAATGCGTTGATTGAAACTAAAACTTGATGAAACTAGTCGTAAGGCAAAAGAAAAATCAATATAACTTATATTTTCAAGCCAGCATCAATTCTTACAGCACAAAGTCAAGGATTTATAGGATTATTGTCAGGCGTCTGATCCACCAGTTCAACCAGTCACACCCGACTAATTCAGACAAACAAGATATGGAATGTTGCGCTTGTACATAAGGAATACTGTGCTGCAGTGTTTACTAACTTTCTTTATATTGTATTCTATAAAGTGTCCATTTTCAAAGATGTGTATTGGGGATTTTGGAAAATAAAGTTAATTATATATAAAAAAAAAAACTTTTTTTATTTGTTCATGAGATATATACAATGATCTTAGACTTTTTAAAACAAAAATACTAATTTCTAAGTCATCAGAACCAAACCGAAGTGAATACTATTTTTATTTCTTTGGTGTATTATATTCATTTTATGTGCACTTTTTATGTTTATTTGACAATCTTACATATTTATTTACCAATTAACATTATTTGATGCAATACATACATACATCCATATATATGTACTTATTAGGGGTGTAACGGTTCACGGTATGTATTGAACCGTTTCGTAACGGCCTGTTCGGTTCGGGACACTTGCGTACAGTTTCGGTATTCTGTATTTTTATTAAATGATATAAATGTATTATTAGCGCGATATTAAGCGCAGCGGAAACAATGTTCCTAGGCGAGTTTCCTCACGGACGCTATTGAGTGACGAGCGCGAGAAGGAAAATGGCATGGCAAAGGCGAAAGGGAAGCCAGAGCTTGAAGACCCTCCCACCTTACTACGGTCTCGTGTTTGAGAACACTTTAGCTTCTCTGTTAAAATACATAACGGGGATAGACGAGTGGATAAATTTAAAGTTGTATGCCGACATTGTTCCACGGAGATCGGGCAGGCAACACATCTAACATTTTCTACTGTTGGAGATATTGTCACTGCAACCAGATCTGTGCTCTCTTCAGAAAATGTGGATAGGTTAATCTATCCTAACTAGTTGCAGTATTTCATTTTTATTTAAAAAAAGGTGTATTTCTTTATAAAGAGTGCAATTTATTTAAAATTCTCCCAAAAGTGTCACTTTTATTTATTTTCTGCAAGATTCTATTGTGTATTGGCAGCTTTTCAAAATAAAGAATATGTAAGTTCTTATTGTTTTGTACCGAACCGAATGAACCGAACCGAACTCTCCAAGACACTGTACCGAACCGAATACGATTATAGCGTACCGTTACACCCCTAATGTGCGTGTGTTTACCTGTATAAGTCAGCTAATTAGAAAATTTGTTCCAATTCTCCCAAATTATATTCCCTTTCTTCCATCCCAAAACTGTTGAATTGTGTGTCACTTGTTTATATAATTTCATTTGTACTGAAAGAACTACAGCGGTCTTTTGTTTCCCAGCAGTTTGTGAATCAGACACACACATCAGAAAAGTGTCAGGTCAAACAAAATCAGAACTGGAAGAGTGAAAGTGACAAAAAAATTTGTTAAAATGCATAAAATCAAAAATGTTTTGGGGAGAGTAAGGACATTAATCAAATCATTTATTTTTCTGCAAAGCTGTAAAAAATAAGTTTTAATTAATGAAAAAAAAGTGTTAAAATCATAAGAATTTCTCATTCTATAAGGGAGAGAATTGGTAACATTGAGGCGGTCGATACAGACTATTTTTGCTGATATAATGGTCTAATTCTAGAGAGCAATTCAATAACGAGTGTGTGCAGCAGCAGTGAAGCATGGTGGAGGTTCCGTGGATTTTTGGGGTTGGAATTTCTGGTCAGGATTAAAGGCCTCTACACATTGATTACAAATCTCGTGATGGCTTCTCAGCAGAGTCCTTTTTGTCTGGGTCGAGGAAATGTTAATGCATTGATGCTCAATTTTACGGTTTAAACAGGAAAGAAGAAGACGACGACGACGAAAGAGAAGAACATCTCCAGGGCACTGGGGGGGTAGGAGCGGTGAGAAGGTCATCCCTGTGCCCCATAGATCACCTTCAAGGAACGGAGGGATAGTCTCTTCGTTCAGGGCCAGTGGATGGGGCTGCCCCTCCCTCCATCTACGACGGAAAAGACTTCCCTCTCATTTTACACACACTGGACTGGAATGTAGAGACTGCGTGATGCTGCAGGACATCACTCCCACTTTTAATGATTCAAAGAATGATTCTACACAAACAAAAACTTCTGCACAGTACAAGCATACAATGCTAGATTTGATGGTCAGCTTTTTTATAAAAAAAGTTCCCCAATTCACAACCAGGTAGTCCGAAGAGAACAGCTGTTGTAGTGTTCTCTGTAGCCTGCAAAATATGTTTGTAATGCCCGAGATCAATACAGATTGCATCCTGCAAACAAGGGGTTTTCTAGAAATTAATTTGCAAAGCAAATCTTTTGGGAGTCGTAAAAAAACAAAAGTGAATTATGAGACAATTGATGTGTTTTTGACCTCACAAAAAAGCAAACAATGAGCTCTTCGAATGTATGAAAAGTATTAAAAAAAACCTTTGGTTATTGTTTATACAGTGGTACCCCGAGATACGAAATTAATCCGTTCCAGGGTGGCGTTCGTATCTCGAAGCAAGTTTTACATGTAAAACGTCTAATCCGTGCAATGGCTCTCAGAAACAACAGAATAAGTAGATGAAAAAAATGAAAAACCAGAGAAAAATCTACACATTCATAAATTATTACAATATTCACTGCTCTAAGCAACTTGCATTGGGCGATTGCATTCTTTTAAACTTTTATTTATAGTTGAACAATGTGTTACAAGTAAATTTGACATCTACGCGGCATATAAGCAAAATAAAAATCAAATCGTCTTCACGAGTAAACATTTTATGTGAACGGTCATTGTCTTAGTCTGTGCAATCACGTGATTGAATGCGCGTTCACGCAGAGGGGAGTCGGAATCTGCCGGGGAGTCGAAAAATGGCACAACACCGGAAGCGCTACGCGACGTCATGACGCCAAGCGGAAAATACAGCAGAACTGCTTGTAAATGTTCATATCTCTGTTTCTTCGCATCTCGAAGTAAAAAAATTAGTCGAAGCATTCGTATCTCGGGGTTCCATAGTAGTATTGTTTAAGATTACAGACAAATATTTGGATGACTGTTAGAAGATGTCCTCACCGTTCTGCACAGAGACTGGCTCGTGGACAGAGGAGTTGTGTTGAGCGACAGCTGCATCTTTGAGGAAGTTTGAATGAGAGCATCCCAGACACATCATTCCTGTTTCATCCATGCCAAAAGTATTGATCCGGAAATCCTTAAAGCTGCCGAGGAGCTCCCCTTTTTGACTGGAGGACATCCACAACATACGTGCAAAACATTTTATATTGTGAGAAATTAAATTAAAAAGTATGCTTGCCATCGATGAGAGAGTGTTTACCTGAGAAGCGGGAATTTCTGCTTTTCATGTGACGATGCCGGGATGAGAGATGCGGGGGGTAGACGGATAACCCTCGCAAGCTATATATATATATAATAAAAAAAACACAGCCGTGTAAAGATGTTCAGGTTTGGTTCTTTCAAACGGGGTGGACGCTAAGCGACAAGCTCTGCACGCATCAGTGAGAAAAGCCAAACGTTCAGAGTAGAGCTCACCTCTGTCGGGTCTTTCATCGTAATACTGAGAGTGTTCATATTCTCATTGAGCTCAACCTCAGCAAACTAAACACAAACACACACACACACACACACACATTACCTTACAATGACGCGCTGAAAATGTGATCGATCAGGTTCACTCTCGCTCACGTACCTCGAGGTCATCACCCTTGGTCCCCGGAGGAGCATTTTCCTGAGCGCCATCCGACAAAGAGGCTTTTTTGTCACTTGTGAAGGTCAAACCAACCGGATTAGTTTATGCCATTAAACAAACAGAAATATAACCAGAAATATAACCAGAACTTTACTTTTTGTTTTTGTTTGAGATGTAGTCCAACGTTTGAAACACCAGATTGTGAAGGAGCTCAACCTAAACATTAGGAGAGATCAAGTTGATGTAAAGAAAACAATTGGTTTAGACCACTCATATCAGCATTGGGAACTGTGTATGATGTCACTGCTGCAAACCATAGACAACTGACCATAACAACCACATATTCTACCATAGCAACCAATCCATTTTGCTTAGAAAAACCTGACTTTTACCAGCCAAAATGAGCATCTCTCTAGTTCATTATTACAGTTTGTTTTACATCACATTTTCAAAGTGTAGACATGTACTATCATCACAATTATAAAAACATTTCATTTCTCTTGAAAATGACTGCGACGCATTTAGATGAATATAACATTTTGTTACTTTTCTGCCATAGATGCACGCTGTTCCTTGAACTAGAAGTGCAGCCTCTGCAAAGTTCATAACGATATTTCCATCACCAAATGAAATGGTCATCTGATCCAGCTGTGGACAAAAACAACATCAGCAGTGAAAACTGAGCTATAAAATGTGGATTTTGTTCAAGGTTCATCTGTGCATTTTTACCTCCTCAAGGTATTCTCCAAGCTGACTGGCCAGGTCAATGTCCCAGTTTTTGGTGAGGTCCCGCAAAGGCTGAAGCAAGTGGGCATATCTCACCTCAGCAGAATCCATTGCCATGTATTCTCAAAAACCCTGTAGAGATAGTTTAACAGCTATTAGAAATTATCTGTTTGATACATAACTAAAACTCACAACAAAATACCGTATGTATTGTAGTCAGTGGTGTTTAAACATATAGTGCTGCTAGTCTTCTCTTTATTTGTCCTCCAAAACACGGTTTGTTATAATCATAAGGCGGAATATACACTTAATATCAGATTCATCTAAAGATCGGAATAATCTGCACACTTAACAAGTTAACGTTACAAGTTCAGAATTTAAACTGTTACTTGCACAGCAAACTATAGCTTTAAGCTAGTCAAGAAATGTTATTTCAATCAACTCAAGGAGCAAAAAATACGCTTAAAATTAACACAAGTAAAACTAAAGCAACATAAAATCCCTCATACCTGTGTATAGTTTTTAAAAACATAAAAAGTCACTTTATCGACAGCCGGGCATCCGTTTATTATTATAGTTTAGCCGCGCGACTGTCACATTTGTTTTTTGGCGCTTGCATGACGTCAAACCGGAAGTGAATAAATATAACAAACTACTCTGCCCCCCTGCGGTACGGAGACTTACTCGCGTCAGTAAACGGAAACGCACATTTTCCATTTTCGAGCAAAAAACACGTAATCATTTTATACATTTCCGCATGTTTCGCGTGCACAAAAAATTATTACTTTTTTTTTTTCGAAAAAAATAGGAGTTAATCGTTTTATCTAATTCACCGATGAGCAAAATGCAGTTAGTTGCCAAAAGAGAAATCTTAACCCAATTAATATGTGCCTAGACCACCCCTTTCCTGTAAAACAGAGGCAAATCTTCTTCAGGGCTGAACTCTGCTCACCAGCCCTGCAACAAATAAACTGACAATAATATTTGGCCTTTAGACTCCAATCATAACACCCGCTTTTTTCTGCCAAATTTCCTGTTTTCATGAATACCTTAGTCGGTTGGACTTGTTCTTGCATCTGAGTGATGTTTATTTATTTTTTATTTTTTGCTCCAACTCTTTCATGAAGCCCTTCTGACTTTAGAATCCTGTGCCTGCAAGGTCATGCTGGTTTCTGGCAAAGCTGATGGCACTGCTTTTTTCTAAGCGCAATTAGCATGTTTACAAGTTCCCCATGCCAATGTGACTAATGTAAATTAACTCTATGATTTTCCTTAGCATATGTCAAATCGGTTGCTATAATTAAATAGTCTGGTTGCTAAGGGGAAGTCAGTAAAATAATATGTTACAACATATAAACCAACTTTGTAATTTACCAAAGCTGGAAAAATTGGCTGCTAGGTTAAACAGTTTGGTTGCTAGGGAGCAAATTATGTAAAACATTTTCATATATGTTTCTATGTATAAAGAAACACCCCATTTCTCTTGTTTAATTTAAAATACCATACCATCATTTACCGATTCCATGTATTTTCAAAGGCCATTAAAGGCAACAGTAAATCTTTTACCTCTTCTAGAGCCTGGGGATCAAATACTTTTGCACACGTTTGGTATGTTCTTGCACAGACTGACAACCGAGGTTCTCAGTTGGAGTTGCAGTTTTAACAAAGTTTGACCCTGTGTTAACAAAATTACCAGCATTCTCAGCGATTTCCCAGAATTGCTTAAGTGGCACCAGTCTAAAAGGACATAGTAACCCGAGTCAGACCAATTTAGATGCCTTGTTATGGCTCTTACTAGTTTACAAACAATAAAGTACAATGTTTAACTGTATCAAGTTCTACCATTCTAATGCAGTGTCTTTGATGACCAGAAGGGGTCGCTCTAAGACAGAAGTAGTCTATGGATTAACCGTTAAACCCACAACGTTTCGAATTGTGTAGATCCGGTATGTCCAAGTTGCTCCAGGAGAGCATTAATTACTCATGAGTTGAGGTTACATTAAGACTTAAACTTCCAGTCACTCAGACCCAATGAACTAACAGAATTACGAGGAAATGGGGAACTTCCATTACTGGATACGGCCAGTTTAAACCTCCTGACACTCATGGTTGCCAGGGTAGCGGTTTTCCCGCACAATTGGGCTATTTTAGAAAAGGAGTTGCGGGAAAAAATACGGAGTTGCGGGTTGCGGTTTTTTGGGCTACATTTATAATGTACCGCGGCCGCAAAAAAATAAATAATAATAATAAATAATAATTGTGGACAAAGATAAAAGGGAACCTTTTTTTAGTGGGTGTTGATCCCCGGGAATAAATACTTGGCAACAAACGCTGCTTCTTGCGAGACGCAAATAGGCGCGCGCGCCACATGTGCTTTTGACATAACCAATCAAGCATCATCATCATCACGTCACTCCTTGAGAGCGTTGTAGCCAGAAGCGTCGGTTCGGTTGTCTGTGGATGAACAAGTACAAGTAGGCACTTCTGACTAGGGTCAAAAAAAATTCAGAGAGCACATGTTCTTATTTGACCTTTATTGTATGAGATTGTGTATTAAAAAAGCACAATGTGTGATATTAAGAATTTGGGTTAGACAAAAGGCCAATACTTTAAACTTAAACTTATATAAATTTTTTAAGGCCCTTTGTGGGAATCCAGCCGTTGTCTAATCTGATTGGACACTGAAAAATTGGGCTAGTTTTCATTCCATTTGGGCGGATTTTGAGTTGTCATTGGGCTGGAAATATTTCTGGGACCTGGCAACCCTGCTGACACTTGATAAGAAACCTACCACACTCACGTTACACTTGTCGGTCACTTTATTATGTACATCTGTCTGACTGCTCATTAACGCATATCTCTAAACAATCAATCACATCTAAACAGCAACACGGTGTAGACAATCTGTAGATAATAACGTTAGAGGCAGTAACTCAAATACAGTGGTACCCCGACCGAGATACAAATTAATCCGTTCCAGGGTGGCTTTCGTATCTCGAACATTTCGTATCTCGAAGCAAGTTTTCCATGTAAAACGTCTAATCTGTGCAACGGCTCTCAGAAACAACAGAATAAGTAGATGAAAAAAATGGAAAACCAGAGACAAATCAAGTAACGTTTCTTCAATCCTTAAATCTACACATTGTTAATGTAATAAATGATAATAAAACAGAATAAAACACAAGTAAAATTCGTGATATGTACACAAATGTGAAACCTTACCCTTTCTCGAGATATTTCACGAATTACTAACACCAACACGGTTTCAAGCACAAGCGGAGAGAATACGCTCCGTATGAGAAGGAATGGAGAGACGCTTCTGAGAACTGGGTTTCTCTAAGTTGTGCTACAGAACAGCACTTTCCTCGTTATAAACGTTATTTCTTTAACGACACCTTGACTCTAACATTTGTTAAAGCACATTATTAGTAATCTATACATAAATGTTTTGCTTGATTTAAAACTGATTTAAAGTGTTTTAAAGCTTATCAGCCCCTTTTAGCACTCTCTGCAATGGGTGAATGGAGCACCAGGACCCCGAAGCGCAGAGTGACGTCAGAATTAACAAGCGGAAAATAAAGCAGAACTGTTTGTGGTTGTTCGTATCTCGATTTTTTTTTTTTTGTATCTCAAAACCCAAAAATGTCCTGTGAGACATTTCGTATCTCGAACATTTCGTAACTTGAAGCAAGTTTTACATGTAAAACGCCTAATCCATGCAACAGCTCTCAGAAACAACAGCATAAATAGATAAAAAAAAATGGAAAACCAGAGAAAACCACTGTTTGGTACCACTGTAATCAAAATCAAGGTCTGCAGAAGAGCATCTTTGAACGCACAACTTTTATATAGCCAAGAAATAAATTTCCATCAAGAAGCAAAACACGTATATAATGTTAATGTCATTAATGTCCTTTAAATCTTGAATAAGAAGCGACTATCAAATTCTTAGGCAGATGGACTTCAGCAGTAGAAGACCACACCGGGCGCCACTCATGCAGCCAAGAGCAGGAAACTGAGACTTGGACAATAGAAGATTGTGGAATCGTTGCCATGTCTGATTAGTCTCGACTTCTGCTGGACATGCGAATGGTTGGGTCAGATTTTGCCGTCAACTGTCTGGTGGTGTAATGGTGTGGGTTTTTTTTCTTGGCACACCTTGGGGTCATTAGTACCAATTGATCATTGTGTCACCGAATTTTGTTGCTGACCATCTCCATCCCTACATCCCAAGCAAGAGAACTCTCCATGCCATAAATGCTGGAATTAATTCTTGTAGATAACTATGGGATGTGGTGGAGCGGGAGATTTGCATCATAGATGTACAACCAACAAATCTGCAGCAACTGTGTGATGCTCTCATGACAGTATGGAGCAAATTCTCTAAGGATATGTTTCCAGGACCTTGTTGAATCTATGCCACAAAGGATTAAGGGTTCAGCCAAGTAGGAAGGAGTACTTACTAAAGTGGCTAGTGGGTGTGTACGGTCTATGGTTTGAAGCTATTTTGGTTTTTCTCGGCAAGAACTGAAATGTTTGGGGCTCTGGTTCTTCAGGAATTAATTCTGAAATGCCTGTTCTATGGGGATCCAAGTCACGGACAGTCACTGACAATTATTTAACCAAGTCAAACTAATTTAAACTCACAGATTGTGACAGGGAGCTAGCTTTTAAAAGGGCATTGCTGTCAAACAACTGAACACTGCTCTTCTGTCTTTCAGACAAGAGTTCAGTCGAGGATAGATTGACCTTTGACATGCTAGTTCTGAGCATTCGCTAAAACTGAATAAGTGACACTCCATGAACTTCCTCAAGGACACCAAATGTGATCTGAGGATGAGTGCCTGGCTTCAGGACTGCGTGTGTCATCTAAGGCTATTCTACCGCTAGATCCTGATCTTATCTGTAGAAGGGGTCTCAATCACAATCCTGCTTAAAGAGCTTTTTTAATTTGTTATGAGCCTCAGCATTCAACAGACGAGTCAATAAAAAGCAGCTATGAGGCCATCTAAGGCTCCGGAATTTTGAGTATACTACAGTATCTGGGGAGTAATAGCAGATAAACACAAAGAAGCTTTTGATTTAAACTTGTCACTAGATTTTAAATTATACTACAGTCTGTTTTTGTTTTCAATCAGGAACCGAGATCAAACCAGAAAAGACAATAATCAAGTTTGATTGGATATTGTATGGCGGAATAATTAGCGACTTCCTGTTAATGCCAAAAAATCAACTTGTTGCTGCAGTGCGCACATAGTTGACCAAAATAACAAAAATCTTTGCAATTTATTATCACAGGTCTTGAGATAAGACGGATGGAGTTTGGAGATGATCAACCGTTAGAAGCTTGTAATACAGCACATAGAGTGTCCCCTTTTAGAAACACGCTCCAATTGAGTTTTTTAAAAGTATTTGTTCCATATATAAGTATATAGTAGTATAAAACAGCAAAACATGGGATATTCCATGTTGCCACTAGGTGGCGCTATATATGACTCTGTAGACTGCTACAGATTTGTTCAGACATGGGCTCTTAACACGTTTGGTAAGTTAGAACCCTATGAGACATTGTATGGCTGAGTAATTAACAACTTCCTGTTAATGTCACAATATTGACTTTTGATGGGCACCGTGCGGAGTTGAGTACAACACAAACAAAAGTGGCCATTTTTAGAGGCTTTGGCAAAATAACAGATTTTGGAAACACAATCAATATTACTTGTATTCAAGTCTTGTCACCCTACTGACACACTGTCCATGTTATATACAGTCATGAGTATGCACAGCTTGTGCCCCTGACCGATAACCCTGATGGACGTTTATATCGACAATATAGTTTGTACCCCACACGAACCACAGTCAACAACATCTGCTGTTGTGGTACATAAAACTTTGAGGCCTTCATTTGTGGCAGCAACAAGAAGAACCTCTCTGCTAAATCATTTTAATTCTGTTGGCAGCAGCTTTACGTCATGGTGCACGATACTGTTCTCTTTACTCGCTTCATGAGAAAAAAAGCCACGGTCACACAATGAAAAAAACCCCTTCATTCGAATGGAATCGCATTCGGCGATGCAAAAACTGCTGCCTACGCTGTGCGATTCTGAATTCTGCTCAAAGAAAAAGTTTCACCTGCGATATTCGATGTGTCTAAATCATTGAGAATGACGTCTCTGACAGGGTAAATGATCTTTCTCACGATGTGATGACAGAGGTCAGTTAGCTCTGTCAATCATAGCTGTCAATCACCACACGGCCCTGCCTATTTTTTTTTGGGGGGGGGGGGGGGGTAATTGAGCCGTCGTGAACCACTTGAGTGAAGACAAAAACTTTGTTCATTGTATAGATAATTTTCAAAATCATTAAATTAATTTCTGTACAAATAATATAATTTCTGAGGTATTCATTTTTTAAGTTCAGCTTCTTCCCCATAGACGTGTATTGGATGGTAATCATTCTGCCGCAAGAACCACGGGGGCTCGTTTCACTTTGCTGGCTGAGACAAACCTGGAATACTGCATTGTTTATCATAGTGTGCAACAATGTGTTGCTTTTGAATCACTTAAAAATAATCAAGACATGGGTGTAGCCGAGTTGCCTGATTGGCTGAAGGCTAAAAGTTAAACAAATGAGCAAAAGATGCACCAAACACCCTCCTCCCCCCATAGTAACACCAAGCGAGGTCTAGAGTGGTGTAAACGTGGTTTTAATATTTTAACATAGCGATCGAAGAAGACCTGCTTAGTTCATGAGTCAGCCTCTAGCGGTCAGTCGGTGAACTGCAGCAGGAGTTGCTTCTGGCGCGTGTGCTCAAGCCACATGCGTTTTGAGGAGTGTGATAAAAACTCACATTTTAAGGCTCCACGTGTTAATTGTGTGGGTACAGGTACGGGACAACGGGAAAGTATGTACCGCGCTTGTAGAAAGAAAACTTGCAAACACTTGTAAACCCATGAGGAGCGCGAATATAACTCGCAATCTCGTGCTTTTCAAATTCAAGCTGCGGCCGTGCTGCGCTCTTTGGCACGACCTTAAGAGAGCGCGTGCACGCGTGACCACGTGACCCGATTCCTGGAAAGTTCCTGGAAATTAGTCTTTTGTATCGCAGCCTTTTAAAATGAGGATTAACTCGTTAATGACGTGCCCGCACATCGACTCGGAAAGCCGACACCTTGGACAGTTCTAGTGTCTCTGGACGTTCTCGCGGCAAGATTTGGACGCGCGGCGGCAGACGGGCTGTGGTGTTTGCGGAGCGTCACTGCGGAACATTCGCTATGCTTGAAGAAAGAGCGAGCCACCGGGCACCAGGGCTCCCCGCTTCTCTCCTGGCTCTCGGTGTTTCTCGTGAATAAATGATGATGCCGATGCGCGGCTGTAACGCGACGCGCGCTGGGCTTTCACTGAGCACAAGGTAAGAGCACTTTCTCCCCACAGCGCTCCGAGTCCGCTGTAAACGGCTCAATGTGCGGCAGGAATGCGTTTGTTATTTACCCAGAGCTGTCAGTCAGCGCGCGTTCCCGGTAAACGCACTTCTGCGTATTTTACGCGCTCCTGAAGGCGGCTTTGTGTTTATCTTCAGGCACGTGCGCAATGACCCGTTTCCTCTGAAAGAAAAATGCGTGTTTGTGCTGTTCATCGGGGAATTCGGGTTTAGCCTTTTGTTCCTTTCAAACGAATCTGGTTGAAGAAATGTGCGACGCTTTGGATTATTCGATTTCACATCAAGCTTTTAGTTAAAACAATTGAGCAACCACCGGATTATGTGACCACCAGCCTCCTGTCAATTACTGTGTCAGTTTGAGGTAAGAATATCATTTACCTTTTATCTGTGCCACTCTTATCTGGCAGCAATGTCACCTTTCGAACTTCTCATTTCACAACGCATGCACGCGCGCTTTTATTTTAGGGTTCATGCACGAATCATAATATTCTCTTTATTACAAGCAGTCAAGCCGAAGAACTGCGTGGAAAAATCAGTTCATCCATCACATTCATTACCTTAAAAACTCCCGGAATAACAAATATTCAAGCAGACGCAGGGCAAAGTTAAAACACGCTTTGCTCTAAAAGAAAACGCCTTTGCGCATTTCCTCAAGTGTTCACCATTTGCAATGAAAAAGGCTCAGAACGACTCAGGCCTGGGGAGAAATGTGATGCTAACTGGAATTATTTAATTCCTTTTGTGTCACACTTCCAGCTTGACATAAGTTTGCTCCACTAATCACACGGTGTAAAGCGCAAAACTTCAACTCCCATAGGTTTCAGAGTTGTTTTGGGGGGAAATAACCTATTTTGTGGACTTTGAATTATACCTTTTACTGAAAAAAATGTTATCTAAACAAATCAGAATTTTCTTTCCTAAAAAAATAAGTTAATAAATTAAGAATGACCCGTAAATTCACAGCACGTCGACGTTAAGAGTTTTCTTCACTTTTTTTTACACTGAACACCAGTTGAAGTTTTTAAATAACACATTCCACACCTCTGCTTTACATTGAATCAGCAAAGACAACTCAATAAAAATAGAAATGTCTGTCCAAATAAAAAAATGAATTTCAAACCTTTGAGAATTCGGAAGCCAGCTAAATGTTTCTGCTTTGGGGTAAAAGGTTCCAAAGTTGAGCATCTGAATCGGAATCAGATGTCTGTGATGCGTTTTAATTCAATATTGTATCTGAGCTAATCTAAGTTTGTCAAAGCTATAGTTTTTAAACATTGCACATCAGTCTGGATTCAAAGAACCAAGAGATAAAACAATTTTAAACATTTGTACAGAATTTTCTAACGCATTCCATTTAAAACGCAACTTTCGGGACTCTTCGCTTTACATCGAATTAACTTAAAAGCATTAGAGATATTTCAATTCAAATATAAACTAATCCAACAATTGTTTGGGAACATCTGCAATATACTGCATGCTCTTTTATTAAGATGACACGATGTATATAATGTTCTGATCGAAAGAAAGCTCTGGGGCTTTTTTTAAAAGCTTTTATTTTGGTCTCAAAACGAAACCATGTTTAGCATGTACAATATAAACCATAGCGAGAGGAGAGGAGAGGAGAGGAGAGGAGAGGAGAGGAGAGGAGAGGAGAGCCGCTGTAAACGGCTCAAAGGAGAGGAGAGGAGAGGAGAGGAGTGGAGTGGAGTGGAGTGGAGAGGAGAGGAGAGGAGAGGAGAGGAGAGGAGAGGAGAGGAGAGGAGAGGCTGGCATCATGACGCATGCACGTGCTCGCCTCACGCGCGCATGTTTGGCTTGTTTTTGCAGCTCGAGGATTCCAGGAGCTGTGGAAGACACTTTCTCCATGCGGCGCTCGCTCGCAGGAGCCCGAGCTCTTTGAGGGATAATTATAGCCGGTGACCGGAGGAAGAGAGCGGTTCTCCGATGACCTGCCACTCATCCGACTCCACGGAAAGCATCGAGAATGAAAGGAGACCCCAGCCCGAAGCCCAAGGCACCGAGTCCGAGCAGAGTCGCATCTCGACTGCCATGAGAGACCTGAAGAACACCGGTAATATCGCAGTCTGCCTTTGCTTTTTACGCGGAAGGAAGTTTCCTGCTTCTCAGACTGAACTGCACTGCGTTAAACTGCGCTCTTCTTCTGCGCGTTTGATTTAGTGTTTCAAGCAGATCTGAGACCTGTTGTGCCCATGGGCTGCTGCTCATCTGTTCGTTGAAATGATACACTGATAGTTTAAAAATGCTCGTTTAAAATTTTTGGTGACCTTGCACTGGTTTGTTTGAACCCATGTATGGGTTAAGTATTTTCTGACGTAACGTGATGGTTGTTTTGTAAATTGTTATTCAAATCTTCAGCATCAGTTAAAAAACAAGAAAAGCTGTTTTATTAATAACAGCAATCACCACATTCACCGACTTCTTAGCAGGAATTCGACACAAAACAGATTAATTCATAAGAACAAATATAGAACATAATACTATATAGAGATTGTACTCATTTAATAATTATTCATTCATTCATTTTCCAGTGCAACATTCACTCACACAGTCACACCGAAGGGGAACTTAGATTATTCCATTAACCTGCTGCATGCTTTTGGGATTGACGGAGAAGTCCCCTGAGGAAACCCACCAAGCACCGGGAGAACATGCAAACTCCTTCCTGGAAGGACGTTTAATAATTATATTTTAATTTAATAAAACAATACAACATTTATAAATTTCAATGCTAAAAAGAATTTACACCCTGGGCCACTTTATTAGGTACACCTGTCCATCTGCTTGTCAAATTTCCAATCAGCCAATCACACAGCAGCAACTCAAAGCATTTCATGGTGAAGACGACCTGCTGCAGTTCAAACGAGGAAGAAAGGAAATTTAAGTGAGTTTGAACGTGTGGCATGGTTGTTGGTGTGATTATTTCAGAAATTGCGAATTTACTGTTTTTTTTTTTTTTAAATGGTCAGAAAAAGAGAAAATCTCCGGGGAGGTCAGTTCTGTGGACACAAATGCCTAGTTGATGGCAGAGGTCAAGGGAGAAAGACCGGACTAGTTCGAGCTGATAGAAAGGCAACAGAATTTGGCAACGAAGCAGCTGTACAAATGGGGACCATCCGCAAAAACTCCCAAACAGGGGCACACTGCTTGGGGAAATGAATATCTAAAGCATAAAAAACTTTAAAGCAAGTGTCCACAAGGAGTGTGCTCTGCCGAAGGGCCTGTTTCCCAACCACAACAGAAGCTTGATGGCGCTGATTCTCATCACCGAGACCAAGGATGAAAGGGAACGGTTTAGGTGCAGTTAGCTCAGCCTGCTCCTGGTTGGTTCCAAACTGAAAAACAGAAAAATATTCCAGAACTACACATGCCTTAGCGTTAGCAAACATATCTCATCTTTAAATGTGCATTTCCTCACTCGCAAGCTCTCTCGGGTACTGTTTGAATGTCAGACGACGGCCTATCTTGGGTTTGAACGGGCTAGAACAGCGCACGTATTTTTAAAACTTAACAATTCCACTCAAATTAGCATCAGTTGTAGCTTTTTAAACCTGCAACGTACCTTTATCCAGCAACTGCTGTTTTGGGTAAACTTCTCCTCCGTCCCTGAGGTGATTTTTCAAGATGGTAGTTTTAAACCATCATGTTTACTGTAACCCATCAGCTGGTAAAAATGCACAAAACTGAAAAGTAACTCATAAATCAAGCCAGCAGTTTTCCTATTGTTGACCAACAGCTGGGAATTTTATTTTCACCTCAATTTTATTGTGAATATATTTGAGCTAAAACAAAAGATCTGAGCTAAATGAAAAGATTTGGGATGTTGTCTATGTCCCTGGCTTATTAAAACGAATGTTTTTGCCATCTATGAGCTAACCGAACACGTTTTATTTAAGTTTAGTTCATTTAAAACCCCACCAGCTCCAATAGAATTATTGCGTCTGTTACTGGCTTTTGATAATCACTGGGTGTTTGCAGAGGCTCCAAAAAGCCAATTTTCCAGCTTGTATCCTGCTCACACTTGCCGTCTCCTGCCTTATCTGATAAATCTGGCCCATGCTGAAGATTCATTGAACACAAAACTGAAGCAAAGGTTTTCAGGACATCCAAAGGGAAAAAACAAACAAACAAACAAACCTGAAAAGTTCACAGCACTTAAATAATTTGTGTGAAGCACTTGCATCAAAAACATTTGAATACCTCAGCTTTAGTTTTTTTTTTTTAAATAAACTCAAGAAGTACAATTTTACAGAGAAACATCTCATTTATTGCAATGGACTGGCGACCTAGATGAGAGCTACCAGCAGACCCCCGTGACCCCGAAAGGGAATAAGCGGGTTGGAAAATGAATGAATTAATTTTCATTTCGACTCCGGTTTACTTTTACCGAGTTTAGCAGTTGAGTTGTTTAGAGGAAACCAGTCGACACTAAAGTGTTGAGTACTGTGAACTTTTTGGGTTAAGAGTACTGTATAGATCATTAATATGAAAAAAAAAAAAACCTTACACAATTCACACGTTATTCTTAATGTTAGAATCGAATGATGGAACCTACTGTACTTACTCAGGCGAGGTAGGCCACTACTGAACCATATGAATGTAGTTGATAATGGCCCTTGTTAAGATCCACTATACAGCTATTGGCTGTTTTTCTCCCCTCTCACCAAATTCCACAGCTTTTTGTCAGTCCGCTTTCCTGTAAAACGTACGAGTCACGGGATGCAGCGGAATATTTGCCACAGTTTTAACTCTTTACTGAGGGTGGGGATATTTAGGTATCTGCCGACGGGAATCAAGATTTGATTAATAATCGCTAATCGATATATTTTAAATAGCGCTGAGCACTCTTTAGCAACCCTTGCACTTGCTATTAAAATAGAAGTAGGATGTGTGCTGAGTAATATAGAATAGAATGTACTTTATTAATGCCTTTGGGAGGATCCCTCTGGGAAATTTGGGTACGAGCAGCAATACCACAGCAACAGTCAGAGCAAGAGTTAAATAGAATAAAAAGGAATATGGTGCAGTAAAAATAAAAGAGAAGTGGAATTATGAACAAAATTTGCACAGCAGCATAAATGATGGGTGTATCATTGCACATATAAATTATTGCACGTGTTTTGTATCAGACAGGCTGTACTCCACCCTCCTTCCCCCTCCTACCAAAACATCTTCAAACTCCCAAATTCTATTTGAGAACGTACGTAACTAATTTATGGAAACTTTTTTTAATCAAAATTATTTGTGGATCTCCAACAAAATCAGACTAAGTTATAATGATGATCTAGATGTAAGTTTGCGTTGTTCGGTTTTGCTGGATTGGAATATTGCCAAACACTATTATCTGCATTCAATTTGGCCACTAAATGTCAGCTACAAAGTTTTTCCTCCTGCTTTGAAGACACTATTTTTAAATTTGACTAATTTAAAAAAAAAAGGTCACAATAATGTACATTACATTATGTGTCGCGCAGAGGAGCGTGTGTGACCCAGCTCTGAAACTGTGACCGTCAGAAAGTGGCGTGTGTCATACTCGCAGTTGCCTCATATTAACCCAATGGCAGTAGGTAGTGTCACACCAGCATGAACAGAGCGTGGCCATGACAGTCAGAGAGTGGGTGCACATGTTCATGCGTTACTTCCTGATAGGGAAACTGGGGAAATCATTCTGCAGCCATCCACAGGGGGGCGATGACAGTGCTTTTGCTTCACTCAGCCGGCCATTTGTTGCAGATGGTCTCTTAAATGTCAAATTAAATTCAAAGCGTTGTGGAAAAGTCTCTTATAAAACTTAAAGACTTTTATAAGCAAAGTTATTATTGCCTAAAAATGGTGTGACTCTTACTTAAATAAACTTAATTTGCCTCGCCGCTCTGTCACTTCAGGTAAAGGAACGCGGAACTATTTCTCTTTTTAGTCTGAGTTGTGGGTTAACGACGAGACAACTGCTGCTTTCAGCCCAGATATCATTTTTATCTGTATTGTTTTTACGTTGACAAGTGACCGTGGCATAATCGATGCCCAGCCATGGTTTCTGCTGTATTATACACACTTGGCGGAGGTGCGTGGTTCACATCAGGTGGTTCTTTAGCCTCCAAGTTGTGCATATAAAACAGCAGCTCAGAGTTGATTATCACTTCGTTAATGCTTAAACTTTTAATAATCGATTCAGAGTCAGACAGAGCCCATGGAGACTCTCCCATGGAGAAATAACCTAAATAAATATACGTTTTCAATATATGAGACGTAAAATTGGTTTTCCTATATGATATGTAAATATATGTACATAATCTATTTATAGTCACTTATTAAGAGTCACTGGTAGCAGAGGATACATGACCAAGGCTGACGGATCTCAAGGGTTTACCTTTCGCAGCTGGAAAAGGTTTACGTTTACAGCTGCCAATTTTATGTCATCAGATTTTCTCCATAACAAAAACCCACAAAATGTTCTTCACCAACAAAGGCACCTCACAACACGCAGAGGGAGACACTAGCTAACGCAGAAAATGTCAACTTCTGGATGTGATGAAAGAAGGGAGAAGTTCTGCGGCTGTAAGGCACCATTACGGAATAAATTAATCTTCGGTTCGTTCCATAACTAAGCGCCGCTGCCTTCAGTTAAATATGACGCCACAGTCAGGACAGAGTCAGAAGGGAACGTGAAATACGTGTGAGTCACAATTAAAATGATTATTTTATAGAGTTACAGTGTAGCTATCTTAGTTATCTGTAAGAAAACGTGTATTTTTGATATATTTGTACTTCCTAAACCAATGCTTGGTAATGGCCAAAATTGTTGAAATAAGAGTTTTCTGTGTGTCGCCCTCGCTGGAAAGGGACATAAATAAAGTCCAAGTTTGGATCTATTTCATGCAAATATTGTAGGGTTTGAAATCGGGAATGTTTTTATTGTTTCTAATGGTGTTTTGTTTTTACATTATTAACCGATTTCAGGTGTCTTGTGAAATGCTGGGTTGGTTAGCATAACCGCTAATATTGCTGTGTCAGCGTTTAATATGCAGCAATGCTCCCTGGATCTTTTAAACAAATCTAAGTTGATGATTGGGACGATGTCATCGCCTTTGACATCACTTTGTTTCACATTGGACATTGTCAGTGCCAAATTTGCTTGTTATTGCCCAACCCCAGTGCAGATACCGTTTCGGAATTGGTTACAAGAAGCAGGAAGTTATCTGTTGTTGTTATTGGTTGTAGGTTATCGTGCATCCCTAATATGTAAGCATTTATACCACAGATAGGTTTCATATGTGAGCATTTATCATCATATCGGCTCTTTCCATGCTGGTTACAACAACGAGTGCCGTTATCAAGTCGATGAAGTGTTTGTTACGTTCCTGTTCGAGCTGGAACACTCGTTCTCAAACCTTTGCACATTTTATCAGACAAGCAACACATGGCCTGACCTCTGATGCTGAATGATACATTTTATGCTTGGAGCAAAAATATGTAACATCTGTGAAACATGTGCCTGAAAATTCACATAGTCTCAAGACAGAGCAGCCAGATGATCAGGTTCCTCGTTTGAGTTCAAATATGTCATCTTTGTAAACATATTTGCTTCCACAATCAATGATAAGTGCAGAAGTGCTTAACATATTCACAAATAGTTCCGCTACTCTAATGTGGCTGATGTGAGAAAGAATCCTGGAAGAGCATTTCTTAGAATATATCAGGTTACATAAGCAAAAGCTTGATTCGAATGACAAATGTGTGGTTTTTTTGTTTGTTTTAATTGGAAGCAGGCTGGTACTGGGGCAGCCTGACAGCCAACGAGGCCAAGGAGGTCCTGCAGAACACATCGGAAGGGACATTTCTGGTACGGGACAGCTCGCAGAGAGACTACCTCTTCACCATTTCCGCCATGACATCCGCTGGACCCACAAACCTGCGCATCGAATACAAGGAGGGCAAGTTCAAGCTAGACTCAGTGGTGCTGGTCAAACCCAAACTAAAGCAGTTCGACAGCGTGGTTCATCTCGTGGAGCACTATGTGCAGCTCTCCCGCTTGTCCTGTAAGGGCAGGACTAACCAAATCGCCCCATCGAAGGATACGGTGCAACTGCTGCTGACGACTCCGGTGTACATGGCCACTCCGTCTCTGCAGCATCTGTGTCGCATCGCCATTAATAAAACCACACGACAGGTACAAGAACTTCCTCTCCCAAACCGGCTGAAGGATTACTTGACAGACTACACGTATAATGTATAGACCCCACGGGACATCTATAATCTTAAGTGCTGAGGTTCTATGGACATTTGATCCAGGTGCTGCACTTGTTTTGGATCACTTGCATGGGATCCTTGAATCGAGGGGTTCGTCCACCAGAACATTTAGATTCTGTCATGCCTCCCTTACTGCGATGCTCACTCATATCATTCCAAAGCATACTTGCCTTTATAGAAAACATGTTTCCAATCCATGCGACAATCCCAGGATTCCATTGAAATATTTTGTCTTTGTCCAGAGAGTAAACAATGACCGGGTTTGTGTTTCCAGTAAACAATTCCAGCGCTAGACAGATCATCCTAACTGTGTTAAGTGTCCTTCATTGAGCACTCAACAGGTTAATGACCTGTAGACATTCTACAGAGTGAGTGAGCAGTATATATACACATATTAGGAGCCTGCTCCACAACTACAAGATCTCCAGGAGATCTGAAGCTGTGGCCACGTGTCTCTTTTAAATGAAGATTCCACCAATTACTTTTAGAAAAGTAATTCCAAAATTGTTTTCTCCCATGGAACACAAAGAGATATGTAGAAGGAAGTTGTTTTAGCCGGTGCATACTAAAGAAGCCCTTTATGATGACAGAAATGTGGCTCGGTAGTATGTGAATCCAACTTCTGTATTGCCGCTTATTCCACCGTTTTGTATTGGCTCTGCTCTGCATTCTGTGGCCTTTAGTGATACTTTTCACCTAAAAGCAGGTGAAGTCAGGCCATGGGGCTAGTTTTCACTGATTGGAAAGAGACGTGTGACAAAACTTCTTGTTGATCGCTGACTGGTCAGTTATTGAGCTCACTGGATGGCCAGAAAGAACCATCACTGCATCCACTCTTTCATTTGAGAGTAAAAGACCAACCGTTTAAAAACACCACTCCTTCGATGGTCGGTTTCATGTTGTGTGCACTTTTGTCTTCTTCTTTTGTTGTTTTTGAAGGGATTGTGCAATTTTGTAGTATGTCACCAAACAGAATTGGAATGACAGAGTGACGGGTCTCAATCAAACCCATTCAGAGCTTGTGTTGGAAGCCGGTGGAAACACAGAGGTGAACCGTAGTGAGTAGAGCTAAGCCGTACCAAGCCTGGATGTGCACCAGAAAATCTGGTGGAAAAGCAGTATCATGTCATGATCTGATCCCATCAAACCCAAATAAGGCCATTTATATGGAAAAGTTTATTTAACACTCAGCTAACGAGGAGCAAAATCACCCGTGAGAAGGGAAAACCTGACAATTGTATAAACAAAACAGGAACACACTACACTGACGTAAAAAAAGCTCAAGTACTGCAACAAGATGTACATTTTTTGAAAAGCATTCGGTTTGTCACTGATCTTAGTGAGCTATCATAGCTGGGTTCGTATTGTTATTCTCTGATTCAGATCTTTGGCACCTTAAGGCAGATTCTCAGAATCGTTTATCCGTCAGCATCCGTCAGCATCCAATCAGCATAGTCCTGGTTAGGGTCACAGGGCAAAAGGGGGGATACATCCTGGAAATCAGTACGTTCTCTCATCTTTCTTCCTCACACAACGTCTCAAGCCCTTTTCAAACGCGGCTAGTTTTCCAAACAATGTTTGGGTTAGAATTCTAATCAGACGACGTCTAATGTCCATGATTTTTATAGAGATACAAAAGTGTCTGAGTGTGGCTATCAATCTCTTGATTGGTGTTTAAGATCATGTGATCAGATTGCGTGGACTGCATTTGGTACCATGACCATAGAGACGAAGCAATGGCTGGAGTCGGGGGAGAAACGTTGGCATTGAGTGTCACAACAAGGTGTGGAAGGCAGTTTGGAAAAAAAGCTCCGCAAATGAGAGATTGCACCAGAGACTGTCCGGCAAGGACTGAATCATTTCATCTTAAGCTGTCCATACTCATGGAAATTCCAAACCCATGAGTAAAAATCAGATTTGGGACAGTTTGGCCTGCATCCTAATGCAAATATGCGTGGAATTATCATAAATCATGACCTTAACTTTGAAGAAAGATGGTATTAGAAAGCCAATGCTTAGTTGCAGAGAGGTTTGCATCCTGTGTTTGAGACACCGTGTGCTATTAAGACCATTTTATTTTATTTTTTTTGTACTGTATAATTGATGACGGCTGGATATCCTGGTTGCCTAATGAAACTTGTGGAATTGGCAAAGCCTTGTGAAATCTTATACTGTATATTCTGGTATGTGTTACTTCGATATTGTAAAATCTACTGAAAATTGACGACTGTAAAAAAAGCATCTAAGCTAAACATGTCTGGGTTTTGTGATAGTAGGTTTAGAAAGACATTTGACTTTTCTTGTTTTCTTCTCATTTCATTCATCAAGGCCAAAGTTTTGTGTGGTGAAATCAGTTTATGATGTGATTCCGAGGCTCAAACTTGCAAAGACAGGTCTGTGCCATTCTCCAGTGTGAGGGTGTGTACTTTAGGAAATGAAAACCACCGGCGTAGTATTTTATTGCAAATTCTGAGCCAGGAGATCCTTTATCGGCTAGGTTTGTACTTTTCTATCATCCACTCCTCAGGTTCTAGCCTGGGTAAAGCCTACCTCACAACGGCGTTTTGATAAACCTACAAGCTGACTGCTGGTATTCTGAGAACAATTCTGATGCAAACCACATGCAAAAGCCCCAGCCTTTGTGTCCCAGCACTGCTACTGGTGGAGTGAACATCTGTCCGGTTCCTAGCCTTTTTTGGTTTAGCCCATCATAGTAGCCTTTTAACCATTTTTCTTTGGTTAAAGAGGTCTAATAATGGCCAAATGTTTTCCATGATTGTTATCATTCTATTGTTTTTTTTTATTATTACTGTTTCATTTGTCTGGAAATCTATTCTTGGTAAAAGCGAGGCTGCTTTTGTGTGCGAAAATCAAATAACTACTAATGTGATTCTGCCAACATCCCTCGCATCCAGTGTACTTCAGTCATCTGCTTCCTTGTCTTCCTTAGAAACTGTGGCACACTTTGCCACTAGATCGGTTTACAGAACTACATTACATTCGGAGTGAATGTCTCCTTAGAATGAGAAATAAAAACAGAGCTTTAATTCCCGATTTCTTGTCTGTGTTTTTGTTACAAAACATGGTTTGTTTCTCCAAGAGCTTTACACTTTTATTGTTTCCTCTGAAGTAACTAATAATTTGCATAAAATGCTGTTCATCCAACATAAAGGTTACACATGTGGTGTAAAGTACCTAATTACAAATAATCAGAAATGAGTGTAATTAATACATTTCTAGTTCTGTATTTGTACTTTTACTTCTGCCTTAACTACTTTACTATTATTATTTTTAAATGTATTTTTTCCAATCAAATTGCGTATAAGGACACGATCGCCCAAAATCGAGATCTAGCGAATGGAACCGATCCGATACGATCTCATCGATACAATCAGTAGAAATAGAAATTATTTTGCAAGAAAAACTCGTTTATTTTCTTTTGTTGTTTCAGTCGCCCGAAAAATATTTGAGTGCCCTCTCTTTTTCTCTCTTTTTACTATTTTGCACTCTATCACTCTCTTGCTCTATTTCATTCTTGTCTGTGCTGTCTTTTCTGTCTTTCTTTACTTTCCCTCTCTATATCTCTTTCTCCTGTATTTCTATCTTTTGTTCTCTCACTCTTTTTCACTTACTCTCTTTTCAATCTATCTGTCTCTCTTCTATTTCACTCTCTCTTTTTCCACCAGCTCTCTATTCATGCTATCTATCTCTTTTCTTTCTTAATCTTATATTTCTCTCCTTTTTTCTCCCTCTTTCTGTTTCTTTCTTCTCTCTCGCTCTCCCTTTCTCTCTTTGCCTTTCCTCTATTTCTATGTAACACTACACTGTGAATCATGTGTAAAACTCTTGAGTAGTTTTAAAAGAGCTACTTGTTCTCGTACTTTCTGAGTCGTACTCTAGTTTCTTAGCAAGTAATGTCACTTTACTCGAGTATGATATTTCAGTGCTCTTCACCACTGCTGGCAACATCACAAACATGCAGGAAATGGACTTCTGCTTTTCAAAGCTCTGGAAATATTCCATACACAACTTTGGGGGAATTGCATCATTCCTCCACTGTTTGCTTTTCCCGTGTTTCACGTTTGTGGAACATTTTCTAGTATAGTGTATTTGTTTTTAACGGTTTAATTCTTTGCTTCCCTATCCAAAGTAAATTCCTTCCTTATGTCAAAGCATGGAAACTATGAGGAACATTTTGAGTGGACTTTCCAAGGGACTCAAAAACCATATTTGCAAATGCTCCTCGAGAGGCGACCAGCTCCTCAATCCATCTAAGAAAGAGACTGTTTGACTGTCAATATTGACACCATTCCCAAGAAAAAGCTGCTAAAACCACAAGGTTTCCTTGCCACAACACAAAAGAGCTCTTCAGTCAGAGATAACGTGCAGATATCCCTGCTTCTACAGGAATCTAGACTTCATTTGATTTTACAGGGAAATTGTAATTGACCCCAAATGTACGTTGTTACACTTTCTGTAGTCACCAACACGTTAAGGTGCAACAAATTCTCACTGTTTCTATACTTTATCTTAAAAGTGCGAAAAGACGTTTTAAAAGAACCAAAAGACTTCATATAGACTTTATCTGAACATGATAATATCACAGCATCCCTTCTCTTTCCTTCTGGATGCATCATGAGAAGTGACTGACACAGCTATTCTGCCAGGCCACCAGGGAACGCCTTGACGTAGTAAAAGCTCCTAAAAGACATGCTTTTCCAGCACATCCAAAATCACAACATCTAACCAATAAAACTGTTAATTTGATTATTTGGCTACAAGAATCACCTTTAATGGTACACTGTGAAAAAATATGAACAAAAATGGTAGAAAATGGCCCTAAATTAAACCCAATTGACCTAAAATGTCTCTCCACCAAAATTCACCATGAATCTCACAGAACTGGAGAGGATCTGCAGTGGGAATGGGAGAGGATCCACAAATGCAGGGGTGAAAAAAATGTTGCATCTTTCCCCAAAAAACTCACGGCTGATTCAAATCAATCGTTGCTTCTGCTAAATTCTGTGCAAAGGCTCAGAATTTCTAAAATATGCAAAACCGTGAACAATTCTGATTTTAGCAAATGGCTCCAATATGACAAAGAGTGAAAAATGGAAGAGGATCGTTCTCTACCCACTGTATATTTTGATGGAAGTAACAATTGCATTTCACAAAAACAAAGCCTTTATCTATCTAAAGAAAGGCACAGCAAACTCTGGGGTCTGAAATGTGTCATGGGTCGAGGTTAAGCGAGACCTTGAGTGACCTGCAAGCGTAGAATATTCTGGTGCTCACATGGCCAGAGCTGACACTGTAGCTTGATGAGGATCTTATCAGCTCATGTGGTCAAGCAAACAGGATTTAAAAGGTCAGCTCAGGGCCAAGTGCTATTGTTGAGCACCTTTCGCACATCGCATGTGCACAAAGCAATTCAATGCAACACTTGAGCTCAAATGCATGCTCTAGCTCTGATGTAAATACAGCTTAAATCACTTTGCAATGCAAAACACTCCAAGCTAAAGCACCTTTTGTTCCATGATTATCAAGTCCAGGTTGTGATACAATCTCAACTGTTCATTCAAATGTGATGGAGTGAAGCAGCGATCTGTGAGACGATTCAAATCTTACATTCATATATAACATTGCAGTACCTCCGGTTTAGTTCACAAGCTTTAAAAATAATGGATTCTCTGAAGAGAAAATCCTCGTTAACAGATTGAAACGTGCTTGATGTGGAGGCAGCGCTTTACTGTTGTGTGAGAAGCAATACTCCTAATGCAATGAAGTGAAAATGCACTGCATTATGTGTGCGTTGAGCTGGGGGGGGGGGTGCTGCTGCAAGAGGTAATGATGATACAGATCATCGGGATTAGACATGCAAAAAATCCCAGAGGATTTACATAGATACACAAAGCTTCTTGCTGCTCGTGAATGCCCTGATATTCAAATAATCTGCTCTTCCTGGAACAACTGTTGCTCTGAAAAAATTATAGCCGGTGCTTTAAAGGCTAAAGCCACTTTATGGGCTAAAGAAAGATTAGTGTTTCAAACAAGTGGTTTACTAAAGCGTCACGAGGACAAGAAGTGAAAGACATTAGAACATTCCTAAAAATTGACCGTGGGAAAATTTAGTAATTGAGGCCAGAGCAACAATCACCATTCATTCACGTTGGAGTCAGGCAGCAGATTTGGTTTGTGTTCTGATATTCCACAAACGTTAAGAGGGCCTTGTTAAAGTACAAAGTTAATATTAAAAGGCTTACAAACCAACATGTGCTCGCTCCTTTCACAATGGCTTCACACGTTTATTTCGTAATTCAACATTTTCGTTTAAAATATTATTTGATATCCACATGAGAAAAACGTGAGTGTTAACTACTGGTTTTTGACCGTGGTTTTAACCCTTTTTGTACCCTTTACAGAATAGCACGCCTCCATATTTTCAAGTGTCCTTTATTTTCTTCAAAGGTGCTTTAAATCAAATGTAAAATTATTTGTATTTTAATGTCATGCAACAACATGTATTTTGACTGCATTTTTAAATGAGGCGAATGTTACAGATTTAATCATTTTATTTAGGTGGACCCAAAACAATAGATGCATGACATGAAAGAAACACTCTCTAATACACTAGACGGGTTTTGTTTATTACAGCAATTAATACCAAAGTAAGATATACTCTTTTTTACCTTTAACGTTATTACATAGTCTTATTTACAGCCGAATTGTCTACGATATCTTTATTTGTTTTTATTGAGCACACAAACCGTTTCTTTGAACGAAACACTTAAACGAGGGAAAAAAATGCTTGAAATGATTTTATATATAGCTTCTTTCGAGTACAACGTGAATTTAGACTCAAAACCCCCAAAATCTTGCCAGAATATAGTTCCTCCTCAGTGTCGTTTCCAGTCGGTAGATATAAAGTGTGACATGACGGGGAATGTCTTGTGTAAAACAAAACAAACCGCACCAAAAAGGCGAAAAGGTTGACATTTAAACGTATTCTCTAACATTACATAATTTTGGTAATGGTAGTTTATGGCTTTCAGTGAAGAATGCACAGCTGTAAGTAAGACATTGAACGTTTATAAACAGCTCGGGGTTTGCACAACCTCGTCTGTCCAAACTATGGACCCGAAACACAAAACTCTGCTCCGCTCTCAGCGGCTTTTTCTGGCCGAGGAGCTTTTAGTTGACGACACGATCATACAGTATTTATACCAGGAGGAGGTATTCACCCAGGGGCATTTAGAGGAGATTCTGTGCGAGTCCTCAAACATGAAAAGGGCGTTAAAGTTGCTGGACATTCTGCCCACGCGAGGTCCCCGAGCCTTCCAGCACTTTCTGCGGGCAGTGGAAGCAGATTTTCCCTGGATCAAAGCTAGACTCCTTCAGCTGAGTGAGGAAGAGTCATCTCCTCCTCTTCCTCCTCCTTTCACAGGTGAGTCCAGAGAAGCCCTGGGGATCAGTCCAACACCACAACGATGTAAAGTTAGTAAATGCCATCATATATTTAAAATATCCCAATCATTTTCTTCTTGAAATGTTGTTTTACATTATAATCATGAAAACCAAATTCAGTTCACATCGCACAAGATCACTTTGAAAAAAAAAAAAGATTCTAAACAGATATTTATTAGGATTCTGAAAAGCAAAGACTTGGTTTTCTTTTCCACATATTCCAGATTAGTTCAGTCTCAAAACACTAAATCTATGAATGTTAAATGAGTAAAACAGGATTGCTGAAAATATTTATTTCTGTTTCAAAATGCTATAGATATATATATTACAACAACAAAAAGTAAAATCGACATTTTGGTATATTGGTAAATGCACAATTTAAATTATTTTATGTCCACTTCACATTGACGGGACACCACAAATCCTCCCAAAACGATTGGTTCCAACTGAACAGGGTTTTTAAGTGATATATCGGATTCGGTTTTCGCAAGATAGCGATCAATGAAAGCTGCTCTTTTGATGACGTGAAGAGGAGGTACAAGAGCCGCTCAGTGGTGCTCATCTCACATTTCATAGCGACTTTGTACAGGAAACAAGAAAGGAATGGCTCACCACAAATCCTCTCTTCATGTTTTTGACAAACAAAACGGATCGATGTGAACAGGCCTTTACTCTTACAAAGCAAGAGGATGTGTTGTCACATTGGGCGCAGCTGCCATTTTGTTTGTATTCTTAGTTTTCACCAGGAGTACTGCTTTGTTTTCGGGTAAAATATTTGCAAATATTACAAATACAAAATAAACAACTATTACTATCAAAATTTAGTAACAGCCCCCTTGAAATAATTTGGTTAGTTTTAGTTTCTATGCTTTGGAGACACTGTTTAATATGTAACCATGGCAACAGTGGCATCACACTACAAATATGGCGGACGTGATGATGTCACTCCCCCGCTCTATAATGACATACACTCGTTCCAACAATTTTGTGATAATTTACAAAAAAAATACAACTTAAATAACAAGTAAAAGGAATATTTGGCAAGTTCATTTTATTTTTAAATAAATAGCTATTACTACTTTATATAAGCTTTATTACTTAAAAAAGGCTTCTTCATAATGCATTTTATTTGTTTTATAGTGTTTAGAAGTAAAAACAATGAAGTTGAATGAACTCATTTTTTGAGTTTAGGTCCTTTTTTATGCTAGTTTTTTAAATGGAAAAAAATTTTTAAATGAAATTTTAAGGAAACAACACAAACTCCAGGGTAATGCAATCAACATTTCAGGAAATAAAAGAAGATTAAATATATCTATTCACAGGACCATAAACAACTTCAAATGGAAGTAACTTTTACATTTCAGAGACTTCACAAGAAGAAAAAGTTCTTTAAAATAAATATTAACAAAGAGAGGAGACTTCTATAGCTGCTCTGTTTGTAAATCTGATGACATCAGTGCCGCACAGCCATGAACCTCAGCGCACATCACTGGTACAATAGAGAGCAAGAAAAGGAAAGAGGTGAGACAGCATTCATGGTCTCTTTCCTTTATTTCCGAGTCTCTATCACACCAGGGATTAAATGCACTGAATGCTGTCAGAGCTGCACTGTGTAAACATACGGATCTTAATACCGCATCAGTGTTTCTTCCTCATAGGTTTATGCTGGGTGTATAGATCTGCACAGTACAACCTCCGTGCATGATGCTGAATGTAGATTTTCTATTATGAACACAACTCAGAATGTTAACCATTGCTCCAAGCCTTTTTAAGGACACACTTTCATTATGCGCCACACAGATTAAATCTTCTTGCTTTGGATTCCCTCCATTCAGTTCAGATGCAGTTATGAAAGCAAGAGCTCAAGCTGTTGCATGTTCTGGGCATTAAATAACCAGTATTTTCATTGCCCTTCCTCTAATCCCAAACACCAAGCACTCTCTTTATTTTTGCAGGAACTCATAATGGTTGTGTCTGAAAAAACAATTTGCAATTAAAGCTGTAAGCAGCTCAAGCACTTCTGATGCCATCGCCTCCTAGGGGCCATTTTGTTGCAATCACAAACAATTAAATTAAATCTCAATTTGTCAAAATCACTGAACAATACAGGCAAGTTAAATGATGAAAGCTGCAACATGTGTCATGACCCCCTGGCGAAAATTCTTGTCAAAATTGGTTAAATAAAGGGCCTTATGTTAAATGTTGTATTTTCTGTGACCACCTGGTGATGCTATAAGTATGCTGTAGATGTCTTCAGACATTAACTGTTAAAAAAGTTGTTAAATTTGGGAACAAACAGGCATTGTATGGCTGAGTTATAACAACTTCCTGTTTATGGCAAAATTTCAACTTTCGACGACCACCGTGCGTACAGAGTTTATCGAAGTCAAAAAGCTTTGCAATTTAACAACCGACATACTTTAATTCAATGATGGACTCATGGAGTTTTGAGATGAAATCTCTAAGAGTTTGTTAAAGTACGATACGAGCAAAATGATCATTTTTAGAGGTTTTGGCAAAATAGCTGACTTTCTGTCAATTGTGTAAATACAACTCATTCTACTTATCTTGATACCCTACGCATGTGTGCCAAGTTGTACTCACGTACGGCAAACTGTAAGCGCACCATAAGCTGAAACATATTGGGTGGTTCTACAGAACCATTGTTCAACTCTCAACTTCGAAACCCAATCAGACGCAAATTTTCACCAGTTGTGACGCATTTGAGAAATTCAGTGACTTTTTCAAGGAAAATTAGACAAACAATGTGTGCTGTATTAATTTTAAAGCTTTATGTAGTTGATAAAAAGACACCCACCCGTTACATAACTTTCTCATATCATAGAGTCAAGCTAACCTCAGATCACTTTTGACAAAACAGCAGCTTCTTGACTCGTAGAAAAATAGAGAGTGAGGGAGAGAGCGATGAATAATAAAAGGGAAAAAAAGAGCTGAAGTTGTTTTTTTGTGTCTCTCAAGGCCAGGCTGCCTTGGTGCGTGGCCCTGCCTTTCTGTGAAAGTGGCATTAATTCCTGGCAGTGGCGCTGCGGCCCAGCACTCTCTCGCTGAGCATCCTCCTTTCTAGGAAAAATATAATCAAAGCCGTTTGTTGGCTGCGCTCCCTCTCCCTCCCGTCTCCAGTTACTAGCCCAAGATTTTATTGACTCGCTGTGCTTCAGATGGTAATAAATTGGAGGAGGGGGTGGGGTTAGGAAGAAAGAAGCGTGTTTGCAGATTTCTAGGAAGCGGAGGATGATTGCTTCTCTGAGCAAACATTCTTCTCACTCAAGCACTGGCGTTCTTTTCTCCGGATCAGCAGAAGGATTCAGATGATCACGCCGCTTTGTTCCTCGTTTAATCGCCTTTGTTTTCCTCCTGTACGAGTGATTGATATTCATGTTGCTATGAATTAGGATCTTGACAGCAATGATGTCATTCTGTTGGCATGGAAACATGTTTTTCATTTAGCTCTTGAATTCCAGTTTTTCACAAAGCGCTGCCCTTGTTACCTACTTTTGAATCGAGATCAGGCAAACAGCGCCTGGAAGTTCTTCCCCCCTGGGGTTAACCAATTTGTAAGATTATTAATAAAATGCTCGATTTCATGAAATCTATGCAAATTGTTTCTTGAACCTTGGCTCCTGCTTCGACGAATCGTTGTACCTGAAAATGGAAGGTTGTGAATTTTAAGTAGTTTACCAGGCAAAGTGTTCTGGGGAAATGCTGGGCCTCTGGACAGATTTAACCCAGCGTCTTCTGTTAAAGCTTCTTCTGCGTGTTGAGAATCCGAGGCTGCATGTTAGTCACTCTCTAAGGTGTTTTTTTCACCAGAAACTAGCTTTTTGAACACCGTAACGAGCAGAAGCAGAGAAAACCATGCTGATTTGGTTTTTATGTGATATTCTGGTATGTTTTTGTATTTTTAAAGGTATAAAAATCGGAGAAATCACAACCGTTGTTTAAATGGCCATCCCCACACTTAAATTCTTATTTCTCAGTTTATTTGGAATTATATTTACACTGGTATAAAAACAATGAAAAACACTCTTCTTTAGGCCGTCAAGAAACGATTCGCAAAAATCGAGGAAGAGCCCTTGTATGCTTGTATGCAACTCTTCTATCCACGTTTCAAAGATAGGGTATGTCTATTAAATTTTTTTTATGTCCATTTTGAGTATATCTGAAGCACAGCATAAAATAATTTATTTTAAATTATAAAATGAATAAAATGTCAATTAATACAGGGCTAGTAGTATCTACAGCTGTTTATACAGATACACACCCAGGTATCGGATTGGTAGTCGGTATCGGCCGATACCCTGAGCCCAAGTATCGGGATCGGTATCGGGAGGGGAAATATGGTATCGGAACATCTCTACTGTAAACATGGCTCCAAAAATGTTCGAACTTAACCCATTCACCGGCTTAACAAAACTATTGTCGCATTAGTAGTGAGACAGAAAATGCATCTTTGTCGAACGGAATAGATTCATTTCCAAACAGCTTCAACACACGCCATCATTTCAGGAGGACATGCGGAATGCCTGGGATGTCTTATTAACCTTTAAATACGTTATGTAGTAATTGGCTCCTGTTGGTAAACTACTAAGAAGATGAATAGGAAAACATAATTATCAGCTGAGCTAAACTGTTGTCATGATGTTCCTTCAGAGGCAAGATCTTTTAATAATTTGCTTTTGACACATGCCAGAACTGAGCTCCTCCTCCAGCTTCTGCTGTCTTCCAGTGTATTTCCAAGAACACTGGCTCCGAGAGTCTCTTTCAAAATGACCCCCTTCCAGCTGTACTGATGTGGGCTGCTGATCTCTGCTGGAAATGAAAAACATCCCTTTCTGTTCCGCATCTGCAGACAACGGCCATGCCCCCCTAAAAAGATTTGGCCTAAAAAAATCCTAGATATACTGAGATTTACCCATTACAAATCATTCGGCAGATGACTAAGAAAAACTCTAAACATTCTTTTACTTTATTTATAATAACAATAAAAGCACTGCAGTAATATTAAATTATACATTTCTGGGATGTTGGGTCACCACACTTGAGTTATACAGAGTTATGGCAGTACAAAAAGCAGTACAGACACACGGTTTTTACTCCAGGTGGCCTAAACCACAAGGAGTGCTCACCTCTATTCACCTCTATTCATAAATCCTTGAAGCTTATGTTAAAAATCTCAATCGAAGGCTATTTCTAACTCGCCATAAATCATTTAAACTTTATCACAGCTTCACAATCTTTACACCATTCTTCCTTAAAATCTTGTGATTCTAACAGTAAAGAAAGTATTTCCATATGTTTGGTCTTTCTTTCGTAATCCTCACGTGTTTGAGGTATGGTTAACGAGCTATGGTCAGAATCAAAAGAAGGCTGTTTCTAGCTCGCCACAAATTTTTTATTTCTAATCCCAGATATACTGAGATTTACCTATTAAAAATCAGTCTGCAGATGACTAAGAAAAATTCTAACTTTATTCTTTAACTTTATAATAATAATAATACCAATGCAGTAATATTAAAATTATACATTTCTGGGACGTTGGGTCCCCACACTTGAGTTATACAGAGATATGGCAGTACAAATAGTTTGATTTCCACACCATGACTTTTAGCTTTGCATCCAACAGCCAACAAAATACCATTTATTATTTATTCACTTTAAATTAGCGGCACGATGATAGATGTGCAGTGTTACCTGGGCAACAAAATCAGTTTGTAGGTGTGCAGCACTAAATTAACTAGCTGCAGCAAACCTAATCTCACCCCGAATATCCTCGTCTGAGCACAAAACCTCTGCATCCACTACAGTGCTGAAACTTTCTAATGGGTGAGATCCCATGTGTAATGATGATTGCTCTGGAGACTCCATCACTCACTGCCCGGTGTTGTGCTGGAGGAAAGCACCCTGTCGTGATGTGGGCTTGGATTTCAAAATATTTACACTATTTAAATGTTTGACATTAGAAAGTACACGTAGTTAGAGAAACAACTACAGTATTAAGAAAGAATTTAAATATTTTAATATCCCCCTTATTTTATTGATTATTTTAGCCAAAAACATGAACAGTATTATTGTTTTGATTATGAGTGCACTGGGAAGGTACACCTTTTGAGGGCTCAAATAACTATATATCTATATAATCTATATAATCACTCTAAATATGTCTAAATACAATATGATGTTAGGTGTCAAACTCAGTTCCTGGAGGGCCACAACCCTGCACAGTTTAGCTCTAACCTCAACTACACACACCTGATGCAGCTCGGTAGGTCCTTGAGGCTGTCTGTGAGCTTCAGGTCTGGGTCTCTCTGAGGAGGGTTGCTCCGGCCCTCCAGGAACTGAGTTTGACATGTGTGTCAAAAACGATCCCCTGTATTAGTTTCAATAAGCTGATGATCAGCAGGAAAACTCAAATTCCATTGAAATTTGAACACGCTGCACACAGCGTAACACAGATCTTGTGTTTCTGAAATGTAAAGACTATGTAAAGAAGTCCATTCCACCAGACGCAAGCGTTTTATCTGACTGTCTGTGAGCCATGAGGACCTTCTCCTTCTGATGGAGCAATTTCAGAGCACCAAACCATTCTTGAGTTGAGCTTTTAGATTTGACACTGGAAAGCTGACGAACTGATGCCAGTCTGATTTAGTTCCCCAATGTTTACTTTTCCCTTTTTGTTATATAGAAATACAAATGGCCATGGTGTGTAAATTTGCTTGGTATTTCTTTTGGAATCATGGTAAAGTCTTATTTTTCCAGCTGGGCTGTTGTTAATTTAGATTTAAAAAAGTGTAAGTAAAGATTTCATTAGGTTAGATTGTAATTCCAGATTTTTTCAGTGTATTGTAGGGATTTATAAGCTTTTCTCTCTTCCAGCGATGCCTTGCGTGTTGAAAAGTAGGGTTTAATGTGAGATTTCTTGGAATTTTACAATGCTTGCTGTTCCCCAGAAGCCGCCAGAAGGATCACACTGCCCAAAAGAATGAGTTTGCTTTTCCTAGAGAGACAGAGGGGTTTTAGGAAATACAAATCAACGTGAGTTTGCTAACTCGCATCTGCGATCGTCCTACTTCACTGGTTTTTATTGAACAGAACTCTTAGAAACTCCAGGATTGTATTGAAGGTACCATTGCCTCAAGTTTATGAACGGAAACTGTGCTCTCAGATTTTTAGCTCAACCTCTTAAAGTACTGCTTCTATTCCCCACAGGAGTCAGAATTCTGCACATGCACACATGCAAATCGAAAGCCTGCTCTACAAAAAAAGAAACGATTTTCAGAAGTGTTCAGGAAATTGCAGAACTCAAGCCTTACAGAAATCAACTTTCATTCTTTCCTTGACTAGTTTCCTTTCTACACATTTTAAACATGGTGTCACACATCAACTCAAATGTATTTCTAGAGTGCATTTTTTGTAGCTTTCATATTTTTAATGCTATAATTTACCTAAAAAGCTATACATCCTTAAAAGTGTAATTTAAATGGCACACATTGATTCAATATAAAGTAATAAAGTGAAAAAATACACCAATAACTAACATGTAAAAGTGATTTGTATGTACGACGAGGCCAAAACATGTACAACACCAACTAAATTGAACCCCAGCTTTCTTAAAGAGTTGGTACCCTCATTTTCAAACCATAAAAAATAGGTATTAACGGCACCAACACAAGCCAACATCGAAGTTTGCGTGCAAACTTTAAAATCTAGTTATTCTTCCGCTTCTTCTCCTTCTCTTTTCTTCTTCTTCGTCCAAGCTGTTTCCACTCGAGTTGTTATATCTCATCGGACCGATTGGACCAGCGGTTTCCATAAAAATCGTGAATTTGGCCCAAAAATCGGCCAAGTCATTCCCTATGGGGGCCCTAGAGTGGTGATGTCATCGCCCACTCTAACTTTGAGCAAGCTCAGTCTTGTTGATACTTGCACTGTTTTCTCAACTAAAAATTAACCTTTACACACACATTTTATATCTAAATGGTAGAGATTTTTGTCCTCTTTCAGTTGGTGCTGTTTTCATTTTTAAAAAACACACGGTTTTTACTCCAGGTGGCCTAAACCACAAGGAGTGCACTTAATTGCTCCATTCACCTCCATTCAAAAATTCTGCCAGAGAATGTTTAAAATCTCAATCGCAGGCTATTTCGCCATAAATCATTCAAATGTTACCAAGCTTCACAAAATTTACACCATTCTCTTCCTTAAAATCTTGTGATTCTAACAGTATAGGAAATATTTTAATATGTCTTGTCCTTTTTTCGTAATCCTTATTTGTTTGGAGGTATCGCAATCTCAGAAATAAGCAGTTGCACAGAATCAAATGAAGGCTTTTTCTACCTCACCATAATTTTTTTATTTCTAATCACACCTTCACAAAATTTACAGCATTCTCTTCGTTAGGGTCTTCTGCTTCTGACAAAGAAAGAATCATTTTGATATGTCTTACGGTTCTTCTATAATCTTTATTTGTTTGAGGCATGTTTGTCAGCAGAGGTGGAAAGAGTAATAAAAAATGCTACTCAAGTAAAAGTACTGTTGCTTCAATTAAATTTTACTCAAGAACAAGTAAAAGTACTGAGCAAAATATTTACTCAAGTAAAAGTACTGTTGCTTCAATTAAATTTTACTCAAGAACAAGTAAAAGTACTGAGCAAAATATTTACTCAAGTAAAAGTAAAAAGTAACTCTGAGTAAAATGTACTGAGTAATTTATTTTTGAACAACAGTGGTGGGTGGGTGATTCTAGTGTAGTTAAAAAAAGTAAAAGATGAGGATATACATTTAAGCTGGTTGTTTTTAATTAAGGAAACAACTTTACAATTTAAAGTGCAATAAAAACTAATAAATAAAATACAATAAAAATAAATTAAATAACTAGATAAAACATTTAGGGAAGTCATTTTAGGGCAAATGATCCCATAAAACATCACAAGCACTGAGTATGGCATAAACTGTGACTCAGCAGAGCATCCTTTTGTTAAACACTAAACAGTAGTGCAAAAGTAAGTCATAATGGGTCAGAAACATTCAAGCATTTATGAAAAAACTGTGCCATTGTCAGATAACAGACCATTCTGTCTACAAATAATAATAAAAAAAATATTGTTTAATGGCCTTTACTGATCATAAAATAAAAACATTGTTTATTTCAGTATCAGTCCACGACTTGACTTTACTGCAGGTTATCCACTTTCACAGCCCAAAAAAATCTATTACAATTTGTCATTTATCTTACGATAATGAGAGAAATCTCAAATTCAGAGTCAGCTCACGCGTTGATCTCAGTGACGAATCAAAACGCTTCGATTGGACACCGCATCTCAACAAAAGTGTTTGATTGGTTATACAGTAATGTCCAGTAATTCTAACACGACATCTGCTACAGATCAATTCTAACTCTTTTCATAGACTTGAGTAAATCGTGACACTGGTAATAGCTCAACGGTAATTGTGCATTGACAATTTTGTCCTAAGTTCCTGTTAATTTCTAACCCTAGTGCTAACCAACATTAGCAATGTTGTGCACCAGCACAAAAGTTAGGTGCACCCAAATTTTCAACCGCATCACATTTAACACCCCATTTTCACAAGTTCACTTTTTTTAGTTATCTATTCATTTATTTTTTTAAATCACTGTCCATATAGACAATATTGACTTGTAAATGATTAACTAACAACCTGGTCAAAATAAAGTTCTTTATTTGAAGCACAATTCTACAAGAAAGGTAACTAAAACTTACTGAAAAGGTGTTTAAAGTGCTTTACTGAGCTGAAATTTAAACTTTAAACTGATTTTGGTCCCCAAGAGCAGCAAATGCTTTCTTTGAAGCAGCATTAATTCCTAATTAAACAAATAAAAACGATAATACCATTTACTACCCAGATCAAGAGTTTATAATGCAGCCTATTTATTTATTTTTTTTTTATTTTTAAGTGTCAGAATATTATGGTTAATGCAGTAACGAGACGGTAGGCATATTATTGACATAGGCTCCATGACATGACATGGCTTACCTTGGGCATGAGCATGCTCGACCTCAATGTGTTCAATAATATATTCACCGGTCTTCCTTTCCGCAAGATACGACTGTACACAATGATGCATTCCTTTGTGGCGATATATGTGTCTCCGTCGATCAGGAATTCCATGTACGCACTGTTCACAATTTGCACAGACGTCTTTTATTTTTCAATGTATCTGCGATGACTCCTATAAATTGGGTGCGCGCGACATCATTGCTGTATGTCGGGTTAACGTTCAAGCCATTTTTCTTCATAAGAATTATTTCGGACTTGAATTTAGTGAAGGGGAGTTGTTCTTTTGCAATATTGTAGGCAACGTTAAACTTAATTCTCATCTCGGCCTCGTCTGATGATCTGTTTGCTGCTGCCTGCCGCTGAAAGGCAGCGGGGAGAGGGGACACTTGAGCGGTGCATTTATCGCGGCATGTTATGTGTTTTATAGAAAAGTTAATAGTTTCAATTCTAAATGTATTAGAGCCAGTCACAGGGGAGGTTGATGGCTCCGTGTCAGAGCATTGGTTATAATTTTCACGATCAGGCCCTAACTTATCTTTCTTAATGAAAAATCTGTCAATCGTTCTTGTCATCTTCTCTCGTAATCCACGGCTACATCCACTGTTTACCTGATGGACTCACCTCTCTCTGTCTGACTGCATCACAAGCATTTTCAAACGTACGTTCACACACATACAGGAATATCTGGACCACAGCCAATCAGAGGGGGGGTGGGACGGGATACGCTCTTCACTATCTCTGATTGGTTTAGACCACGATATGTGTCTGTTGTTGAACAACTGGGACACTCACGGAGTTTCGTTTTTTCCCCTCGAACGACGGGTCGCACCGGTGCAACCTTTGATTTTTTTTAGTCGCACCATTGAGAAATTAAGTCACATATGCGACCAAATTGGTCGCACTCTAGAGCCCTGAGTATGTTTAACTTACCTCAACATGATCGCGTAGGTTTGATATTGAGCTTTTGTGAGCTGCCAATTCAGTCGTCTTGATCAAACAAAGTTTACAACGCGTAATAAAGCTGTTGCCTTTCTTGCGCTTAAATTCAAAGTGGTTTCGTAAATATGGCCATGGGTTTGTTTCTGAAGAATTCAAATTCAGCAGCATTTCACTTTCATCTAGGTTTACAACTTTCTGGAGTTAGCGCAATGCGTTTGTTCTCCCGCAAATCAAGCTGTAGTTTCCGGCGCGCGCTCCCCTCCTTCCCTCCACGCACAATTATTATTATTATTTTGGTTTATTTAATTTTACTTTTTTTATTTTTACTCAGTAATGGATAGGATTTAAAATGTAGTTAAGTACAATACTTACATCAAAACGTACTTAAGCAAAAGTAAAATAAAAAAAATTTAAAAGTTACTTTAAAAAGTAGAAGTACACAAAAAAACCTACTCAATTACAGTAACGCAAGTAAATGTAATTAGTTACTTTACACTTCAGGTCGTCAGATTCTCTCCAGCAGATGATATTGTGTGAAATTGAAACATTCTGTGACTCAAAAACTGGCCGTTTGCTGCAGGTGCAGTTGATTACTAATAAGTAGGTCAAAGGTGTCTCATTGACTTTCAATGGCCCATTTAAATGAATGGAGCATGAACCCCATAGATCCTAATGTAAAAGAGCTTCTGTAATTGATTGACACTGGAAAGTCATACCAGCATTAAGGAAGCAAATCACATATCCAGCCAATCATTGCTTGTGAATTAACATAAAATCATTAAGCCACACCCACTTTTTGACATTACTTTCCATGTCAAATATCTTCTAAACGGAACACAGTAGAGACATGGGACTGCTTTATATTATTCTAAATCGAAAGTAGATTACATCGTGATGTCACTAACTCCTCCATAGCAACCAAATTGTTTACCATAGCAACTAAATTGCCATATCTCTATCTTAGCATAGGAAAATGCTTGAGACTTGGGGGTAGGTAAGCTTCACCCATAGTGACAGCTGAAACATTATATTATGTCACTGACACCTCCATAGCAACCAGAGTGGTTACCATAGCAACCAATATGGCACGTGTCTGTCAGCTTAGGAAAATCATGGATACATGGGGGTTGCTGTTTTTTACTTGTGTTGATATGGGGAACAATGTATTAGGTCAGACACCCCTCCATAGCAACCAGACTGGTTACCATAGCAACCAATATGTCACATCTCTATCTCAGCTTAGAAAAGGCATAGAGACATGGGGGTTGCTGTATTTTACTCATATTTACAGTGTGAACATTATGCTAGGTCACTGACCCCTCCATAGCATCCAGACTGTTTACCATAGCAACCAATTTTGCAAAAGTTCCTATCTCAGCTTACGAGAATCAAAGAGACATGGAGGTTGGATTATGTTATTGTTGCGGAATTGACAACATTTTAAAAAAATAGGTATTAACGGCACCAACGCAAGCCAACATTGAAGTTTGCATGCAAACTTTAAAATCTAGTTGATGTTTGGTGTTGTTTTGCTAATCAAAAACCTGTTTATATCTCTATAATGGCCTCCATGATAGTCATGCGATTGAAAGTCTGCCATGGGTTGGCCAAAAATGATTTATTGCATTTTGCTGTAATTAAAAGTTGGAAGTTGTGCTGTGTGTAAAAAAAAAAAAAAAAGAATCCGTCGGCAAGTCGCAGTGTGAAATGTGTTCTGGCTGGAATAACATCTGTGATCGCCTACAGCCAATGAGAGAGCCACACCCAGTTGTGGAGGAGTTAAAAAAGTATATATAAATACTGTATTCACTTTATTTCTACCCAAAAGATTAAATAAATACTTTCGCGCTCACATTTCTGATAATAATCTCGGCCTTGTGCTTTTGTCTGGCACACGTGACCTCGCTCTTTTTTTAAAGCATTTCTGGCAAGGGTTTGATTGCGAGATGCACTTTTAGAACATGGACAAAGTTCTCTGCGATTCTGACTAAAGTCATGCTGCGTGAAATCCTCTGTCGCCAATCGATCGTGCTGTGTGAATTCAGCATAACTGGATCCTGCTCCAGACAGTCCTTCAATGTGAAAGCGTCTGCGACATGACTGCTGTGACAATCGTGCGTCTGAACCCGGCTTTAACAGATCAGACGCTGTATGGCTGATAGTAACAACTTCCTGGTTCATGGCGAAACATCAATAATCTGCAGCCTGCTAATCATTTACCATTCGACAAAGCCTTTAAAAACTCACAATTTAACATTACTTAGACAAGGCTGCCAGAGTTTGATGGTGATCACATGAAATCTCTAGGAGAATTATACAAAATTTTACAAAAAATTCGAAATAACCGACTTCCTATTGGTTTTAAACATGCCCTTCAAACATCGTCTGAAATAGCAGTATAAAACGGCAGAAAATGGGATGTTCCATGTTGCCACAAGGTGGCGCAATAACCAATCCTGTAGGTTTCTAAATAGATTTGTTCAAACATGCGCTCTTAACGCATATGCCAAGTTTGAAGCAGATCAGATATTGCATGGCTGAGTTATTAACAACTCCCTGTTTATGCCAAAATTTCAACTTTCGATGGCCACACTGCCAAGAAAGAAATTAAAAAAAGCTTTGCAATTTGACACCTCATATGCCTTGAGATAAGATTGATGAAGTTTGGAGATAAACAAAATCTCTAGTAGGAGTTCAGCTAAGTATGAAAAAGCAAAGTTGGCCATTTTTAGAGGTTTTTGCTAAATAACCGTCTTCCTGACAATTTTTGAAACGTGATCCAGATTGCTTCTATTAAAGCTTGAGTACCCTACATATGAATACCCTACTGCCGAACTTCATTTCCCTCATCAAACCCATAAGCTTAAATACTTCGGCGGTGCTGTAGAATCATTTTTAAACACTCACTTTTTACCAGTTTTGAAATGTGTGTCATTCAGTGACTGTTCGAGCATGTTCAGATCCTCAAAAGCTGTTACGGACTCTAGCTGTTCTTTTCCCTCTTCTAACCCTCCTCCAACAAGTGCCGTTAACCACAGAATGCCTTGCCACAGTGCTGTTGGCTGAAATCCTCTTTGCTGTACTTAGTGCCAGTGATTTGTGCCTCTCAGCACACTAATCTTCTTTTCTTCTGGAGGCTATATACTTTAAAACTGTGAACAACTATCTCAAAGTGTCCAAATCCATAATTGCGAATTGGAGAGCGGAAGCTTGATTACATGTTTGTAGCATTCCCTTCAAGTGAACAGCAATGCAAATAACGATTATTATTGATCTTGTTTACTGAAAAGGCTCGGCACAGATGCCTGAGACCTGTATCACAGAGAGTATTCACATTTATTCAGGGTCTGTTACTGTGGAAACCATAGACTTGATAAATGATGGAGGGCAGCAGCATTACAACACCAGTTAAGAGTAAAGCTGCCAAAGAACCAATTGTTTTTGTTGGTTTTCTTATTATCCTGCTTCTTGCCACATTGAAGTCAACGGCAGCCCTATAAGCTTGGCAAACTTACTGCCAAGCCTCTGACCTATAGGCTGATCAAATGTGGAGTCTCTAATTGAAACTGTCTAGTGTCAACACTAGGCTTAAATTTACGTTTATGCAAATAATTTTGACAGTAAGTGACAATTCCACTTTCCCCCGATTCCTAGTCTCAAGCCGAATCAACCATAAGATGTCATTTTCTTTTTCTAAAAGTAATTTACAGAATTTTTATTCGTCAAACCTCTTTTGAATATCCTTATACACAACAAATACAAAATAATAGGAATAATTTGGCCTATATTTTCCAAGTTGTTTGTCCCAAAATCACAAGAATGTGTTCAATGTGTTTGGAGAATCAAAAGTCAAACCATGTCCAATTTTACCATGACGGCCATTTTGAATGACCACAAAACATTTTGCCAAGACTTTACCATCAAATTCTGAAAGTTTGCGTTTACATCATGCCCTGTACGGACTGAACCATAAGATATAAACAATTTAAAAAAAATGCTAATATCTTTTGCAAGCTTTTGCTTATTGTCATAAACCTCATCTTACCTATATCACTGAGTTGAGCTGGTAGGATGGGATACCAAATTTACCATAGTTGATTGAACTTCCTGTCTGCCATATTAAATTAGATAAAAAAAGACATCTGTCAGATTCTCACCAAATTTGAATTGGAACACCCTTAGACCTTGCTGACAAAAAGTCATTTGTGACGTGTTCATTGGAGTTTTTTTGATAAAAGCCAGTTAGTATGGATACGATTGAGCTTTAATCTAATTAATTAATAATAATTAAATGTTCAAAATTTTATCAAAATGAGTTTTGATTGTGCCATCTGAACCCGACTTAAGTTTGTCTAAATGTTTAAGTTAAATAAAGCTGTATTTCTGTAAAATAGTCTTAAAACCCTTGCTTAAAAATATTGTATTAAAGCGCCTAATGCATATCTTTTCCTGAAACTAAACAGTCAGCTCTGAGTGCATCATGTGGAAGAAGCAGAGGGGGTTGAAAAGCCCCCTCCCCCTCTGAGAACAATACATCCTCAATCTTAGGCACACATTGCTTGGAGTGTGGCTGAGGCTGTGGACAGGAGTCAAGGCATTGATCTGAATTTTTGTTCCAAAGTTTTGTGCGATAGCGCACTTCTTTAAAAAAAAACATGGGTACCAAAAGAAAAGTATTGCCAGATGAGCAGGCCTCTCTCATCTTTTAAGTAGAAGAACTTGCCCAAATTGACTTTTTTTTTTGCCCCACTGTACACAATGTGTACTTACTGTTTTAGTGGATTTAGAGACATTTAAAGTGAAATAAAAGTAGAAAAGATGCATTTGTTGAGTGGAACGGACCTTTGTTTTGATTAATCTTTGTATTGATTAGGCTTATAATGTGTGAAAAGATGTCAGCTCTCAGCCAAATTGCACTCTGAGAACTTCCATGACCTTTTCTTGTGATAGAGAGTTGTTATTCTCCTGGCCTGGTGTTGTTAAACCCATCTCTTGACGACAGAAATCAATGGACGTCCTTGATTTAGTGAAGAATTTGGGAACACTCAAAACAAACTATGAAAGCGACCTTTGCTCTATTCATCCCGACTGCTCAAATAAATACATCTCCATTCTCTCTCACATAAATAAACTTGTATTTTCGGACTGGAACTGATGGTATTCTGATGTTGCCAAAATTTTAAATGAAGCTTTCTTGGTGGACATCTCTGCCAGAGTTGTGTTTTGTTGTTTTGGTGTGTACTGATGCTCCCTGTAGCAAGAGATTCGATTCTACTGCTGGTCAAAATCACAGCAATCCAGACACCCAGGGTCATAAATACATCATGACGTCATTACAGAAAGGCTGTTTCCATGCCCCCAGCTTCACGATCATCTTCTGTGTTCCTGAGGTCAACATTACACATGCATGACTCGTCACCTCGAAGCGTTCAGGGGCAAGTGAAGTGCATTAACGAGATGACACATGAAAAAATCATGCGCACTTCACTTATACATTCTTTTCCTTTCAGTGCTTATCGCCTTTTTTCGTGGAACTGTAAGACAGAAACAAATATGGCTCTAAATGTAAAGTAGTGAAAATTAGCCATGCGTGAGACGTGACATCAGCTATTTTTACAATTCTTACCATTGCATAAGAAATTGGTGACCTGAGAGAACTTATCTATTTAAATTCTTTAACGTAATCCTTGGGAGTGTTGACTCAGGTTCTGCTAGTTCTTGTCTCTCCGTTCATACGTTTATTTAAATAGCACATTTTTTTAGATGCAGATCGAACACAACTTTTAACACGAATCAAATTGCACTGTTAGGTTTAAGAATGTTAAATCCTAAAAGATACGGTACAGATGCAAAAAGCTTGTGAGAGTGAATAAGTGTCCAGTTGTGACTTAAAAGAAGAGGTAGTCGTACATCAAGCGGCACTGAGTTTTAATCTAAGATTCCTCGACGATTGTAATGGAACTAACAGTTCAGAAAGATAACAAGGCACTTGATTATTTCCTTGCTTAAACACAAACAGTAAAACTTTTTGATGTATTCTACAGGGAGCCAATGTAAGGAAGCAAGGATTGGAGTGATGTGCTCCCTTTTTCTGGAACATAGTGGTGCTCATAGTTTTCTAAAAAACATGAATGAGAACAGAAAATCTTTATTTCCCACTCATGGTTAGTGGTTCGGTTAAATTGATTTGTCGTCAATCAACTATGTTTTAAAATCAAAATGACTCTGATCAATATTTTACAAGCTCTTAATATTTTATATTCCATCAGCCTGAGGTCTCTTGAGGTGGTTGTGGATGAGGTTCTTTATTTTCTGGACAAAGAAGATAAAGAACTGGAAGCCAATTGAGGAAGGGGAAGCCAGTGGAGGGAGAGAAAGCCAGTGGATTGATGTGACTGATTTTGAGTGCTCAACTAATTAGCGTCTCTTATGTTAGCGCATGCTACCGTTTGCTTGTTCTAGTCATATACCAGTGATTAAATAAAAGAGCAAATGTTCACATCGTTGTTGATCTTGATGTTAAGATCACAGTGTGGCCGACCACACAGCTTCCAGACAGCCATTTAGCTTAGTTTCATTGTGCTCCAACTCGATTTCCATGATGAGGAGAACAGCTGCAAAGTGAAAATGTGGACTTGTTTCTGGTGTTTCTTCGAATGTAGTGTGTAGCGAGTTTAAACTTCCATCAGTAAAACAATTTGCATAATTGCAGTGATTTTACAGTTGACTAAAAGGCAGACAAGGATCTAGCCTTTTCTCTTGGCAAAGAAAATAAACTAAACTTTTCCTCACCATGCAAACCACGCTCTCTTTGTGACTTAATGCTTCTGGAATAAACGACTTTAGTGAGGGAAGTCACTCGAGTGTTCCACGTGTATGTCATCCCGCAACAGTTAAAGATTTGTTTGGACGGCGATCTGTTCGACTCTTTTGTTAAAGGCAATATCCGAAGCACTTTCAACTCAAACAGGATGTATCTGCCCTGGATTTAAAGAAGGTTCACGCTCCGTACTGATGTCCACAATCAATTTATTACTCCAATGAAAGTTCTGGAACACTTTAGTAACAACATTACATTAACAAAATTCACAATGTCTGCTTCTTAACCGTGTGCGCCACGTATAACCAGTGGTAGAAAAGTCTTTTGAAGAGAATAATGTCCGTTTCTCTGTAGTCCTTCTCTTCTCTCTCCTTCTCTCTCGTTCGGGTCATGTGACTCACATAAACTTAACTCCTTACTAATTTGCAAATGATTTTACAAACTTAATTCAGTTGTTATTTCACAAGGTAAAGATTACTCTTATAACTATGAATATAACACGTACAAAAAAAAAACAACTTCAGTTAACAGCACTGTGTGGTGTTGTCATGGAGACATAAATGCAACTAGCGTCAGTTACACTAGATATTCCTAAAACGTAGAGCCTCACTACACACCGCATGAAAGCTACTTTTTAAAAATCTTTAACAGGACATTTGTTCTTTAATAGTGACTTTCTTTGAGTAGAATTCTGTTTTTGTTTTGTCAGAGCAATGTGGTGTTCCTGACCACATCCTTCCAACTGTCCCAAGCACACAGCATCTGAACCAGCTCTCGGCTCGCTTGGGTCCTGAGTGGAAGTGCCTGCTTCTGGATCTGGGTCTGTCTTATTCAGACGTGTATCGCTGCAGTGCCGAACACCCCCTCTCGGTTCAAAGTCAGGTCCTGGCAGGACTGGTGATATGGAGGCAGAGGAATGGAAGAGAAGCCACCGTGAGGCGATTGCTCCAGAGCCTGCAGGCCGCAGACGTTCCACCAGCCAACCTCCACCAGCTGTTCGACTGACCTCACAAGCCCCCATCGCAAATACCTTAAATAGCAATAGATATCAAAGTTTTTCACTGTGCTTTCATAAGTACGTAATGTTTTACCAAGATCCCTGTTTTGAACATGGTTTATGAGGATTCAAATTCTTAAAACATACTGTACTCAAAAGTTGCCAGATGCTTCTCTAAGAGTTATATTTAGATAATGACAATTTTTAACTATAGAGAAAAAGAAAACTTCAACAACCGTTTAGTTATTATTTTTCTTACGTGAACAATCAAACAAAATATGTCAAATACAATAGAAGATGAAATAATTCAAGAGAGTTTAATTTAAGCTTCTTCATATATACTTTTATATCTGGACATAGATTTTTAACATAAACATATTTAAATTACAAGGCACTTTATCAGTCATTCTCCAGTTTGGTGTGTGTTCTTTTGCTCAGCTAAAACTTTCACATTGTTTATGCCAGATGGTCAACTACCAGTGTTTACTTCCTTCATGATTGGTGGAGAGGTGATGGTGGTAGCCTCTGCAGTAGAAATCTACTACATTCCCTGACAAACGTCTTGTAGTTTACCTACAATCCTGGAGCATCTTGATCTTTTAGACTATTGATGTTGTTTCCACCTGGAGATCTCTTGCACCCCGCCCCCCCCCTTACTTGATGTAACCCAGACCATAATTTGTCCGCCAAACCTCTGTTCTCTGGATAGATCCATATGAGCTCCACCAATATTTGGTATTGGTATCCTCCAATATTTGCGGTGGCTGTGGTGTAATTCAACAATTTGAAATCCTTTGAGGTTGAGAGCCTTGTCTTTTGTTTAGTGCTGGCTTCTGCACACGGATTGGACCACGGAGGACAGAGACAGAATCTGTTCTGATTGACACTGGGACTTCGTGGAGCTCTGCTGCAGTGGAAAATGTTTCCCCTCGACCAGTTGTGTTGACCTGGACTTGTCAAAAACATCTGCAGCCTTCAGATCTTGACGCTGAGACACATTGAAGGTGTCGCCACATCAGCGGTGGATCTGGTCTTCAGCCTTTTGTTATCGACATTTACATTATCCTTTTAATATTGAACCCTCGAGAAAAGCAGTCATTCACCTCGAGCCCAGAGGGGCCCTGAACGCTCCCTCCCTCACTCACTCTCTCCATCTCCTGTCGTTCTCTGGTTTTGTCGGTCCAAGAGAAGCAGGAGTCTTCACGCAGGAAGCACGTCACCCCATGAGGCACAGTGACACGCTAGCACATCATATTTTTAGCAGAATTGGCTAACAATATTTAGTGACATTGTTGATATTAACATTAATTTCAATGCTTACAATTTTTTTATCGCAATAATCAACACTTTAGTTTCAGGATGAATCAGGGAGGAGACAACACTTAGGTTTTTGCAGAAATGGAGAGCATTCTTTTCACCATTAAAGATTTATTTTCATCCCAAAAGCATGCTTCAGGTTGAATGAATAATCTAAATTTGTTTGTTTCCCTGCGATGGACCGGTGGCCTGTCCAGGGTGTACCCCGCCTCTCGCCCAAAGTGAGCTGGAACAAGCGGGTAATTCTGGGGTTAAAATGAGCCAAAAACATCTCGATTAGTGAAATATTTCAGTCAATTCGTTCACAAGCATGGTTTGCACTGTAAGTTTGTGTGCAAATATTGCTCAGCCGAGTTCAGTTGAGGCTGTAATAAATCAGTTTTATAATGTTTTGGTGAACAGTGTTTACCATCTGGCCTTGAAGAGGTAAGCTGAGGCAAGACACTTTATGCAATCTTTGTTTGAGATCTGTTTGCTGATCGGTAATGCGACGTTCTTGGTTAGTTGTGTTTTTATTCCTCGTTCTGTCCGTTACGGAGGCAGTGTGGGATTCATGGATTTGATCATAACATTGTAGAATTCTCTGATGTAACGCTTCCAATAACCTCAGGCTGTTTTATCTTCTGCACACTGTTGTTCTGCCAGCTGTCACCTGCTGTTTTTACTGGATCGTTTGCTCTAAGCTTAAGCAATATTTGCCAATCAGGTGTTTGTAAAACGACACAGGTCATTTCCTAATCCCTCACTTATTAATCCGAAAGTGATCGTAGTGGCATATATTGTCGCTTGTAAACAGTTGTGTGCGTCAGGCTCTCTGCGCGCGGCACCAGATGGGTTTGTTTTTGTCACAGGTTTGATTTCTGCTTTGTCTACCAGGTGTCGGTGCCACGTTACGAGACTTTGAATGCTTTCCTGGAATCTGAGCATGAAAGCGTTTACACTGATGTATAATTGACTCCCCTAGTTAAATATAAATGGCCATCAACAGCCTCATTGCACCGCCGGTTATCCAGTATCGTCATGTGTATGGAACCGTAGGCCTCTTTTCTGCTTCTCAGCAAAGCCATCGTTTCATGATGAATGTTCATAAACATCTGATGTGGAACATAGGGTTCTGTTTCCTAATGATCCAAGCACAGAGCTACGTGCGCACACGAGGGCCCTCTCGAGTCCCCTAATTCCAGGGAATAGTCGGAGATTAAGCTCACCGTACATTTTTGTACCAGAGCTTCTTGGAAGTGCGGTCTTCAGTTGGGTTCATTCATGGCCGTAAAATGATTTGTGAGCTGTCCACTGGCTCAGAAAGTGCACGTGCTGTGCTGGAAGGGCCCTTTAAAAGGCCTCCGTTAGGTGTTTGTAAAAACAGCTTTTTGGTGAAAGATGTGTCAGGTGAGATTCTCCCCGAGGAAACACATTCTTCAGGGTTGCTGTAAAAGCTTGGGTCTGGGTGCTGGCATCCTGGAAGTTCTTTAGCACGAAACCAGTCTCTTAATGATTCTTTTGCTGTGCGCTGTTACAGTTATTACTGTGGCGTAACATCGAGGGCTTTCCTCCAACTCACTGACCAAAATGAATATTGTCAACCGACTCATTTCAACTGATCGACAGTTTCTTGTTGGCAACATCGGTGTATCTCTAATCATGATCTTCTCTTGGGTCTGCAAAGCTGAAGGTGGAAAGATATTATCGTTTCCAGTGTTTTCATATCCCTCGGCTGTGCACTGATGAACGTTTGGTGATCAGAAGACACTTAATTGTGTAATTCCTTGATAAATAGGATTTGGAGAATGCTTTGTGCTTCTTATGATAATTTGCGATATGTATTTACTTTTCGATGGCTTCTTTTATTGTGATGAAACATTGTGTGTTTGTGTTTTGAATATTATTTTTGTTGATGACATCTGCACCTCGAATGACACAAATATCCAAACAGCTGGTGGTACCTCAAGATACGAATGCTTCCAGTTACGACGTGTTTGCCATACGAATGGTCTTTGCGGGAAATATTTTGCTTCGAGATACGAAAACAGTTCTGCTCTATTATCTGCTTATGAAGTCTGATGTCACGCAGCGCTTCTCGGTCCTGGCGCTCCATTCCCCCATTGCAGACAGTGCTAAAGGGTGCTGATGATTATGTATAGATTACTAATAATGTGCTTTAACAAAAGTTAGAGTCAAGGTGTCGTAAAAAAAATTACATTTATATAATGGAAAGTGCTGTTCTGTAGCACAAGTTAGAGAAACCCTGTGACGCGTTCTCAGAAGCATCTCTACCAAGCGCTCAATACTGTGTTGGTGTCAGTAATTCGTGAAATATCTTGAGAAAGTTAACTTTCATACGTAGTGACGTAATGTTTTCTGCATCCGTTCCTCCTCCTCCGACACATCGCTTCACTCTCAAGGTAAGGTTTCACATTTGTGTACATATTACGTATTTTTCTTGTGTTTTATTCTGTTTTATTATCATTAATTACATTAACAATGTGTAGATTTAAGGATTGAAGAAACGCTTCTTAATTTTTCTCTGGTTTTCTATTTATTTATCTACTTATTCTGTCTGTTGTTTCTGAGAGCCATTGCATGGATTAGGGGTTTTACATGTAAAACTTGCGTCGAGATACTAAAGTTTTTTTTTTTATTGCCTCATGCGTTAAGGAAAAAATGTAAAGATTATGACACGTCAAATTTAAATTTTGTAACTTCGGTGGGATTTGAGGTGCCCGTGGGAGGAAGGTTGTAAAGAGACCTCCCCATCAATGCAGGGAGAAGGTTGATCAGGTCTGGTTGGTACCAATTGAAGTTGGCAGTAGGGTTTCTCGGCTCAGACTGTTTGGAAAATGCTCATGGAACTATAGGCAAAGAGAGGAAAGCAAGAGTCCGTAGGTTTCGGGGAAGATGCAGAGAGCGTCTTTTGTTGGCTCATTGTGATTGTGACCTTTTACATTTGTGAACATTTTTGAACAATTTGTAAAAAACGTTTGTAAAAAAACGAGCAAAACGTAGCTTTACTTTTTAAATATCCGACTACATTGATAAAAAATTTTGATTGTTCAAAACCAGGGTAATCCTGGGAGTGGAAAAAGAGAACAACAAATGATTAACCCGTATGGTCCAAGGGGAAGTTACTCTTCATCGTCAGTAAAGTGCTCTGTGAGGCTTAGATACGGCTCTGAGGTTGCGTAACATCTCGCATGTTTCATCTCCGCCTCAACTTTATTTCTGCATTCTGCACTTTGCTAGAATAAGTGCAATAGGGAATCGAATGGATCTAATCCATTGTCTGTATTCGATTTATGAACCCCGGTTTGCACACAACATTAAACGGGACCATGCCTTTAGTGAGGTAGTGTCTATATGCATTCGTTGTCTTCTGGTGTCATCTTTTCTTACGGTGTGACAGCTGCAAACCTGTAAATAAATTTGTGCTTTGGTGCTTCTCTCGATGGTGTATCACCAGTGTGGATGAAAATGACAAAAATCTTTGGGTGCTTCTTCAGCATGTCTTGCTTTTAGGTTTTTTTTTTTCCCTAGTGTCGCCTGCTTCATACCGAAAATACTGCTAGGTATTATACAACATCACTGAACCAGCTGGCACTGTCACTCAAAGGAGGTAACTGAAATATGAACATAATGTTTAACATTGCATCTCTATATCATTGATTGATTTCAATATATTGCACAGACTGGCCACCACTGCCAACTGGGGGGTATTGTTGGTCATAGTGATGGGCGGATCGACACCCACCCGTCATTTTTTGGGTGTCGTTCTAAAGACTAAAGTATTGATACTTATTAATACATTATTCAAAACATAAAAACAGGAGAAAGTGTTCTATATTGTTCAATCGCTTCATTTGTGTTGCTAAACACCTCCTCTGGCGCAGCTCAATGAACTCATCCGTCCAATCAGAGTGCAGGAAATCCAACTCCGTCTAGCTAGCTAGCATTGTCAATAACAACTTTATGGAGGAGCACACACTTGGCGTCAACAAAACTCTCCCTCTTTTAGACACTTTCACTTTTTTAGGTGGAATATCATCAATATAAATCTTGCCTCTAAAGTTACATTAACATTTATTTAATCTAACTTACAGTATTAGGACTGACATGCTTCCTTCTTGGGTAATTCTCCCTCACCAGAGGAAATATGTTGTATGTGCATATGATAATAATATTTTCAAGGCTTTAATTTTTCTCATAATTTTTAACATAGTTTTGTGCACATTTAAGATGTAAGTTATATTAAAAATACTGTTCTTATTATACATTGTTTACTGCTCTCATTCAGCTGAGCTCATTAAAGTTGTTAAATTTTAATATTTGGTTGTTGTTCGTCCATAGAATATTATTTATCTTAGATTTTTTTTGTAGCATCGATATTGATTTATTTTGTCCAAAAAGGTATCGTATCAAATCCAAAAAATGTGGTATCGCCCGTCCCTAGTTGGTCAGGGTCATAATGGCGTGACTGTATGGGGTACCATCAATCAAGATGTATTTAATAGTCAATATCAAAATCCGGATTTGTTATGATTCTTGAATTCTGATGACACTGATTTTGGGATGGAACATTAAAAAATTCACAATGCCCTAGAAGCCTATTGTTGAGATATTAACAACATGTACAGCTTGGTCTCTGTCTGCTGAAGACAAACTGAATTATTTACTTTCTTTTCATCAAGACACAATTTTGTGGGGGTTTTTTTTTTGGAGGGGGGGGGGTAATTTTGTCCCTTCCTGTTGCCGACCAAAAGACGTAACAGCACACTCGTCTTTGTTTGAGGAGCCACAAAATGAGTTGACATTATGGGGTTCTGTTAGTAAGCAGGACACAAAGCTGAGAGCTTTGAATTATTCATGCAGCTCTAGCATTTGTTTCTCAGAAGTTACTTTTACAAACCAATGCTACAAATGTGATCATTATTAAAATGTAAACATTGGGTTAATATCCTCACCTCTGAGCTTTAGATATGATGCTCTGACCAAACTTAGATGCACATTAAACTATAGCAGGTACTCTATTTAGGCCTTTATCGGCTCTGTTCCTCTCGTTTCAGACAAAACCATAGGCTGTAGATGTATATATAGAGCACATGACAACGCCTACTGCCATTGGGCTAATATGCTACTGCCGAGCTATCCTGAAAGTTGAGATCATTTTTGAGGAAGATCTCAACAGTAGATGCTTGTGCGGGGAAGCCGAGGCACTGGGTTGCAGCCAAACACTTCATGTTGAAGCTGAATCTATTGTACTTAAAAATAAATCACACCTTAATGACAGTTTTATCATAATACACAATCTGGATCTAACGAAACATGACTTAATGGAAGCTGTAGTCCCACTGTCCTACTTGAGGCAGCCCTTCAGGGTCAAGAATGTGTGTACATCTGATTATTTAATGAGTTTAAATATTTCTGAGCATAAACAAGTCAATCTTGAGGACTACACGTATTTTGAATATCTGTATATGACTCTAAAAGGCATTATCTATTGGTCCAACTTAAAAATTACATTTACTCCTTAAGCATATCTTCCAAAACGGCTTACATTTGAGAAATAAACACAACGTGCAGTTTGTTACAAGTTCGGTTAATCATAGGATGTTCTGAATTATTTGAGTGCTTCAGAGGTTTAATTACGTTGGTGAGGCACTCTTCTTTCCGAAACCGCAAGAGAATTCCACCAGCCAGGAACTGTGAAGGAGAAAGTTTTGGTGAGTAATTTTCTGTCGCTCTGAGATGGAAGCAGGCATACGGAGGAAATGTAGGACTGCAAGAGTTTGTAAATATATGCTGGAGCTAACCCTGGGACTGCTCTGTACAAGAAAATCAGCTTTTAATACAAGCAGCAATGGGAAGCCAGTGGAGAGAGATGAGGAGAGGAGTGACATGAGCTCGTCTAGGTTCCATGAAGATCTGGATCATCTGAAGGGTCTGACTGCACAGGATGGAAGTCTAGCGAGAAGAGCATTGTGTTACGGGGCCCGAGCAGGGTGTCCACAGGAACAAAAATATATGATTCTGTAAAACAGAGATGAGCGCTGAGTTGAAATTCCCATCACACTGGCCGCCCTTCACGAATGAATGGAATGATTAATAAATGGGTGACTGGGTGAGATGGGGAGGGGTCTGGGGCTGCTGGTCGGTGTGTGTGCATGGCCGGGTTGTGTCAGGGGGAGTGGCTCTGCTGTGGCCACCCTCCCTGTCCTTTTCTGGTCTCCAGGCTGCTGCAACCCCACCCCCCCATCCACCGGTGGGGCCGGAGCGGGGGCTTGCCCTGTGGAACTCCTGTGTGCAGCCACTGCGTCTTGTTAAAATTATTTAAATGACATTGAGTGAATGCCTGGGAAAAAATATGTCTTGAATGTAAAATGGGTGGACTTCAGAATAAAAAAATAAATAAACTAATCCACAGTTACATTGGTTTTTATTTCTAAAACAGCCTGCAGGGATCAGTGGGTCTTATGTTACATCCTTTACGCGTGCATGTGTGATTTTACTCCGAGTGTCAATGTTCTGCTGTGAGATCAGGCTTTTGGGCTTGGTCTGCTTTCCCATGCAGCGATCCGCCATAGATACCGATCTCTGGTTACATTGACTGACTCTGGGTGTCTGGACATAATGTTGCTCGAAATGACAGATATAAGTTTTCTTTCTTAGTTTATTTGTTTCATGTGTGATGTTCATAAGGTCATCTTTTACAGAATCCAGATTTTTGATTACTACAGATCAGTTACATGTTCCGTATTCAGTTACACTGTCAATGTTTGTCTATTGAAAAGTATTAAGTTATGAATTTGATCTGACACCGGATGAAATGACTTCTCCAACAAAGGGAGCTCACAGGAAGGAGCTTGGTTGTGCTCTGCATGAATTGATTGGGTGCTGTGATTGATGATGTGCTTTGTTACGGTTGTGATCTCATGTCATGTCATGCACATTTGTAATGCAGAAGGCAAATACAGTACGGTGCAAAAAGTTAGGAGCATAAACAAAGAATGATTGAATCAGAAATTGACAAGTCATTTATTACATGAAATAAGTATTGGATCACTTATTGACTTAGTCCACTACAGGCTCATTGCCTGAACAAAAGACACATAATCAATCAATCAATCCGGCTCAACCCTCCGCACAGAGGTCTGCCGGTCTTTTGATCAAATCAGTGCTATGCTCGTTCACATTACTGAAGATATGTGACTCAAAAGTGCCCTCTGTCTGAACGTATGCAGCTCCAATGCGGCACGAGGAGGAGACGATGTCATGATGCTATGTATTGTTTATGGAAGTAATTATTCACTGGAACGCTCTGCTAGTGGTTTTGTAGCTTTGTGTCTGGTTCAAGTGTCATCATGCTGCAGTCTGAACATAGCATAAAAGCTTTCACACTGTGATAAATTCCTTCTTGCCGTTCTCGAGAATGATTGTTCTTTGTGTTTTAAGAACAACCTGCTGCTCCCGTGTAATAGCATTTAAATACACATATATATAGTGGCCAGCCATAACCATATAAAAGCAACTCACAGTAACCAAAAGGGATTTGAGCCAAAACCTACCCTACCATATTTGGGTAAAACGGAAGTGTACTCTGTCCCTCCCCATCTGTTCAAAGAGTATTTAAAGGAAAAACTGTCAATAAAGCGTAGCTTGGTTGATGCATGAGATAAGGGACTTAAGGCCTGTTCACATCGACCCAAAGTGGGAAGATTGGTGGCTGACCACAGGGAAAAAGGTGAAAAGAGGATTTGTGATTACTTTCCTGTTTCCTGTACAAAGTCGCTATTAAATGTGAGATGAGCACCACCGAGAAGCTCTTTGACCTCCTCTTTACGTCATCCTCTCAAAGAGCCAGTTTTCATTGGTTGCTGTTTTGGAAAACCAAATCCAACATATCACTCTGAAACCCTTTTTCATTGGAACCGTTTGTTTCGGGTCGATGTGTGGTCTCCCGTTGGCGCCCGTGGTTTAATAGCGAGACTCGTCGATGCGCGAAACATCACAATGAAAATTCGGTTTGTGTGAACGTGCCTTTAGTCTCACAAGAGGGAGTGGCTGATCTTTCCACAACACCCGCGCTTGAGTTCAATTAACATACAAATTCACAAAAAACACTGAAAAATAGCATTTAGTGCCTGTACCCAGTCTCAGACGCTACACTACACCATAAAATATAATTATAACTTTTTTTTACAAAGAACCTTTTTTTATTGATTTGTAAATCCATACATAATATTTGTTTCAAACACATTTATTTACACAGACATCTATACTTCCTTATATATACAGTGGTACCCAGAGATACGAAATTAATCCGTTCCAGGGTGGTGTTTGTATCTCGAAGCAAGTTTTCCATGTAAAACGCCTAATCCGTGTCACTGCTCTCGGAAACACCAGTATAAGTAGATGGAAAACCAGAGAAAAATCAAGTCACGTTTCTTCAATCCTTAAATCTACACATTGTTAATGTAATTAATGATAATAAAACAGAATAAAACACAAGAAAAATACGTAATATGTTCACAAATGTGAAACCTTACCTTGAGAGTGAAGCGATGTGTCGGAGGAGGTGGAAGGATGCAGAAAACATTACGACACTACGTATGAAAGTTATCTTTCTCTAAATATTTCACGAATTACTGACACCAACACGGTTTCATGCTCAAGCGCAGACAGATGGAGAGACGCTTCTGAGAACGCGTCACAGGGTTTCTCTAAGTTGAGCTACAGAACAGCACTTTCCACGTTATAAACGTTATTTCTTTTACGACACCTTGACTCTAACATTTGTAATAGTACATTATTAGTAATCTATACGTAATGTTTCACTCGATTTAAAACTGATTTAAAGTGTTTCAGCTCCTGAAAGCACACTTTCTTCAAAGGGAGAGTGGGTCGCCAGGACCCGGAGGCTCAATACGACGTCAGACATAACAAGTGGATAATAGAAGGGAACTGTTGGTGTTTTTTGTATCTCGAATTTTTTTGCATCTCGAACATTTTGTGACTCAAAGCATTCGTATCTCGGGGTACCACTGTATAGAAAAAAAATAATTTAGTCATGTCCTCAACTTTTAACTCATTCCTGTTACTCTTGACCGGTTATTTCACTCCGTGATGCCAACTGTGAAGTTTGATCAAAGAGAGATTATGATGTGAGGTTACTTTTTTTTTAAATCCTAGCGACAATTCTAGCGACTTTTCCTGGTGTTCCTGGGGACTTTCTGTGACTTTTGTCATTCTGGCTGACAGGCTCTTCAGATGGAGGAACCGCTTTTGTGCTGCACCTGTTGGTGTCTATTTAGTGTCCAAACTTGAAATTAATTGAACATGCGCCAATGTAAGGAGGACAGCCGTTCAAATCCTCGCTGTCTAAAATAAACTACAAAAATAAAATAAAATAAATTAGCTGTATGTAATTTATCACTCACACAGGCTCAGTGTGGTCCTCCGTGACAGCTTTACACTTCGCTTTGGCTGCATTGTGTCCAGGCTTTACACACAGCGGTTCAGAAAGGAGTGGGAGTCCTACCTTGAGTTCAAGGGTTGGTTAAAGCCTTTTATTGCGGATGATTCAAGTGCATATTGCATGTATTGCAAGAAAGATTTTTATGCCAAACTGAGTGACATAAAAAACACATCCCGTTCTCAGTGTTTTACTTATTATTTAATTTTTTTTTAGCATTACATGTTTGTTTTGTTACCCCATGTGTGTTAATTTAATGATGACACATGCAAGACTTTTTCTGTTGGCAATGATAAAAAAAAAAAAAAGCGTTGGGGGCGGGGAATGTATGGCATCCAAATCACATGATATTTATGCAAATTGTGGACAGACAGTGGCATCATCTAGCGACTTTGGGGCGAGCCACTTGGAACTTTTTTTTCACTGAGGAGTTGGGAACACTGCCTCGTAAATTTTGTACAGTTTTGTGCTCCCAAATTTGCGGGAAGAGTTTGGGCATCAGCCCTTTTTATGTTTAACACAGCTTCCTACTTTATATTGTGTTTTTTGTTCTCAGTGTGAACCTAGATGTTGAACCTGGATCATAAGCTCTAGTGGTGCGGTTGCGTCTAGTGATGTTGATGGGTTTTTAATAGATTACGTTTGATATCAGCACATTCAGTCCTACACCACAGGACAGAGTGTTCTCACACCCAGTGCACATGCAAATGCGAGCTGATAATAAACCACCATATGTCTGTCAAGAGAGAGGTTTAAACGAGTCTGGCCTGAGCCATGCTTTTATGCAGACATTAGGTAGCAGTAGAACTGCAGACGGATGTGTCAGAGCTCAGATTGAGAATAATGCACAGCAGTAAGCAGTTATTTTTAACCAAAGCATGCAGAGAAGTGAACTTGTAGTTGAGTGTAAGCACACCGACTTGTTTAACACCCCAATGGCTATTACTATCCTGTTTCTTAAATTATTTCACAGATTTAATATGTTTAGTGTAAACATGCACATATTTGGTAAATATCCAGGAACTATAATCATGTGCACCATGTGGCTATTTAGCCTTTATTTGCCCATTGTTTGCTAAAAACCCAGTGCTGTCATTTATGTAAAGAATAACAAGATGGTTGGTAACAAGAAATAACAGCGTCCATGTTTTAATTCTAAATCTAATAAAACTGTAAAACAAGTTACGGACCAATACCCATTTGGAATAGTAAAACATTGAAAGGTGAACCGGGATGTAGCGAGGGTTCACTGCACTTTCATCAGTTCTATTTTATCAGTGAAATTTTGAGTTATCTGTATGACATAATTGTGTCCAAAATCGGGCCGATAATTATTGGTGGCGATAGATATTCTTCATCCCTAGAACAAATTACAAAGCATTTTTCACATCAGAACATGTCTCCCTCCGCATTCCCCGAAATACATTACTGTCTATGAGCAGCTGACGGAGGATCACTTCGGGAGCTTCTGCAAAACGCCAAACCTAAAATACATTTTGCACAGTAAATGTTTATTAACTTCACTCTGAAATGCTCCATTTAAAAAGCTCAATAGCTTTCATATAAATCATTGTATGACCACCAAATTCAACTCAGGACACACATCACTATATTTATTGTTGTTCTATAAATATTCAGAACTATTATTTTGTTTTTTTTTTCAGTTATTTATTAAAAAATGTTGTACGTTGTTTTTTAATATGTACTTTTCCAGTTTCTGCTGTTGTGAATTAAATTAATTAAATTAATTTCTGCTGTTGTAAATTAAATTAATATAATATGCCTTTTTGTCAGTCTTTATTGACCACAATATTTTAAGTAAAGTTTTGAAAGAATCTTGTTTTTCTGAACTGTCCATGTTTCATTTTTTGATTCAATCTACTCTTAGAAATCACTTTAAAAGCCACTGAAAGTCTAAACATGTCCTGACCCCTTTACCATATTATTTTCATTATTGTAATATTGAGAAATAGTAATAACCAAGAATGTGCACTGTAGAAAAAATAGTAGTTATTAAGTAGGATTTAGTAGAAATATTAATCATATCTCAAAATAACCAGTGTAACACACATCACAAGTTAATTTACCACAGTACGCTTTCCTCTAAATGCGAGAGATCAGTAGTCACTTCATTAATTACATCAGGAGCCAGTCAAATCTGAGTAATCTATCACTTTTCTAACGAGATGGTGAAATATTGTGAGGGACTACAAGAAGGAAAAATAATAAATGAATAATATATATAATTATAAATGGACGCAGCTGTATCACAGGCACAGTTTGAGTTTTTCGGTTGAATTAAATGCCTTTCATTTGCTTTCATCTTTGAATTCACTTTCTTCACGCTTCGGAAACCTCTTACCTTTTGGTTTTTTTGCACCTGCAACAAAAGACACGTTCCTAGAATGACATCTGCCTTCCAGGTAACACCTCACACACATGCACGCGCACACACACACACACACACACACACGTACACAACAGAGCAGGAGAGTGTCTCCTTTCATGGTCTAAGGAGATGAGAGATGAGAGGAATTTATCTGGGATTACCAACAGTACAACAGACTTCCCAGAATTCCTCTCACCAGGAAATGGATTTCAAGGAAGTGGTGATAAGAATGAAGTGGCAGATTGCCAGACGAGTAGAATCGCCCAGCAGACACTCCTCCCCTTAAATGTATACTCTTACAGTCTTTCCTTTCTTTCAGGATTTGTGATGCAGCTCATAATACGGACATGTAATATTGTGCTGACAACAGTCACTTGAAAACAGGTCATTTGTAAACAGAGAGTATGTGTGTTACTCTCTCAGAGAAAAGCTCTCAAAACGGCTCAGGACTAGAGAAAATAATAATACATTTTGATCGATTAATGATACCGTTGTATGTAAAAAGTTTTCCCCCTGTGTATTTTTAACTATTATAAAGCATTGTTTGTCTGGATTAGAAATCTCAGTTAAATGTATCCTATGGGAGACAAACACAGTGATGTTTTTTTAGAAGTGAGAAAATGTGTGCAAGAATTATTCAACAAAATTACACATACATTTTGGCACCCTTGTCATTTTATTCATTTCTACTTCTAGTGCTAATTATTAGAACGCAACATTGGTTTGGTAACCTCAGTCACCTTTGAATCCAATCAGGAGAAAGTATTGAAAGGAGGTGTTTCTCTTCTTTGTTTCTTCTCTAAAGAGCCTCAAAACAACTCTCAAATGAGCTGAAAACCATGATTACTGATCATCTGGGTTTAGGGGAAGCTCTCAGAGTTTTCAGCTCTTGGTCTTAACTGTGAGGAACATTGTGAGGAACTTGAAGACCAGAAGTTCTGGTTATGGCCTGAAGTGGCAGAGCAAGAAAAACCTTAGATAAGCAGAGGCTCAGGAGGCTGAGAAGAGTCACGGACAACCCACAGACCAGCTCCCAAGACCTACAACATCATCTTGCTCCAGACGGCGTCAATGTGCACATTTTTTTGAGATGCCTAAATTGATGCAAAAATAATTCTTGCACACTTTCCTTTATTTCACGTCTCTTGAATATATTGTGATGCATAATTTAAAAGCGGAGAAAAATATTTACATTTTTATTTTAAGAGTTCGATCATCTGGACTTGCTGTGAGTTTGAGAGCGTGGGTGGCGGGTACGAACGTATGGTGCGTCCGAGAAGACCCCTTATGTTAGAGGTGAAGGGGAGGAAGGTGAGTGCGGTGAAGCTGGTTCAGACGGAGACAGGGAGGAGATGGATGGTCTGGTATATATTGATGGAGGTTAATGGAATAATTGAAATAGGTGGCGCCTCCAGATTAAATCCTCCTGAAAAACGGGAATTAAATTTGCTGAAAGTTCTGGCAAAATGAAAATGCATTATTTTGAGCAAAACCATTTTGGCAGCATGCTTTTGTTAATTAATTTTTAATTAAATAATACTTTATCCCAGGCTCATATTTTACCATTCTTTTACCATTTTTGGACAAATGTTTTGTAGGAAAATATTGTCATTTGTGAAAAGGTGTAACTCAAAATCGTAGGCGCCATCCCAAAACTCTCATAGATAACCATTCTACCGTTGCTCATGCGCAGTAGCAGTGTTTCAGCCATGAGTTTACCATAGCTGCTGGATTACCCACTGGTTGTGTATAACATGGACAGAGTATCACAAAAACACAATTTTTTAATCTTTAATTTACAACAATCCGTTATAAAAGCCCTTTTACACAACGTTGTTACTTTTACAATAGTAATAGATTCCAGAGAAATTACATTTCAATAGCCAAGCAATCCAGTCGCTGCAGCAGACATCCTTATAGTTAGATTTAGTTTCGATATACTAATTGATTATAGATATGGAGCTAAAGTGAATCTCAACTGTCTCTAACAAGTCTAATACAGATTGTTTAATGCACTACAAACTACATGTTGTGTCTGCGGGGACGTGCTAGCTCTGTCAGATTGGTTCAGACGAGGGTTCTGAGAACCCTCCACATACCCCTGAACTTCCAGATAACAAGTATTAACTAGACCCTTTTGGAAGCAGATGGCCTTTTCCCAAAACTCTCAGCAGGGTTCATTTCTGAGAGTTCAGCACTGAGACTGTTGTGATTGAGAGAAGGATTTGTGCGTGCGCGTGCATGTGTGCGTCTGTCTGCATGCGTGGGTGTGCACTGAGCGTGTGTGAGAGAGCAGTTCTGTGAATGATGCTCCGATACCTTGAAAAGCTGCCAGCCACTTGCTTCTCTTTCACCGCAGAGTTGTTCTTGTCTTCTTAATACGGAATACAATCACTTGAAATGCCTTTTTGTAAAGGCCACAAGTTTCAATTCAACAGTAACGGCTCTTTGTAGGGGAATTTTCCATGTTCCACACCTAAATAAAATCCAATAACGGTAATGATCAGATGGTGATAGTGGATTGGAAAAAATCCACACCAGATTTTTGGAATATTTCATTATGCATAACTCAATCTATCCAAACAAAATGAGTGTCTAAGGTGCAAGCAGTGATGGGTGAATCTACTCAAAATCACTGGCTTATGATGCTACATTTTTTCATGAACAGTGGCTGGTGTATAGGGGAGCCCCAAACACATTGATTTCCTTTGTAATTCATACAGCCAGCAGGTGGCGCTATGAGTGTATCATCATGTAAGCATATGAATTTGGTCAGAGGGGTAAGCTCATCATTCCTTTATTTTTTCCTGTTATATGGATGAAGTGTTGTGAGAGCTATGCTAACAAGTACATTTTCCCCTATACGTTTGAGAAGGGTCAAATTCAAAATCTATCTATCTGTCTGTCTTCATTAATATTTATTATTATTATTATTTTTTTATTAAAAATTCCGTTTTGAGCAGAAAATGGGAAGTTTCATTTTAACATCTTTTAATTAACAAATTGAAAAATCTTCTGTAACATTTTTACAGCAGATGTTAACAGCCACGAACAACAAGAAAGGCTAATAAATTTGAACAAAGCACAAGAGTTAAATACTCTGAAAGAATTCTGAATCCTCTGAAATGATCTCTTGACGGTCTGTTTCCTTGGAGAATTCACATTTTTTGTGATCCCCAGGTTCTGCAGCAACCCTTTGGTATCCTCGTATAATTGTTCAGTGTTTAGTTCAGTAGCGTTCGTCTTCTTCTACAGCATTTACTGAATGACGGGGGTGTTCTACTGCCCACATCTGACCCATTTCTCCCTTTGTTCTTATTTGAAGTTCTGAAGATGGTTCAGATTTCCAGGAACATTATCGGAGTGTATAATGCGATCCTTCCCCAAGCAGGAACTCCGGAATGTGGCTCGTCTTGTTGCTATAGTGACGGCAGTCTCTCCATGCCTTGTTTTTGATCTCAAAATACAGGTATATCGAGTCTGAAAACACGCGAGAGATTTTCTGAGCATGTGTCTGCATCCTTCTTTTATCGGAGCACTGTGGTGATGTTTTTTTCTCTGAACGCTGACAAAAACATTCTCTGTGATGCTTTCTAGGAACATTCGTTTGGAGCTGGACGCACAGCACCAGTGCTTGAAACTTCTTTTTAGAACTCACCATTAAAGTGCTTCACAGTGAAACCGCAATAATAATAAAAAATCAGGCATTGAGTTTTTTGACACAGAATTTTCAGATCCAAGAAAGTTATTTCTGTATAAGTTATTTAAGGTGATTTGTGATTAAAATTACATAAATAAATGTTTCTTTCTTTAAAAAAGGACACAGATGTTTTATAATGTTGATAATAATTGAGGATATAGCGCCATCTGTTGTCTAGAGCTGATCACTTCCAAGTGGTCGTCGCTGCAGGCGTGGATCTCAACAGTTAGGAACCGCACAGTTAAGCTCCAAGTGTTGCCAAACAGCATCCTCTAGTGTTTAAATATAACACTTATCCCAAACCCACAATCCTAACCAAAGATGGGAATCTGATGGACTACTTGCTCACTGAGTTCTGGTTTGTCGTCTGTTGGAGTTTGGAGAAAAGAATTTGACATTTTTACAGTTTTCCTGCCGTTGCCAGCCTTAGGAAACTGTTCTCGTGAACATACGCAAAGGTAGTTTTTGTTCCATTACCAGTACATTTTTCAGTAGGTGATCAGATTATTGAAGAGCTGCACGGAGGAAGTCAGTAGCTGGTGCTGTGCCGGTGCTTTTTGCCTGAAATGATGACACAGTTAAAGCACCGCAGCCCAGTGTGTGGGAGAGTGCCGATAAGATGTACACGTACCGATGGATGTAGCGCTGGATCATGATTACTGTAGCATTCATCATTAGACCCGGCATGTGCTAAAATAGAGAAAAACTCTGTAATGAAGGGGAGGAGCTTAAACAGCAGATGTACCAGATAAACCTGCAGATGACACGTCATACATTTTTTGAGTGCACATGTGTAAAGATGGCACATGCCCTGTTCAGGATTAGTGTGAGAGTTTGGGTTTTGGTTTCAGTTGGAATAACTTTATCTCGATATTTCATCTAGGAATCATGTGCAATAAATATTATGTTTAGGGGCGTGTCTAACATTAGGGAACCTTGAATAGGCATTGTGAGAATTCGGGGCCCCCTGCACCCAAGATGTTCTGTTTAGTTGCAATAAAACATTATTCGTGAATTTGTAACAAATCTGATTTACTGCACACACTTATTGTTATCACATAAATCATTATAGCAGAAATGTATAGCGTTTTATCTCAATAATTCTGTGTGGATTATAAAGGGTCAAATATGCATGAAATCACAAAGATTATTAAAGAATGCTTTGCTATTACTGTTTGGAAGGCTAGTATATTTCTGTGATTTTATTTTTACAAAGCCACTGTTAATAACATGGTTGCCTTTTACTAAGAAGGTCTCTGGGTCCAGCCCCATAGTATAGTGGATGATGCACTAGACCATAGACTGTAAATAAATATGAACGACGTGACACCGCCTACGGACATTGGGCTTACATGAAGCTTTGACGAGCTAGACCGGTTCAAACGCGACTTCCTGTTAAGAATGGAACCGTCGTGGTTTCAGAGCTCCGCTTCGAGTCTGGCTCTCACACGCAGCTGTGTTGGCTTCACTCCGCCGCCCATCTGAGACACACATGTACTGAACATATACTAGCGGTTACACAGGGCAACCTGGGTCTGAATCCAGAATCCCCTAAACCGGCTTCTCTTCTTGTCACATTACTGTCCGATCTATTCAAAATAAAGCTAAAGAAAACACTAAAAATAAGGCCTGGTTAGAGATCAGCTGGTGGCTTCCTGAGAGGAGATGGCTTGTTCTCCCCCAGGCTTGCTTGCGTGGGTTTCCTCCAAGTTCCAGACCTCCAACATGCATCAGTTTCAGTGAATTCTCTAAATTCCCCTCAGTAGTGAATGTGTGTGTTGCCCTGAGATCGACTGGTGACCGGTCGAGAGTGTACCCCGACATTCAACTGAAGTGTGCTGGAGATAAGGACCAGTAGAACCCTGTGGCCCTGTAAAAAAGGAAGCATAAAGAAAATGAATGAAAAAATGAATCAATGAATTTTCCTCGACATCAATGGGTATGTAAAAAATAAAAAAAAAATTACATACCATTTATGAGTTGCCTGTCACTCTCCTGTCGGAGGGATTTCAACTGGGGGTAAGACACATGTTTATTACAGTCAGAGCACACTAGAATAAACACAATTATGATCATTTGTAATTGGTAAAGTTTATTTCATACTCACACTGCTGGTAAACACATTTAAACCTGGAAAATAAGAAAAAGGGTGAATATTAAATTGTTAGTAATAATATAATTCAGAAAGTATTTCTGTGTTGCGAGCATTTAGTTACCTAAAGACACTAGGGGGCACCAAAGTCTGTGGGCTCCAAGCTAATGTGAGCCATGTGTTGTGGGCAAACACACTCCTGTTTGTTGTTTTATTTGACCATAGGTTCATCACCTGGCTTCTCTATGGGTGTGCATGCTAATCTTCAGTGCACAAGGAGAGTGTTTTCATTGGCCCGTTGAAAAAGGTTGGAGTAGATTGGCCACTAAACGCTCATTCAACAGACATCGAAGTGAACGACTGAAAGGAAACGAAAGGATGTCCAGCAGTGCCATTTCAGAACTGGCCAAAACCAGGGGGACCCTGGCCCACTTCATGGAAAAGCTGCAGTCACAAAGCAATACTTCTAACATGGAAACCAGATCAAGAGAATATTTTGGCCAAAATCATATAGGAGCCGAATAATGATACACGTCCAAAACACGTACAAGCAGATACTTATCCATCTTGCAGTACCATCACGGAGGCGAATGATTGATCCCAGATTTATTCTGCATCCAAACAATGACCTCAAACACAGTCAAAGTTATTAAGAACTATCTTTAGCCTAAAGGAGAACAAGAATTACAGAAAATCTCCACAGAGCATTGATCTCAGCATCATTGAGTGTGTCTGGGGTTACATGAAGAAACGGAAGAATGTAAGAAAGCTGCAGAATATCTGATGGGATAGTTCTCCAAGATGTTTGGAACAAGTAGAGTTCCTTCGGAAACTGTGAGGAAGAAATCCTGCTGTTTGGAAGACACCGCAAATACTGGATTGATTCTCTTTTGTTCATTCACTCTATTTTATTCATTGATGAGATTGAACACCAAGAAATGGCAACCTAAACCCAGCCACTGCCGTAGATTTACCACAGAATCATAATAATTGTGATTTTTTTTTTATGTTTTTACACCGCTAGGGTGCAGCACTAAAGAATGAAATAAACTAATTGAACAAACAGCACCATCAATGCTGTGGTTTGCACAGAAGTTACTGGACATCCTCAAAGCCGCACTTTCACTTCCATTCAGGAAGGCACGGCTGAAAGCAGTTCTTCAGCAAAGCTCTTCTGCTGCCCACCAAGCGCGCAAGATGAGAGGAGACGTGCTCGGGATTCTTGTCCTTTTGAAATACTGTTCGTGCAGTGGTGTGGTGAACTTTGAGGGAGACGTCAGGGACTTTGTAGTGGGTAAGAATAAGTTGTTTGTTCTCACCGGGGACAGCCTTCATCAGATGAAACATGATCTTACCGAGGAGGAGATTCGGGTGGACATCAATAACGACACTCACCGAAATCAAGTCAACCTTCTGGTGCCCTTTGATATCAATGGCACCCTGATAACATGTGGGAGTTTGAGTAGAGGGTACTGTGAAGTTCTTGATCTAAAAAACATTTCGGACAGGATTTACTACGAAAGTAATTTAGTGATTGGACAAAGTGAGAAGGAGAAATCGGTGGCATTCATAGTGGGGTCAGGTAACAACTACTACCTTCTTTCTGGGACGTTATATTTGGAAGATTGCAATTCAGAATTGAAGTTTAAAATTCAACTGATGAATACTCGTGAGAATATATTTTCTTACATTGAGCAAGGTTCCCATCCCCAGTTTACGATCCCCACGGGCGACGTAGAGCGTGTTGACGGATTCGTCAGAGGTTCACCCCCAGAACTCTACTTATTTCTCAATACTAAGAAAGAGGGGTTCGTATATGTCCTGTGGATGAACAGTTCCAGAGATAAAAAGAGTGAAATGATCAAATCCCTGAAGGCGGCATCGGTTCGGTGCTGCAGTGATAAACCCCGTCCTGTGCTCGTCGCCTCTGCTGGCTTTCTTCTGGACACCGATGTGATTTGGGCAGGAGTCTTCAGTGCAAGGAATCAGGTGGACCCCGAGAACACCGCAGTGGCACTCTACAACATCACTCCAGTTAGAGACACCAAGGAGATCTATGGGGATCAAACTTCATGTGACAATAAGGTCAGGAGAGCTGTCTTTTACAGGAGTTACATACACAATGTTTCTAATTTCTTGGCCATTTTTCAGAAAATTTGAATGATAACACCAAAGCATTTGTTCCGCTCATAGTTGGTGGTTTGGTGAAGCTGTTTATTGTCAACCAAAAAGTGTTTCCTCTTTTTAAATGATAACGACAACAGAAACTTTCCAAATGACCCTGATCAAAAGTTTCTTTAAAGTGAACCCGTGACAGCATTAGTGCCTTACACTGAAAAAAAATGTGGTGTTGAATTTACTTAATTTTATTACGTCAAGGGGTTGCACACAATAAATTGATTTAAATCCAGATATATTTTATAAATTGGCTGTACTTATATTTTACAAGTTAAGTTTACTTACATTTTATAAATTGGTTGTACTTATATTTTATGAGTTAAGTTTATTAATCTCATGTAGTAGTTTCAGATTAATTATATTCATAATTTTAGCTAAACTATTTTGAGTAGAATTTACTCAAATTAATTTTGCAACCAGATCAATTTAATCGTTTAATTTCAACATTTTAAAATTAATTTTAATCCAATATTTTTTTCATCTATTGTATCAATATTCAGCCCAATATTTTCAACTCTAACTTTATTTTTGGGATCCAAGAGATATCTTTGCTCTCTCAAACAAGAATGGCAGTAATGTAACTCAGTAGTCACCATTCTCAAATTGCTTTATTATAACAAAATGCAGTAGTATCATCCATTAACATAAAATACATTGTACCATTTATAACAAAAACAAAACAAATGAGTGGCATTCACATTCACGGCTTAAGGAATCCTATAGTTCAGCAATGATTTTGTTCTTAGTCCAGCAAAGGACTTTGGGGGAAAGCCTTTCTCCATCCATTTTCAAGCGCACTTTTTTTAATGAAGTCATAGTCCCAAAGAGTATTTCAGCTCTTTGGGATAAGCCATGTTTAGTACATAAATGACTCCCAGCATCATTGCACATGCTTGGGCTACAGATCCAATGTTGTCCAAAATGATTTCTCCTTCAACAGAAATGCGAATGTAATCATGTGCTCCAACTTCTCCACCCTGCTTGTTGATGACATATACGCCCATGGTGTAAATCTGCAGGTCTCTCTGGATGTCATCTTCTTCAATGTCCTGTACATTTGTAGAATATGAGAAAAACATGAGTTTATGTAATAGATTTTGATGACCTGAAAATTCTAAATTTCTTTATATTTACAATATATAATTACACTGGTCATTAAAACTATTAAAAATATTTTTGTCAGTTAAATAAAGGTTCATGTGAATTAACAAACCATAGATTTGTTTTTATGGCATTGTGAAAAATACCAAAACTTTTCTGCAATTGGAGCAGAGACACAGAAGTCAGAATGCATTAAGAGATGGACTAAAATATCGTTGGTTTTGGTCTTTTAATTGAATAATGAATAAAGCCTGCCTAATTGTTTCAAGAACCAAACTGCACATCTCTAGACATCCTGTGACAACATCCATGTTGTTTTACTCTGCAGGATTTCATTTCCTCAACATAAAGTTTTTCAGAATCTGTTAATAATTATTGTATGTCAAAGAGTTCTTGAATGAACCAGGGTGTGTTTACAAAATGGTACCTGCTTGGAAAACTATGCAGCAAATTGTTGATTTTTATACAAATATTCTTAACCTTATGGCTACTTATAGGGTTAAAATTCAAAATTCAACACCGCAGTTGGAGGTCTGCTCTAGAAAGAAGAGGAATGAAAGTCAGTTGCAGTAAGACAGAATACATGTGTTTGAACGAGAGGGAGGGAAATAGAACAGTGAGGTTACAGGGGGCTGAGGTCAAGAAGGTGCAGGAGTTTAGGTATTTGGGGTCAACAGTCCAGTGCGACGGGGAGTGTGGAAAAGAGGTGAAGAGCCGAGTGCAGGCAGGTTGGAGTGGGTGGAGAAAAGTGTCAGGGGTGTTGTGTGACAGAAGAGTGTCAGCAAGAATCAAAGGAAAGGTGTACAGAACAGTAGTGAGACCAGCTATGATGTATGGGTTAGAGACCGTGGCAGTGAGGAAGAGACAAGAGGCAGAGATGGAAGTAGCAGAGATGAGGATGTTGAGGTTCAGTTTAGGAGTGACGAGGATGGACAAGATTAGGAATGAGCACATCAGAGGGACAGCTCAGGTTGGTTGTTTTGGAGACAAAGTCAGAGAGGCCAGGTTGAGATGGTTTGGACATGTGCAGAGGAGGGATAGTGGTTATATTGGAAGAAGGATGTTGGAGATGGAGATGCCAGGCAAGAGGTCAAGAGGAAGACCAAAGACAAGATATATGGATGTGCTGAAAGAGGACATGAAGGTAGTTGGTGCAAGAGTAGAGGATACTGAGGACAGAGTTAGGTGGAAAAGGATGATTCGCTGTGGCGACCCCTAAACTGGGAACAGCCGAAAGGAAAAGAAGAAGTTACTAATTGTGATGGAAGAGGCTGCTCCAAATAAACAGGGAACTGATTCATCCTATAAAAGAAATCTATTTAGAGAATCTAGCGTTGTATGCATGTTCGTTAACATATCTATTTTCAGTATTTAAGTCTGTGGGTGGTGGGAGGGGCATAGTACGTTCATATGTCACAACGTACTTCCAAAAGATTCATTTAATGGTGAATCATTTCGGTGACTCAGACTCGACGCTTTCTTATCAAAAACACTAACTCAAAAAGATGTTCCTCAAACTAAGAGCGCTGTAATGAAAGCTATTCATTTAAAAGTTGATAATGGGGCTCGTTAAGAGTACATCACAAATGAAATTGTTAGCAAGACATTAGTTCACACTGATCCTTCTCAGTGTCTTTGAGCTCGGTTGACTTTGGAGCAATTAATTTGTCTAGAACAAGGGGTACAAGGTTTTCCTTTCCTAAAAAAGCCACAGCATGTTTAAAAAGACTTGTTATATCTTTGAGGAAACTTGGCATGAATTGTGTTCAAAAGTTTAGGACACCTTCAATAGAAGCAAACGTGATCGTGTTAAACTGAAAATAAGTTCCTCCTTGCAGAAGAAGCACTCACACCCTCCAGTCTCCCTCCACGGGCAGCTCTTGTGGAGGGAGTTCTTCTACACCACCGCTAGGGGGATCCCAAACTTCAACAAGATGCAGGGAAACCCTCACTGTGTGCAGGTGGACTGGGACAGCAACCCTGAGCTCCTGTCTGCATGGTCAGAGGTAAATGGTGCACGTTGAAACATGTACACATTCACGAATAAATCAAAATCCTTTTTTTGTGACAAAGTTTCCATCATTAAATGTTTGAATTCAGGCTCGGACCGGCTTCCCATTTATTGATGCAATCATGACACAGTTACGGCAAGAGGGCTGGATCCACCATCTGGCTCGGCACGCGGTTGCCTGTTTCCTGACCCGAGGAGACTTGTGGATCAGCTGGGAGGAAGGCCAGAAGGTTGGTCTTGGTTTGAGGGCACAAGGACCCAATTGTTCTCACGAGTGGCCTTGGGAGTCTGGGAGAGGTTTACGGTGTAATCTCATGAACCTGCTCTCTCTGGTCTACAGGTGTTTGAGGAACTGTTGCTGGATGCTGATTGGTCCTTGAATGCAGGAAACTGGCAGTGGCTTTCTGCCAGTACATTCTTCCATCAGTACTTCAGGGTTTACTCTCCCATCGCCTTCGGAAAGAAAACCGACAAATATGGGGACTATATCAAGTTAGTTTTTTTGCTATAAAACTCTTTTATTTTCCATGTTTGAGCAGGAAATCACTTGCTTTTCAGTCTTTCCTTCTCTAGTTGTAGAAAAATAGCTCAGACTTCACCTCTTCCACTCTTTTTCATCAAGCACATCTATTCCATATGCCCTCAGAATTCATGATTATCACCGTCTTGCTTTCTTCACAGGAAGTACCTTCCCGGACTTAAAATGTTTCCAGCGGACTACATTTACGAGCCTTGGAAAGCACCCCGTAGCATCCAGGAGAGAGCAGGGTGCATTGTGGGAAAAGATTACCCTCGTCCCATAGTGGACCATGCGGTTGTGCATAAAAAGAATCTTCAGAGAATGAAAGCAGCGTATGCTAAACATTCCCCAGAGGAAAACCCCATTGAGAAAGGTAGATGGAAAACAGAGAGATCATAGCTTTTCAGGATGATGTTTCTCATGTTTTGACACTCGTTTTCTCCGTTCAGGTCAAAAACGCAAGGCCAAGTCCAGCATGGAAATGCCTCAGAAGAAGGCAGCGAAGTTATGTTAGCTATATGCTCTCTCCTCGTATCACTAAGCAAGTTGGTTAATGTAAAGCATCTGTAGTAGTTAGAATTGTTATGACAAGCTTATTAAATGCAAAAATTCCTCCTGTACGGTTTTCTTTATTTTTTTTCTTGTCCTGTCCTGCTCAAAAACCACCACGTGGGGAGTAGATGATATGTTTCAGTCGGACAATTTCGTTATCTCCAGGGGAGTGAACACCTGGGTATGATGTTTCCTTCTCTGGATTGAAGCAGTGAATTCTGAGAATATGGACCCTGCCCCCAATGCCATGCACCCGCCCACTTTACCAAGCAAAGCCCCATGCATCTGACTCATGCCAGACAACTCCATGGACTGCTTATAGTTCCGCATCAACAGCGAGGCATTAACTTCATTAAAGTGGAAGATCCTACTCCGAAAGCATGACTTTCTATCTTCATAGTCACTCATTTCAAAGATTCAAGAAGGGATAAAAGGTCAAAAAAAGAAGAATAATCCTTAGAAGTTCAAGACCTGCGATATTGCTTGTGTTTTTCAAAGTTCTGGCACAAAAAAGCACAATGGTACAAAAACAATTTGGAACAGTGTATAAGGTGTAGTAGAGGTTTGCTTTTTTATAGATTAAAGATTTATAAAGTTTTATTTTGTTTTGTTATAGAAAACAAAAGCCATCGGTTCTCAATTTTTGCCGTAAAAATGTAATTTGCATAAAAAGATGAACGGATGAAACACTGCCTGCATTCTCTTACGCATGAGGACAAACATACATCGGAGCGAAAAATGCAGCAGAGAAAACGTTTTCTTTCCACTCACTCGAAGGCTCTCAGAGAGGCTGGGGGCAGGCTTTGATTGGACGACTCAGCTGTCAGTCACAATGTTCAGTGGGAGGATCTGCTGCAGTTTGGATGATAGTATCTTTGCATACATCAGTGTTTAAAAATGAATTTGGTTGAAGAATATAAATGTCAGATTACGAATGTTCTTATTTATAAACTAAATAAGTATCTTTATTAAAAGATATGTCCTGTTTTTCATGAAAAACTTATGAATCTTAAAAAAAAAACCTCAATTGAGCTTTCAATTATTTTCAATAAAAGTTCAAAATGGAGGACACCTACAGTCCTCCTCATACAATGTTCTTCTCCAGCATGGGGTTGTTCATGATGATGCGGTCAGGGTGTAATGCCGACAGGTCCAGGGTCTTGTACTTATGATCAAAAATGAGTTCGGCAATAGCACGACCCACCGCAGGGGACTGCTGCAAGCCATGTCCGCTGAAGCCCGTTGCAAAGTACATGTTAGTCACCAGAGGATGTATTCCCAAAATGGCATTCTGATCGAAGGCGTTATAGTCGTAGAAACCAGCCCATGCAGTGGAGACCTAACACAGGGGAGCACAGTTAATGATGTATTCAAACTGAAAGAACGCATCTCTAAGAGTAATACAACATTTAAATAAAAACCCACACTAGCTTTTCAGAACAACACCTTTTTCTTTTTCAGATTTCTTTTTTTTTTAAATAAAAATTAGAATAATACCTTGATTTTTCAGTACTTTAAACCTCAATCAAGAAAAATGTATTGGTTGCTTTGTGTCTGCTAAGGGGCCGTGTCCCCATCTGGATGCTGCTTTGAGCTGAAGATCGAGACCTCACGAATCGGGTGGAGTTCTGCCTTTATTTATATAATTGTACATGGGATGGGTACCGAAACCCTTCTTAACCTACTTAATCAGCCCCGGTGCCCAATTATAAAAGGCAGATAAGCTCTGATGTTAAAAAAAAAAATTGCCAAATAAACATTGCGCAGTGGGTAGCAATGTGGCCTTCCAGTTAGAAGGTTATTGGTTCGAGGCTCGCCAGTCACCTTCCTGGAAGGAGTTTGCATGTTCTCCCAGTGCTTGTGTGGGTTTCCTCCGGGTACTCCGGTTTCCCCCACAATCCCAAAAACATGTGGTTAGGTTAATTGACTAATCTAAAATTCCCCTTAGGTGAGAATGTTGCCCTGCGATGGACTGGCGACCGCCTCTCTTTTATTTATTAAAAACACAACAAAAAGTACAGATAAGAGTACAGTTAAGGTTCTAGATCGATAAGTGGTGTCGGTAAAAGTAGTGATACCGCTAAAACTTTAACGCTACCCTAGGCTCAGGCTCTGCGGTCATGTGATGTGCTTTGATTGCCACAAGAATGGAAGCAGTGGAGGTGTAGCAGAGGCTTGTCTTGTTTAGAATAAACATGTTTATGCCACGTTCTGTCTGAATACTAGTTAGGGTAGCATTGTCCTGCATGAAAATCATGTTTTTCTTGAAAGATGCGACTTCTTCTTGTACCACTGCTTGAAGAAGATTGGGAGTTGAGTTTGACTCCAGCCCGAAAAGGTCCCACAAGCTCATCTTCGATGATATCAGCCCATACCAGTACCCCACCTCCACCTTGCTAGCACCTGAGTGAAGCTTTCTGCCCTTTACTGATCCAGTCCATCCATCTGCTCCGTCAAGACTCACTCTCATTTCATTAGAGCATAAAACCTAAGAAAAATCAGTCTTGAGATATTTCTTGGCCCAGTCTTGACGCTCTATCTTGTGTCTCTTGTTCAGTGGTGGTCGTTTTACAGCCTTCCTTACCTTGGCCATGTCCCTGAGTATTGCACACCTTGTGCTTTTTTACACTCCAGTAACGTTGGAGCTCTGAAATATGGCTGAACTGGTGGCAAATGGCTTGATTTTGCTCAGTTCTTGGGAAGTTACTTTGCGCCTTCTTTTATCAAGGCTGCTGCATCCCTCTGCAAGACATCTCATAATTGCCAGAGTTTGTAAATTCTCTCTTCTGACCCATTTGCCGAAGGAAAGGAAGTTGCCTAATAATTACTCACACCTGATATAGGGTGTTGATGTCTGTGAAAGAAATCCATGACAGACATTTATATACAGGAAACCCATAGTTTCTTCATTTCAGACTTTTCCATTGCATTTAAGAGTGTACAGACCCAAGGTCAGGGTGACCTGAGTGTAAGAGACTTTCTCGCCTCAGCCACTCTGATTCTTGATTCGGCATTTTTAAGGATATTCCCGTTCAAGGTATTTATACATTATACCCCCACACTTGTAATGTATAAATACCCTGAAGAAACTGGCAATAAAAGGTTGAAACATGAACTCCGTGTCTTGTCTCTTTCCTTGTCACCCTGAGATCTCAGAACTTTGTCTCTCGAGAGGAGAGAGAGCACAGAATCCATTGGACCACACCCCTTCTCATTACACAGATGCACATCAGCTGATACACTTAACTGGTAGCAAGCTTTCAAGCCTATACAGCTTGGAGTAGGACAACATGCACAAAAAGGAAGATGTGGTCAAAATAGTTATTTGGCGAATAACTCTGCACACAGTGTATTGGTGCCAGTAAAAATAAAACAAATGTCTTCTTCCCAACAGGAATAACAATCAATCAAGAATGCAGGATTATTTGGTGTCATGGCATTGCAATCAAAAAGGCTGTTATAGATTAAGTTAATGAGGCAAGGACAATAAACAAGGGAGAAAACGTGAAAATCTGGTGCTACACAAAACCTAAAACCCACCAATTTCTCTGTTGTTAATAATGTTTGACATGTACAAGACTGGGATGAAAGGTAGAACTACCCGAGGCAGCAATAATTTTTCATAGTGAAAATAAGTCTTTTTTTCCAGAAATCAATGACTTCATATAAAATCTTTGCAATTTAAGGGTAAAAATCTTGGATTAACAAATGTAGTAGTTTTGGATACAGGAAAAATGTGATCTGATTGATCAAATTGATTGATTTTTACAGCAGATTATTTTAGTGGGTAGTACATTCACCAACAGAGCATTCTTGAGTTTTTTAAAAATGTCATATTTCTTAAAATATGAGTAAAAATAAGATTGGTCACCAAAAGTTGTGGCCAAACTTGGCCCTAAAGTGGCTGAAAACACCCCCAACACATAAGGGTTAAGATATTTACTCTTCTGTCAATTTACATCAGTTTTTAGGGAATAATATTGAGGTAAAATTTGTTTAAAAATATTAATCAGTAGCATAAATTCCAAAAAAATATCTGTATACAGTAGAAATCATAATGAACATTTCACCTTCAGTTCCTCAAATGCTGGAATACGATTGGCCAGATGAGGCCACACCTTCTCCTGAAAAAACTCATGGTCCACGTCAAGGTTGCTGACATCTGGCTCTTCATTCTACACAGACCAGAAATCAACATTAACTATGAACAAATGCATGGACGATGACAAAACCCCTTTCCCTACAACGCACCTACCTCCTTTGGGGACGACCCAACAAGGTAGTTTCCTCCCAGACCCTCTCTCCTCATGTAAACTCCGGAATAATCGATCAGAAAAGGGGTCTCCAGACCTGGCCCATCAGGACAATGAACCACAAAGACAAACCTGAGGAAGACCAGAAGACACAAGTGCAGTAACGCATCAGACGACGTGTTTTATGCATTTACACTTTAGTTCTAGCCTGTAAAAAAAAAAGGATTGGAAAGGATTTCACTCTGCATTCATATGAGTCTTTCAAAATGCTAACTTGTAGTTAATGTAAAAACAAACTTGTATTTTCTTCAAAATAACTGTAACTTAGATCAAATATATAATAATCAACATTCATCATTTTTGAAGTTATGTATGAACTTAACTTTCAGTGTATATCACATTATAATTCAGTTTTCATTTGGGGGTTTAAGGGGTCACGGGGGTCTGCTGGTGCCTATCTCCAGTGCTCATTGGGCGAGAGGTGGGGGTACACCCTGGGCAGGTCGCCAGTCCATCGCAGAATTCAGGTTTCACAATGTCAAATACAGACCTATTTAAGAGCATTAGGAATCACAGAACATGCTTATATTTATCAAACAAACTACCAAAAATTATCCCTGAAATATACATTTTAAATACAAGTTATTTAAAATGGAAACCATACCTGCAGCTTGTGAAAAGAAAAAAAAACCCAAACGACTACGTTTTCTCCACCAACATCTTATAGATTAAAAAAAACAATTCCCAGAGTCGAAGATAAAGGAACAGAACAAATTTGACATGTGAACGTTTGGTTTTCTGAAATATCTTTAGTTATTAACACTTGAAAAGAACTTCAGATTAGCAAATGGTTGTGAAGGAACTTCTGGTCGTTTCTACATTTCTAAAACATGTCATACACAAGACTATATTGTGAATTGTTAGTGGTCAATTTTCCTTTAAAGCTAGCATTTTTTGTAATTTACAGTAAATTATTCAGACCTATATCTGCACTTATGACATGAAATCTAACACGATGGATTTCTTAATTTTGGAACTTTATAAAATGCCCTGTTTTATTAATAGATTCGTCTCATGAGGTAATCCATTCTGAAAAGTAACTATTATACGACTGAAAATGGTGTGTTTTTATGTAAAACTGGTGCTTTTTTGTGACTCCAATTACATTTTCGGATGTGTGTATTTTTTTTTGTATAGTTATTGTGGTTGTTATGGCAGCCATCTTTGTTAAACAACCAAATGTGCCATTTGCGCAGTGCATGCTGGGAAAGCTGTCTCAAGCACACTTGATCTGATGCATGTCGGAGAAAAAAGGCGTGAAAAATTACTTTAAACATTATCTAAAAAAAAATGAGTTAAGACTTTTTAATATGGTTTGTAAGAAAAAACTATAATTTTATTATCTGAAAATTAAATCCGTTAGTTTTTAAATGTAACATCTATTATAAAAAGCTAAATTGATTGTTATTTAACCAATTCTCTGGTAACACTAACTCAGCAGCTCACTCTCTGGCAACCACAGGCTTCCTCACAAACTGAGTGAATTAAAACAGAGTCAGTTCACATTTTGCCAGCGAGCTCCGGTGGTGTAGTGGTTTGTGAGCTTGACATACACAGCACAGTTACACAGCAGTGTTTCCCTTACCATTATATTAGGGGGGCGCCCCGCCCCCCTTGAAGGTCAAGTTAATTTTATTTTATTTTCGTCGAATAACGACAGAAGTAATTTATATATAACAGGTCTTTGATTTTTTCTTTTATTAAACTTAATAGCATTATGTTATTTATACGATGGCATGTAATTTCTGTCTCAACGTTTGCGCGTTTACAATTGTCCTCCGTGTCGCGCACGGCGGAGTTCCGCCCCGATGCGCGCGCACCGCGGAGTTCCGCTCCGATGCGCGCACACACACACACACCCATCAGCGGACATAGACCGCGCGTCGGAGAGTATGTCGCAGCAGGCAAAAATATCCGCGTTTTTTAAACGCTCCCAAGGTGGTGACGATGACAGCACGTGTTCTGCTGCGAGCAGCAGCCGGTGTAGCTTTCCT
>SRMA01025838.1:179182-198552 GCA_007224835.1 Danionella cerebrum | reverse complement strand
AATATTTTTGTTATTTATAACATATGAAAATAATGACAAATTCTTTAAGCAAAGATTGCAACATTATTATGTTGTATCAATTTGACCGCAATAATGGGGTCAGTTTGACAAAAAGAAAAACAATTTGTTTTCATTTCATTCATTCTACAAAGTTGGTCATTTCAAGTACAATATATCATTTTCACTTGTGTAAAAGATGAAATGCTAGATAAGAGATTATATCAGAGACGCTACCTCCTCAAGATTAGCCATTTTCAACTGAAAGTAGTGATGGGCGGATCGATACTGTGGTCGTCGTTTTTTGGGTATCGATCTAATGACTAAAGTATTGATACTTATTAATACATTATTCAAAACATAAAAACAGGAGAAAGTGTTCTATATTTGTGTTTCTGGCGCAGCTGAATGGACTCGTCCATCCAATCAGAGTGTGAGAAACCAAACTCCGTCTAGCTAGCTAGCGTTATCAATAACAACTTTATGGAGGAGCACACGCTTGCCGTCAACAAAACTCTCCCTCTTTTAGACACTTTCACTTTTTCCTTTTTTTAGGTCGAATATCATCAGTGTAAATCTTGCCTCTAAAGTTTACTCCCATGTAACATTAACATTTATTTAATCTAATTTACAGTATAAGGACTGACATGCCTCCTTCTCCCTCACCAGAGGAAATATATTCTATGTTATGATATAGAATATATATAGAAATGATAATTACATTTTCAAGGCTTTAATTTTTCTCATAATTTTTAACATATACATTCTTTTTAATAGAGTGCACATTTAAGATGTCAGTAATATTAAAAATACTGTTTAAATCATATTATACATTGTTTACTGTACTCTCATTCAGCTGATTTACTTTAATGAAGTTCATTAAAGTTGTTACATTTTAATATTTGGTTGTGGTTCGTCAATAGAATATCATTTATCTTAGATTTTTTGTAGTATCGTATCAATTTATTTTGTCATATCATATCGGTATCGTATCGAATCAAAAAAATGTGGTATTGTCCATCCCTAACTGAAAGAGCATTAAGTGAGAGCCAGAGAGCACAAAGAGAAATAGTTTGCAAAGCTTTGTGTAAGCGTTGATAACTTTGCTCTTTCCCTGTAAACCATGTGATTTATTTTTTTCCCTCCCACAATATCAAAGCTTTCACAAGATTTAGGATTCCCCTCCCCATTTTGTTACATTGTATACAGTGTGACAAATGTGTACAGGGCATGGAACAAAGTGATAGCATGTTTATTAATTTTCCATCCCGCTTATTCCCGTTTTGGGGTCACGGGGGTCTGCTGGTCTCCAGCGCACATTGGGCATGAGGCGGGGGTACACCCTGGACAGGTCGCCAGTCCATCACAGGGCAACATTCACACCTAAGGGGGATTTATAGTATTCCATTAACCTAACGCATGTTTTTGGGATGTTTGGGGAAACCGGAGTACCAGGAGGCAACCCATGCAAGCACTGGGAGAACATGCAAACTCCATCCAGGAAGGTCACCAGCAGGCTCGGACCAACAGCCTTCTAACTGGAAGGCCACAGTGCTACCCACTGCTCCACTTGATAGCATTTTAATGTTTAAAATAGTAATTAGGAAAAGTCATTCAATCTGAAGCAAAAAAAATAAAAATAAAATGTACATACGTAAGGATAGGGGGGGGGGGGGGGTTAAACATATTGCATTCAGTGCAAGAAAGGTAACGACAGAAATATACTTGTGCATTATGGGATTGTGTAGTTATGGAAGCTAATTTCTTTATTCAACATAAAGAAATGAACGTAGAATTTGTATCAATCATTTTGTATAATAGAAACGTTTTGGCTCTAAATCACCTCTGAATTTTGAAGTTGTCCTCCATAACAGGAGCGCACTGCTCATTAGCGAGGAAGAGGTATCCTGAGTGATTAAACTGAAGGTCGATGGGCTCCTCGTTCCTCACCCAGAGATGATCCTGCAGCGTCCACAAACAAACAGCACTCAACCATCAAACCAGCAACACTTTTAGAAGATAAAGCTGCAAGATGCAACAATAAAACAATGTTTTGAAGAGATATTTACATTTATGTTTCTCAGGAAATCAGCCGATTCCATTGACAGAAGAATGTTTTCTTTGAGGGAAAACTGCTGCCGAATTCCTCCACATGACAGCACAGTGGAAGCCTGGGAATACTACCAACACAGAAGATCTCTTCAATGCTCTGCAGCTCAAAAGCAGGAGAACACTGAACAAATAACACCATATATATCTGAATTTATTCATAAAACAAAATTCTTTCTCTAAGTAATTTGAAATCAAGGCAAACTAAAGTCTGTTATTCACTTGTTCGTTCCCAATAGTTTTTTTTTTCCTCAGACCGGTTACAGCACTCACAAATAGCTTTTAAAACATCTCTCAAATTCAACATGCCGGACCCTTTTTATCTCATCTGGGGCTCAAGCACCAACGGCACATAGAACCCTATGGTAATTACTGAGAGCGACATTCTTTCATGGCCTAAACCAGCTTGAAAAACAAATTTCACACACACATCAAATCTGGTGAAAATGTCAGTGGTTCGAAAAGCGAGTGTAGCAAAATGGTTCTATAGCACCACCTGAGGCTGATGTTGCACTCCCAGTTTGTGAAATTCAGCACACAAGTGTAGGTTACCCAGACTCAAATTCCAGTAACATAGATTGTGTTTCCAAAGTCGGCAGGAAGTCGGCTATTTTCCAAAACCCCTAAACTGAGGCCTTTTGCTTGTCATACTTTAATGAACTCGTTCAAGAGATTTTATCTGTAATCTCCAAACTCAAGCAGTATTTCAAAACCACATGGGATGTTAAATTGTGAAGCTTTTTTGACTGTGTTGAAAGTTAAAAGTCTAAATTTTGCCATAAATAACTCAGCCATGCAATGTCCGATCATGTTCAATTTCCCCATGCGTGTAAAAAGTCCATGTCTGAACGTAACAAAATAGTGACCTACAGCGTCAGTTATAGCACCACATAGTGGCAACATGGAGTATCCCATTTTCTTCTGTTTTAGGCTGCTATTTCAGGCTGTGTTGGGAGGAAATGTATGAAAAATTAAATATTTATGCATGGGACAAAGACCTACAACCAGAGTTTCCAAAAACGACAGTCAAAAAAATGTAATAAATACTCTACAAAGGCTACTTTTGCACATGTATGCATAGCGGCTGCTGCCTTAAACAGGAAGCTGTTATAACTCAGACATAAGTTATGTCCCAATCCAGGTTCTACCCAGCCTCCAAGGATCCTCCAAAGGCTGCAAAAAAACTTGGTAAACAGGACGGTCTAGCCTCTTATTCTTCTTCCGTTGTCTTTCTGACAGTTTGCTTATGGTGCATCAGCGCCACCAGCTGGATCAGTAGTTTGGATCCCGAAATGAATGAATGAAACGTTCTTGTATTATTAATAATATTCTTTCACATTTTCAAGAATCACTGTAAGTTCTTACGTTGCTTAATTTATTTTCTAGAGTTTTAGGGTTTATTTTTAATTGTTATATTTCTATATTTATTTATTGTCTTTATTTTAAATACACTGTATTAAAACATGCTCTGTAATTGTGTGTCTCCGGTATATCTATTGATGTATTTTATGTTGTGTGTAATTTAAACCAGTATGACAGTCGAGCTTATTTTAGTTTTCATAAGTTTTATAAACTGCTTCATTTGCTTCATAAAACATAATGACATCCACCAACACTTAGTTAACATTTAGTTGACTGCGTGTGTTAATGTTTACAATGAATGTTTTAGAATTCGCCTATCACTACCAGCATTAAAAACTTGAATATTCTGTCTGTTACAAAAAATGTGATACATTTTACGTAAACTCAACATCACCTGTTTAGTTTCTATCTTCAAACTGATCACCCTGTCTGACACTCTTGTCACGTCTAAAACATTCCTCACAAACTCCTCCTTCAGGATCACTCCTACCCCATTTCTCTTCCTATCCACACCATAGTAAAACAGTTTGTATCCTCCTCCAATACTACGCGCTTTGCAACCCTTCCACCTGGTCTCCTGCACGCACAGAATATCTACCTTCTAGGGGTGTAACGGTTCACGGGGATGTATTAAACCGTTTCAGTGCGGTCTGTTCGGTTCGGTACACTTGCGTACCGTTTTGGTATATTTTTTTATTAAATAATATAAAGTATTTGTTAGTGCGATATTAAGCGCAGCGGAACATTGTTCCTAGGCGAGTTTCCGCACGGACGCTATTGAGTGACGCACAGTAGAGCTGCACGAGTAACTGTGAGAAATGGCAACAGAGAAAGAGAAGCCAGAGCTTGAAGAACCTCCCACCTCACTACGGTCTCCTGTTTGGGAACATTTGGCTTCTCTGTTAAAATACATAACGGGGATAGATGAGTGGATAAATTTAAAGTTGTATGCCGACATTGTTCCACGGAGATCGGGCAGGCAACACATCTAACATTTTCTACTGCTGGAGGTAGTCACTGCAACCAGATCTATGCTCTCTTCAGAAAATGTGGATAGGTTAATCTTTTTAGCCAAAAACTTAAAACTTGAATAGTTAGTTTTGTTGATATACAAGCTGAAGCTGTTGCTAGTGTTAAAAGTTTTCAGGTCCTAACTAGTTGCAGTATTTCATTTTTTATTTAAAAAATGTGTATTTCTTTATAAAGAGTGCAATTTATTTAAAATATCACCCAAATGTGTCACTTTTATTTATTTTATGCAAGAATTCTATTGTGTATTGGCAGCTTTTCAAAATAAAGATTTTGTAAGTTCTTATTGTTTTGTAAAGAAAATTAACCGAACCGAGCTCTCCGAGACACTGTACCGAACCGAATACGATTTTAGCGTACCGTTACACCCCTACTACCTTCCTTCTCTCCATCATGTCCGCCAGCTCCCTACCCTTCCCTGTCATTGTACCAACGTTAAGAGTCCCATCCTCAGATCTATACTCCTGGCTTTCCTCTTCTCTCTCTGTCTACGAATCCTTCTCCCTCCTCTCCTTCTTCGACAAACAGTAGTCCAATTTCCACCGGCACCCTGTAAGTCAACAGCACCGGAGGCGGTCGTTGTTAAAATCCAGGCTTGAGACCGGCACAGAAGATACTGGCTTGAAACCCCTGTGGCTCGATGATATTAGACTACAATGCAGAAATCTGTGATTACTTCAACACGGAAGTGTGTCATGAGTCAATGTGCAAGTGCTTCATTGCGATGACAAGTGAACACAACTGAATCCACAGCTGAGCATTTGGGATGCCACAATACTCGCTTTTAAACCGAACCGTTCAGTACGCCCTTTTTTGCTGATACATATAAATTCCTTTTCAAGAAATATCAGAGTAATTGAAACAGATTTTTTCACCAATGCATTAAACTCACAGTTGGGTCTTTCTCCACAACCACAACTTTCAGCCCGCCCCGGTCCGACTCCCTTCTTTTGATCCAGTATGCGATGGACCACCCCACCACTCCACCTCCAATGATCACAATGTCTGCTTGGCCAGGAGGCTTGCCACGGGTGGAATCCATCAGGCTTGAGCTACTGCCAGGCATAATTTCCATTGCTGTCTTGCGAATTGACTTTAAATGATCCTCCAGGTCTGCAAAAATAAACAAAATAGAAAGTTTAGTAAAAAAGCACTTTTAGTGTCTTAAATAATGCATTTAGTCTCTCCCAAATATTTGTTTCGAGACTCACTTTTACACTTCTGCTGTTTAGACCAGTGATCCCCTACCCTTGGTACGGTATGTCTATTGATTAATTATCTGAATTACCTTTTTTTAAAATAACCACATTCTCCTGGATAAAGATCCAAAATATAACCTACTACAACCCAACAGAAGTTTTGGAAAGTTTTGGATATCAGGAGTCGTGCTTGAAACATGGATTCATCGCAGGGGATTCCCACACACTAAAGGTCTACACACCGATCTGAATTGAGATTCATATTAATCTTCTCAGCAGGGTGCTCTTCGTCTGGGTCGAGGAAATATTGATGCAATGATGCTCCCTGCCTGAATGACATCTTTTTCTACATGTTTACTGTTTCTGTGCGAAGTTGCTATAAAAATGTGGGATGAGCGCCACCGAGTGTTCTTTTACATCCTACTAACGACATAAAAAGAGACCGTTTTCATTGGTCATTTTCCTTATGAAAAAAGGTTCAGATATGGCATAACCAAAACTCATTTTTTTGGTGGCACCACTCGTTCGGTCAAGTGTGTGAGCTTGAGATCAAAGCACATTATTGCACAAAACTTTAAAACAATAATTTGGATTGGTTGTTGGTGCCTTAAGTCCACTCTGCACAATATGCAGTGACTGGCTCTACAATGGAGACATATCCTAAGCACCGGTCTGTGAAAAGAAATACCTGCTCTCGCAAAAATTCTATAAATAAATCACATCCCCAGGTGCTCATTTCCAAAAAAAACTGTCCCTGAAACACCGTAAAGCTATATGTTAAACATACGCTCGACAAGCGCTCCAGTCAGGCCTGCGGGATCATTGTGGGAAGAACTATGCAGCATTTTAAGAAACATTATTATCAAATCAATTGTTTAATCAAGTATTTTGCCACACATCGCAGCAGGCTGGTAATATGACAGGGTTAATATTACCGGGTAAGGATAAAACCGTTTGAGTGCCCCCCTTCAAAGCAGCCTTGTACTAATAAACAAGGCTTTGAGAACAACTTCTGTGAGTTACATTTCTGGCAGTTCTTTTCTGCCAATCACAGGGCCCCGCCTAGTTTTTTTAGGGGGAAATGGAGCCATTGTCAGCCACATGAAAATAAACTTAAAACATAAAGTGAACTATGTCACTGTCTAGACAACTTTTGAAAATCATTACAACTGTGTAAAAAACATAATTCCTGAGAAAATCCTTTTTAAAAGATCTTAAAAGAGAAAAAAAAAACTTTTTTTCCTCATACATTTGTATTGGCCAGAAATCACTCTTCAGCCAGCCACAGGGGGACAAAGCTCAGATTAACTCTACGGAGAGGGACTTAGACCCAAGTGAACTAAGGAAATATGCTAAATTACACACAGCTTTTAGGTTAACATTTGTCATGTACACAAATAATGTTTACTGCAGTTTGTATTTCTGTACATTAATTATAAATCCAAGTGTTGGCAAAAACAGCTTATATAACCATCTGTAGATCATTGCTATAGGGCAGAGGTGGGCGATTATCTTTTTCCTCATACAGAAACAGAAAATATTGTCAAGGGCCTGACAAAAAGGCTGAACTCAATTTCGAATACTAATAAATAGTAAATAGCTTTGTTTTAACAAGCTGGTATGAGTAGGCAATGTATTAATCAAGCAATGAAAAAGTGAAGTTTCCTTACAAAAAATCTTTTATTCAATCAAATTTCCCAAACCTACGACTAACAAAACATTAACTTTTTTTTAAACCATTTATGACTTACAGTGGTGTGAAAAACTAATTGCCCACTTTTTATTCTTTTGCATGTTTGTCACACGAAATGTTTCTGATCATCAAACACATTTTAATATTAGTCAAAGATAACACAAGTAAACCCAAAATGCAGTTTTTAAATTAATTTAGGGAGAAAAAAATCCAAACCCATATAGCCCTGTGTGAAAAAGTGCCCCCTTGTTAAAAAATAACTGAACTGTGGTTTATCACACCTGAGTTCAATTTCTGTAGCCACCCCCAGGCCTGATTACTGCCACACCTGTTTCAATCAAGAAATCACTGAAACAGAAGCTCCTGACACAGAGAAGAAGACCAAAAGCACCTCAAAAACTAGACATCATGATACAAAGAAATTAAAGAAGAAATGAGAAGAAAAGTGATTGAGATCTGTCAGTCTGGTAAAGGTTATAAAGCCATTTCTAAAGCTTTGTGACTCCAGCGAACCACAGTGAGAGCCATTATCCACAAATGGTAAAAACATGGAACAGTGGTGAACCTTCCCTGGAGTGTGCTGCCCGCCCAACATTACCCCAAGAGCGCAGAGACAACTCATCCGAGAGGTCACAAAAGATCCCAGGGAAACATCCAGAGAACTACAGGCCTCACTTACCTCAACTAAGGTCAGTGTTCACGACTCCACCATAAGAAAGAGACTGGGCAAAAATGGCTGCATGGCAGAGTTCCAAGACGCAAACCACTATTAAACAAAAAGAACATTAAGGCTCGTCTTAATTTTGTTAAAAAAACATCTCGATGACTGCCAAGACTTTTGGGAACATATCTTGTGGACTGACGAGACAAAAGTTGAACTTTTTGGAAGGTGCGTGTCCCGTTACATCTGGCATTAAAGTAACACAGCATTTCATAACAACAGTAAAATATGGTGGTGGTAGTGTGATAGTCTGGGGTTGTTTTACTGCTTCAGGACCTGGAAGGCTTGCTGTGATAGATGGAAGCATGAATTCTACTGTCTACCAAAAAAATCCTGAAGGAGAATGTCCGGCCATCTGTTCGTCAAATCAAACTAAAGCGATCTTGGGTGCTGCAGCAAAACACAGCAGCAAATCCACCTCTGAATGGCTGAAAAAAACCCAAAATGAAGACTTTGGAGTGGCCTAGTCAAAGTCCTGACCTGAATCCCATTGAGATGCTGTTGCATGACCTTAAGAAGGTGGTTCTTGCTAGAAAACCCTGAAATAAAACTGAATTACAACAATTCTGCAAAGATGAGTGGGCCAAAATTCCTCCAGAGCGCTGGAAAAGACTTGTTACAAGTTATCGAAAACGTTTGATTGCAGTTATTGGGTGGCCCAACCAGTTATTAGGTGCAGGGGCAATTACTTTTTCACACAGGGCTATGTGGATGTTTTTTCTCCCTAAATAATGAAAACATTCATTTAAAAACTGCATTTTGTGTTTATCTTTGACTAATATTAAAATGTGTTTGATGATCAGAAAAATTTTGTGTGACAAACATGCAAAAGAATAAAAAGTCAGGAAGGGGGCAAATAGTTTTTCACACCACTGTATATTAGTGAACATTTTCAATCAAATTCACTTTAAAATAAATTAAATGCTGCCTCTGTGCTACAAACAAGCAAGCCACAATATATTATGTCACTGTCATTGAAAATAACTGAACTGTGATTTTGAGAAAAAGGCTTCCAAAGAAGCTGTGACCAGTTCACAGGTAGTTGGTGCCTTTAAATGCCTACATTTGTTACCCAACCACCCGATTTGTATTTTATTTTTTTCTCTTGTTCAGTGAGTGAGATCTAGTCTCTAGTCTCTGCTGGGTTTTAACGAGTTCATCAAAATCATGTTGAATGTTTGAGGTGGAGATGCGAAGCACAGCTGACAGATGATCTTCAGTGAGAGATCTTCTATACGTAGATTTTGTAAACTTCATCAGTGAGAATGTTTGTTCACATACAAAGTTTGAACCAAAGAGACCTAACATCTTCTGAGAATGTCTCCTTATGTTTGGAAAGTTCTCCTCCATAAGAGAAGAGTAGAAATCGAGCAAAGATCCTGACTAAAGTGCTCTGCCAGTACTGCATCAGACTGCAGGTCCATGAGCTCCAGCTGAACATCAGTGGGTGCATTATGCACACTGCAGGTAAAGGGAGTTCTGGATGAGTGGAGGTGATCAGCTGACTTCGTTCAGGGGTTGCATGTGAGTGTTGCTCTCCAGTTGGCTTGAAAGAAACTGCAGCTTTGCATTTGATGAACAAAAAGGCCTTAAGGCTTTTACACACCTATATGTTTTTTTTAATGCAGTGGCTGCAAGCAGCAAAGATTTTTTTTTGTTTTCACGCTGTGCGTAAAATGCTGTGAATGGCTTGTCTGGTCTTGTCTTCAGCCGGGAAAGGCAGTACTCCCAGAGGGAGCTGTACTCCCAGAGGGGTAGAAGAAGAGACCTCAAAGACTCTGGAGAAGCATCCAGTCATTGCTGAATTTAAACAGCACAAGAGATCAACAGCAGAGTTTTCATAGGGTATGAGTTTAGACAGAATCGCAGAGAACGGTGTCCATGTTCTCAAACTGCGCCTCGCAACAAAGCACTCGCGAGAAAGATTGGTAAACTGCGCGAGGTCACGTGTGCAAGACCGGGATTATTATCGAAATGGGAGCACATAAGTTTTTAATTCATTTACTGGGTCAAAACAAAATGAATATAAACCCCCTTCTGAACCAAAATGCCATTTATATTGCCGTCTATGCCTTCGTATCCAATGCCTCTGCAACTTCTTGTTGCCCTCCGGAATTTTTTGTCAGGACATATTAGTGCAGCAGAATACACCAAACACTCTTTGACAAATTCCCTCTCCGAGAATACCTTCATGTTTTTAGCGATTTTGTGGGATATCAGAAAACTGGTCTTGGTTGCAGCATCCCTGGATGCGTGAAGCTTGGTAATAAAGCCTTGCTGCTTGTGCAGCTAAGCTAGCAACGTTTCCGAAGACCGTGCCATTTCAGCATCACTCAAGTTTTCACTCAGCATTACTCAAGTCAGTATCACTAATGTCAGCTCAAGTTATAGTCCTGAAACTCAGCGATCTGAGTAAAACATTATCTATAGATTACCAATAATGTACGATAACAAATGTTAGAGTCAAGGTGTTGTGAGAAGAAATAACATTTATAACGTGGAAAGTGCTGTTCTGTAGCGCAAGTTATAGAAACCCTGAATTGCACTCTCAGAAGCGTCTCTCCATCCCTTCTCAAACACTTGGTATTCTCTGCGCTTGTGCTTGAAACCGTGTTGGTGTTAGTAATTCGTGAAATATCTCGAGAAACTTTCATACGTAGTGCCGTAATGTCTTCCACCACCTGTTCCACCTCCTCCGACACATCACTTCACTCTCAAGGTAAGGTTTCACATTTGTGTACATATTATGTATTTTGCTTGTGTTTTATTCAGTTTTTTTTATCATTTATTACATAAACAGGATTTTAAGGATTGAAGAAATGTTACTTGATTTTTCTCTGGTTTTCCATTTTTTTCATCTACTTATTCTGTTGTTTCTGAGAGTCGTTGCACGGATTAGGTGTTTTACATGTAAAACTTGCTTCAAGATACGAAATGTTCGAGATACGAACGCCACCCTGGAATGGATTAGTTTCATATCTTGGGTAACCACTGTAAAAGCAATGCCGTATTTTGTAATTTCCTTACACGGTTGGAGTCAACCAAAGGGACCGTACAATGCCCAGTTCTATGGGGGTACTATTGTGTCAGGTAGATAAATAAATAATGGGAGCTTAGCTATTTGTGGATCTGTGGCGCTCTTGACGGGAGATTTGAGTCAAGTTTCACAAATGCGCAGTGAGAGATTCACAACTCACACATCGATCTGCTATAGAGTGAACTTTGTAAAACAGAACACAAAAATCCAAAACTGACAGCATTATTTTCATTATACACACTGGCTTTATAACAAAGGCAAACTGTCAGCTACCCATTGGTTTTTAATGAATGGTTCTCAACTTGCAAATTATGTGCCCTAACAAAAATACCTGATTGGCAGAAGGTTGTGCCATCTGTGTAAATCTGGAGCATTTTTATTTGCAAGTTTAGATAATTAATTAATGTACATCGACTTGACGCGTTTCCTTTTACAGGCTAAATTATGTTGTAATTCTGTGCAGAAAGAATTATTCAACTTTTGTAAAAAGTAAAAAAAAAAATAAAAGGTGTCATAACGGTTTCTGTTTTAGGGCTTTGTGCTGCTTTAAGTTATATAAATTATATTATTTTATATACTATTTAAATATAAATTATACATATTTACGTAAAGACCAATGGGAGTGAATGAGCGTTAAGCTCTTGGCTAATCGAAGTGGAGGAAATTTTCACCTGTAAATATTTACTAGATCACGTGATTACAAAAGCCATGGAATCTCACAAAACAGTGTCTAAACAATTGATAACCAGGCTAAATATAGCTAAATATGAGAACAAGTCCAACTGGTGAAAGCTCAAACTATCGTAACATTACTGGATTGGGCTTACCTTCAAAAAAATCTTTGAGACTCCTGGGGCTGCTTTTAAACCCCCTACAGGGTGGCTTAAAGTGTTTTAAAGCAGGAACCGCAGAGAACAACTTACGCCACATTACAGTAATACTGTTATTTAATCCCAACAACGAAAATCACCTTTCTCGGACACGCTTCTCCGTAGCTTACACTGCTGGTTACTGCGCATGCGTTAATTGACGACTTCGCAAGACGCGCCCACCGTGGTCCAGACATTACACATGAACTAGACGCCGTATTGGTTGCTTGAGACTGTCACCACGAAACGTAAACTTGTCCGCCATATTACCTAGGGCAAGACTTCTCTGAAAACAAATGCGTCTAAAGGGTAGAATGTCAGGGTTTAATCAAACGATAATGCTGCAAACCTTATATGTGTGTGTATATTGGCATCATTATGGGAGGATTAGCATCATTGCCAGTGTTGCCAAGGTTACTAGTTAAGCAGAGCAACTCCTACCGAAAGGCAGGTTTTGTTATTCTTTTTATTATTAATCGTTGTTTATTTTGTAAATTTCAAAATCAATGGACAAAGTAAAGTATTATAGGACAATTAGCTGTCATGAGAACCAAACAAAGCTGCCAATCAAGGATTTAAAAGAAATCAATGATATCAACCCATATGCCAAGTCATGAATGGATTTGAAACCTCTTACATGTCCCGATATTGGTAATTACCTTATTTTTGCATAAGTGCAACTTAAGTATAACTTTGTAATTGTTTGATAGCTCAGAGGATAATAATAAAACAATTACTTTGGCAAGGATGATTGATTCTTACAGCTGCTGGGAACAAAACCTACAAACCAGCAAACTGTGAGAGTTCATTCATCCTTGCCAAGGTAATTGTTTTAATAGTATAATGTATGCTATTGCCAAGTACAAATATGTACATTAGTACAAGTAAATAAATTGTCTTTAATAATGAATATTAGACAAGATTCCTTACAAAGCCAAACGCGACTCCCAGAGGAAACTAAATTAAGGCCTCAACACATAGTTCCAGAGTTTTGGTCCAAGTGTTGCGCGCCAAAGCACCTCGATCAAAAAACGGGTCAACTAAAAAGAGTTTTGCACTGCCATATTGTATATGTTATTCGCAAGGAGGACGACCAGTGAAAGCTGGCTCTTTTGATGACATGAGTAGGACATTAAAGAGCTCATCCCAGGTTCATAATAACGTCGCATAGAAAACAGGAAATAACATGCCACAAATCCTCTCTTTTCTCCACATTTTTGTCAAAACAGCTCCTTTTGACCAACGCTCAACAACAAGGATCTGTTTCCCTGAATGGTGCCGAACGCATCTGTTGAATCGTGAACATCTTCTAGCAGGGAGCTTCATGTGTATCAATATTTCTCGACCCAGATAAAGAGCATCCTGCTGAAAAGCATCTGAAGATTCGTGCAAAACGCAATTCTGTGTAGAGGCCTTTACACAACAGAGCTTACAGAAAGCTTCAAACATCGTAATAACCCTTGCACCCCATATTTCGCAAATAAAGCATAAATACACCACAGAGTTTTGTTGGCATGTTCCAGAACCTGGAGGAAAATAAAATCACGTTTCTTTACACAGAGAGAGCATGAAAGTTTTCTGGTAGACAGCTCTATTGGCTATAAACTTGATGGACAGTGGACCCACACCAACAGATAACATCGCCGACTAAGGAAACCACCTTGATCTCTGAGGCTCCAGACTCTGGAACTTTGATGTGAAAAGCTAACCTTAGGGCACTGGGAACAGACCAGTACTATTCTCCTGAGCCCAGCACAGATACAGCTTCTGACTCTTCACACGTTCAGGAGTGGGTTGAGGCAGGGAATTCTTCAGCTGTAGCTCCATGTCCTGCAGACAACTGCATGTGTTGGTTCTTGATGCATTGACTGCAGACTCAGCCCACTCCTCAGATTTCTGAATGGTCCTCGGTTGATGAGCCTTGAGATCATCCTTGTCACCTCTGCAACTTTCATTCATTCATTTTCCAACCCATTTATACCCGTTATGGGGTCACCGGGGTCTGCCAGTGGCTATTTCCAGCGCACAGTGGGCCAAAGGTGGGGGTACACCCTGGAGAGGTTGCCAGTCCATTGCAGACCACTGCAACTTAGCGTTGAGATCGTAGAAAGACTGTTCATCTGCAATTCTATTATATTTTAGATTTTAAAACAACTAGAAACCACTTTGGTGCTGTAGGAATTTTATCCCAAAAATCTTTTTACATTTGTTCTTAAAACTTTTATTTTACGCAAAGAGCTCAAGGTTCATTCAAATCAACGTTGATTTCAGTCAGGCTGTAACATCCAACCAGAGTATACTTTTGAGGTTCCAGTTTCTATTTTACACGACTCGAAATTGTAGATGGGTCACTTGCTGCTTGCCAGGGATAAAGTAAACATTTGTAGCAGTTTAGTTTGTCTGAATTCACAAACACAATCTTGTTCACACAACTGAAGAATTTGTGCCTCTCTGAAGTGGACCAAACTCAAGAATAATTGGAAATCGTTTTTTTCCGTTTAACATCAATATTAAGCCCAACTTTAACTTCATTTATTTGACCAATATACTGCACAGCCCTGTTTGGTATTAACAAAAATAACCAACAGTAACCATTTTTCAATACAAAAAAGGGATTTAAATGTATGCGCAAAACTGGAATATTGCATAAAATATTTGCAAATAAAGCAGTTTCCATCCAACGAGTCCAAGAGAACAAAATTGTCACTTCCTGATAAACTGTCTCCAAACATCAAAAGAAAAGGGTGATATATTTGAAAAAACTTGAGTCTTAGAACGCATCGACGATCCCGAACCACTTTGATAGACTTTAGGAATTTTAGAACCACCAAAACAACATTTCAGATGTTGTGCGATGAAATTGATCCCTTGGTTAGTCCAGTTCCGACAGAAAAACACTTTGCATATTTTGTGAATAGGTTTCCATTTAAGTTATCGGATAATTTTTTTTTTACCACATTATCGCAATTTATTGTTGTGCGCATTTTGTTGTTTTCATCCATGTTTTTTTTTTTTGCAATGTTACAAAATGTGCATTAAAAGGTGGATTGTAACGCAAATTGTGTCACAATCCATAAATGTGTGTTTAATTGAAATCCTTGCTGCTCACCTGAGGCTGTACGTATAATAAGAGAATCGTTTCAGTTCTGTAGATCGACTCGTCAATAAACGTTTATCTGCCGAGGTCTTTATGTTAGAGTCACGGTTTACGTGTCATAGAATTCTCCACTCTCCAAACTCAGCCGGAATGACGTGATTTAGTCAGTAGCGCCGCTCCCTTCATGCATAATGGACATGTCCATGTCTTTTTCTCCCTCCTCTCTAGCGCCCTCTCAGTTTTCTCCCTCTAGTTCTAGCAAGTGTATCTGATTGCGCCGTGCAGTAAAAGCGGCACATTTCAGCCTTAAATTACTCATAACAAATGTAAAAACAGAAACAAATTCATTATTTTATTTGTACATTCCTGAAAGAAAGAAAAGAAAAATTGCTGTTTAAAATGGGCTCTTAATCCCAGGAATTGCTGCCTGCAGAGACTTAAAAGAAAACGCTGCCTGGTTAATTCCCAGTCGCTCTTTTATTCACCCATGATCAACAAATCTGGATTCTTGATTGTAGAAATGACCAAACACACTTCAACATTGACCGCCTTAGGAAATTATGTGACACCATCCACCTGAAACTGGCAAAACATCACATTCGGAGTTCATTCTTAAAAAAACAAATAACAAATCAAGAAAAACTGGCGTGAAAAGAAAATCTCTTTGAGCAATTACAAACAAAAGTATAAAAGTATGCTCGGGCTTCTCTTCAGTGCTGTTCGTTTGAGTTTGGCTTTCAGTGGTTTTACGTTCTGGAGAGGCCACGGTTGTCCAGATCTTTGACCTGTGGAGGACAGGAGATGATGGTGAGAATCATCACGAGAAGTGCAGAGACGCTCAAATGTGCTCGGCTCTACCTTGTATATCCTGACGAGCCAGTGCTCTGTGGTGTAAGCTTCTTCGAGAACATCCAGCTCAAAATCCTTGTTTCCAATCTCAGCGTTACGAACCCGGTCATACCCCGGCGGACGCTCTGCACAATAACATTTAGGTCATTAAATCCAAACCCTTAAGCCTTTGCAAACAAACATTTAATTAATAACCAGAAAACTCTCGAATAACAGGCAAAAGTGCAACTATAGACATTAACTTTGTACAAACAATTCAAACTCAACCGTTGAAAAGTGTTAACATTTTTTAAAACAAATTAATGAACGATTGATGATAATTTAACTGGAGAAACTAAATCATGCAGACTTGTAAATTAGAATGCCATAAATAAAAACATAATTTGTTAATGTCTGGGAGAAACCAAAAACGAAATGACTTTTTAATATATTTTATATCATAATTTCGATGCGATAATGTGTAAATGATCTTTTTCGCTCCTAGGTCAATTTTTGCAGCCGTCACAGGCGACTGCAACAACTCTGATCAATCACAATGCAGCTTGTTGCTAGGCTACAGCAACTCGTAAACATTCTACATTGGTTTTGTGGAGGGAAACTTTGACAAGCACTACAAGGAGAATGACCTGAAGGAGAATTTGTGGAGGAGAACTGCTGAGGATCTTCGGTACGACAGCTGTGTTTGAGACGGGAAACCTAGTGAATGGAAAGCATAACCGAACACCTTTTTAGCCGGTCAACTACTAACATTATAATGAATTTGGATATTGTTGGCGATATGTTAAAACAAAGCTATAATTTAAATTTTGATGAACAACTAAGTCACATGTTTTATTACTAACATTTTTAAATCACGTACAGTGCTTCTGAATCAGTTTCGGTTCATTCCTCAAAATCTTTCTCTATTCTTGTTGTGCGTCATTTCTTCAATACTGTTGCATATTTGACTGACAGAAAAGTAGTCATGGTATTGTTACGAGAAACTGAGTCCTAATTGAACCCTTAGAAGTCTCTGCCAGCACCGGTGCGTGTGCTAATCACAGAGTCTGTTTTGAATAAAGTAGGAAGGATCCAACCCAGCTGCCGTTTCATTTTTATTTAAAAAATAAAGTGTGGGTTTCAAAAAGATTTAATATTTTTGGTTTTAAATGTAGATTATAAGAATTGTGACTTAATGTGCACAGTAATTCAAATAAAAGTGTGAGAAAATGTAAAAGGATTAAGAGAGGTTTGTCTTTTTTGAACAATTTTCACATTGTTTTGACCTTATCTTTGACTTTTAATTTTTCAATTATCTATTTCGAAGACGTCAGGAACCTCAATCTAAGCCACGAAAAAGATATCACAGTACTTTTAAGAGTATACATTCATCTAAAAAAAAAAATGAGGGAGAATGGATAATAATTGCTGAAGAGGGGAGCGGCTGCTGTACACTTTTCTTTCATAAAAAATGTAATATACAGTATTTTTCGGCTCATAAGACGCACTTTTTCTTCCCCAAAACTGAGGGGTAAAAGTTGGTGCGTCTTATAGACCGAATGCAGAGCGCCGCGAAGTCCGGTCACGGCCGTATGAGAGGCGTAAGAGCTCCGGAGCTAGGCCGAAGCCGCGGCCATATTTGTTTACCCAGCGCTGCGCGCTGACGTCATCGCCCATCTCTGCCATCGCGGGGTCGTAACGAAAACGAGAAAAAAATACATTTCCCACAATGCCTTTGGCTACAGTAGCCGCAGCAGTGCTTCCGCATCCATACTCACGCGCTACAGAGCTGCCGTTTCACACATTAAACGTAAAAGAGCCCCGGAGCTAGGCCGAAGCCGCGGCCATATTTGTACACCCAGCGCTGCGTGCTGATGTCTTCGCCCATCTCTGCCATAGCGCGGTCGTAACGAAAACGAGAAAAAAACTACATTTCCCACAATGCCTTTGGCTACGGTAGCCGCAGCGGTGCTTCCACATCCATACTCACGAGTGGAACTGCTGCCGTGAGCTCTCTCTCTCTCGCTCGCGTGAGGAAAACAAAACGGTCTCAATGACTGAAACTCTCCTTTAATAAACTCAAACTCAAATCATCTCTCAACGGTACATCTCACACATGTACATACGAGATAACAAACGTAACGTGCTCTGCAATTGGGTAGTGTTCCTAACCAGGTAAGAGCGCATAAGGATCATATCTTAACACCATGCAACCGAATTGCCACTTAAATAAGCTATAAATAATGAGTTATTTAACATTAAGGAGTAGTTACATTTATTTTACATTAAAATAGTTATTAATTAATTATTAAATAATTATTATTTTATATCTTTTACATTCTTTTCAAGGTTTAAAGGGGGGGCTCGACTAAAAAAGTTTGAGAACCACTGTATTATTACTAATGTGGGGGCAATCTTACTAGCTATTATTAGTAATGTAGTGACAATGTTACTGGCTATTATTACTAATGTGGGGGCAATCTTACTAGCTATTATTAGTAATTTGGGGACAATGTTACTGGCTATTATGGTATTACTAATGTGGGGGCAATGTTGCACTGGAACAGTGATGGTGATAACGAATGGTGGACTTTAGAATGATGAGTGGGGGCAAAGAAAAACATTACAGCCTTTTTTTTTGTTACTTTTACTGTTTACTGTCTGTTCATGTTACATGTTTAACTGTTAACTTTTACACAGTTGATATAAAATATTTTACAAAAGTATTTGGTTCAGAATCTTTTTTTCTAGATCTTCCTCTTTTAAAATTGGGTGCGTCTTATGTGCCGGTGCGTCTTATGAGCCGAAAAATACGGTAACTCCGTGAAAAACTGCGATCTTACATTAAACTATATTAATATTACATTAAACTATATTAATATTATGAACAGCAGCTACGCTAATTCTGCTCCTCTCTTCTTTTCTTCTTTTCCATACTCATCCGGAGATTCGCGGAGGCTTCGCTCACCATCACCTCACCCTAACAACCAGATCCACCTGGAGATGTTCCGGCGCCCTCTGGACCTCAGCCCACCAGCTCCACTCTTCTTCCAATACTCATCCCGAGGCTCCCGGAGGCCCTGCCCACCAGCCCCTCACCCCAACAACCAGACTCATCAGGAGAAGATCCGACGCCGGGAGGCTCGCCACCAGCCCTCAACCTAACAAACAGATTCACCTGGAGATGTTCCAGCACCCCTGGACCTACACCGAACACAGTCATCATCTGTTTATACTATATTATCTGTTTATGTTAATATTATTATATCATCTGTTTATACTATATTATCTGTTTATGTTTATATTATTATATCATCTGTTTATACTGTATTATCTGTTTATGTTAATATTATTATATCATCTGTTTATACTACATTATCTGTTCATACTACCAGATCATATGTTTATACCATAGTTTATCACACTGCT
>SRMA01025838.1:0-179162 GCA_007224835.1 Danionella cerebrum | reverse complement strand
CAATGTTACTGGCTATTATTAGTAATGTAGTGACAATGTTACTGGCTATTATTAGTAATGTAGTGACAATGTTACTAGCTATTATTAGTAATGTGGTGACAATGTTACTGGCTATTATTAGTAATGTAGTGACAATGTTACTGGCTATTATTAGTAATGTAGTGACAATGTTACTAGCTATTATTAGTAATGTAGTGACAATGTTACTGGCTGTTATTAGTAATGTAGTGAAAATGTTACTGACTATTATTAGTAATGTAGTGACAATGTTACTAGCTATTATTAGTAATGTAGTGACAATGTTACTGGCTATTATTAGTAATGTAGTGACAATGTTACCGGCCATTATTAGTAATGTAGTGACAATGTTACTGGCTATTATTAGTAATGTAGTGACAATGTTACTGGCTATTATTCGTAATGTGGTGACAATGTTTCTGGTTATTATTAGTAATGTGGGACAATGTTACTAGCTATTATTAGTAATGTAGTGACAATGTTACTGGCTATTATTAGTAATGTAGTGACAATGTTACTGGCTATTATTAGTAATGTAGTGACAATGTTACTGGCTATTATTAGTAATGCAGTGACAATGTTACTGGCTATTATTAGTAATGCAGTGACAATGTTACTAGCTATTATTAGTAATGTAGTGACAATGTTACTGGCTATTATTAGTAATGTAGTGACGTTACTAGCTATTATTAGTAATGTAGTGACAATGTTACTGGCTATTATTAGTAATGTGGTGACAATGTTACTGGCTATTATTAGTAATGTAGTGACAATGTTACTGGCTATTATTAGTAATGTAGTGACAATGTTAATAGCTAGTATTAGTAATGTAGTGACAATGTTACTGGCTATTATTAGTAATGTAGTGACAATGTTACCGGCTATTATTAGTAATGTGGTGACAATGTTACTGGCTATTATTAATAATGTAGTGACAACGTTACTGGCTATTATTAGTAATGTAGTGACAATGTTACTGGCTATTATTAGTAATGTAGTGACCGTGTTACTGGCTATTATTAGTAATGTGGTGACAATGTTACTGGCTATTATTAGTAATGTGGTGACAATGTTACTGGCTATTATTAGTAACGTGGTGACAATGTTACTGGCTATTATTAGTAATGTGGTGACAATGTTACTAGCCATTATTAGTAATGTAGTGACAATGTTACTGGCTATTATTAGTAATGTAGTGACATTGTTACTGGCTATTATTAGTAATGTAGTGACAATGTTATTGGCTATTATTAGTAATGTAGTGACAATGTTACTGGCTATTATTAGTAATGTAGTGACAACGTTACTAGCTATTATTAGTAATGTAGTGACAATGTTACTAGCTATTATTAGTAATGTGGTGACAATGTTACTGGCCATTATTAGTAATGTAGTGACAATGTTACTGGCTATTATTAGTAATGTAGTGACAATGTTACTGGCTATTATTAGTAATGTAGTGACAATGTTACTGGCTATTATTAGTAATGTAGTGACAATGTTACTAGCTAATATTAGTAATGTAGTGACAATGTTACTGGCTATTATTAGTAATGTAGTGACAATGTTACTAGCTATTATTAGTAATGTAGTGACAATGTTACTGGCTATTATTAGTAATGTAGTGACAATGCTACTAGCTATTACTAGTAATGTAGTGACAATGTTACTAGCTATTATTAGTAATGTAGTGACAATGTTACTAGCTATTATTAGTAATGTAGTGACAATGTCACTGGCTATTATTAGTAATGTAGCGACAATGTTACTAGCTATTATTAGTAATGTAGTGACAATGTTACTAGCTATTATTAGTAATGTAGTGACAATGTTACTAGCTATTATTAGTAACGTAGTGACAATGTTACTAGCTATTATTAGTAATGTGGTGACAATGTTACTAGCTATTATTAGTAATGTAGTGACAATGTTACTGGCTATTATTAGTAATGTAGTGACAATGTTACTAGCTATTATTAGTAATGTGATGACAATGTTACTGGCTATTATTAGTAATGTAGTGACAATGTTACTGGCTATTACGGTATTACTAATGTGGGGGCAATGTTGCACTGGAACAATGATGGTGATAACGAATGGTGGACTTTAGAGTGATGAGTGGGGGCAAAGTAAAACATTACAGCCTTTTTTGTTACTTTTACTGTTTACTGTCTGTTCATGTTACATGTTTGGTTGTTAACTTTTACACAGTTGATAAAATATTTTACAACAGTATTTGGTTCAGAATCTTTTTTTTCTAGATCTTCCTCTTTTAAAATTGGGTGCGTCTTATGTGCCGGTGCGTCTTATGAGCCGAAAAATACGGTACCTGACGGGGAATATGCAGGGCTCCAAAAGGTTAAAGTCAATAATTTTAAAGACTAAAAAATATATTAATACCTTAATACAACAAATTTGAAAAAGTTTGTAATAAAATCTGGAATAAGTTTAGCAAACACAACGTTGAGATCCAAAACGGATGCATTATTTTATGAGGTATAATTTTTTAACCTTTTAAAATTTTGTTATTTTAAGTTTATGGGTATTTCAAGAGCTCAAATGTTTCATAATGTTTCAGGATTATCCAGAAAAAACATGCTAATGCTAAACCAGTAAACCACAGCATCACTCACTGGCTTCAGTGTAGACCTGGCCGAAGCGGTAGTAGCACATCTTGTACATGAGGCAGTTGAGCAGGACGGGGGAGCCCTCGCGGTCCACACGAAACTCTCCGGTGGCCGTGTAGTAATCATGCTCCTTTATGTGGCGCCCCGTGTCTGTGCTGCCGCCGATACGAACCATCCAGAGAAACTTATTTATGTCTGCACAAACACACATTCGGTCATAAATGGTCCTCATAATCAGCTCGTGATACATTTATGTGGAAATCGATCGGAGAAAAGCAACAATCACCCAATTGTTCCAAATACAAATTGAGCATTAAAGTATTAAAACAGTGGGGGATGAACTTTATGAGAAGAAACATGACTGAACATGGTCAAAGTTAAACAGGAAAACAGAGAGAAACCATTAGACCATAGACTGTAAAAAATATGATACTGTTACAGGCAACCATGAGCGTGACATGGAAGTCGCCATCACAGTCAGAGAGAGGGTGCACATTCGCACACATAACTATGACGCATATTCTGAGGAAAAAAAATTCACTCCACTGGCCATGTGAGACACTTGCTCTTCACAAAAGTGATCGTGAAGCAAAAGCATCCAGAAAATCAAAGCCCTACCATTACTAGATAAATGGTAAAAAGCAGTTACGCTGATGTAGCTCTACCACAAAGCAGTAATTAATTCTTAACAAAACCTGTAATCATCACCCATTATCCCACCTTCCCATCCAAACCAATAAATCTGCTTTGTAAATATTTCCACAAGTTAACGCAATAATTTTGACACCACAAGAAGAAATACACTGTTTGACCACAAAGGGGCAAGGTTGTGGTAGTTTCAGATTTTTTTTGTTTAGTTTAGACTTTTTGTAATTTAGTTAGTTTTAATATGTTTTTAGAGATTTTAAAATAAAAAAGGAGATAAGTAAGTTTTGTGTTTCAATTTACAAACATTATTTGGATATTTCCTATAAGAGCCTGCCGCAAAACAAGCGCATCTATGAAAGCTCTAAAAATCTTCTTGCTACATGTCAACACAGCTTCCTGTGACTAGTGCAGATTATATTAAAGATACCTCTAAAGATGACTAATGAATTACTCGTCACATAACAGTTGTACAGATCTGTTATTGGAATAATGATCAAGTACAACATAATGATATCTCTAATTGATTTACAGTTGACTACTTCATCTAATAAAAAACATTTAGAGATATCTGTAATTACAATTGTGACCAGTCACAACTCCTTTGTAGATATCTGCCATTATTTTCCAAGGGAGGATTATGACTAGGCATTAAACAAATATAATCTATATTATGCCATCTAAATAACTTGATCTTCAATGGACGTTATTACTGGTCACAATCACATTGTAAATATTTCAATTGTGACTGAACAAATTAGAGCTGATACAGATTCATGGAATGTTTCAGTCCAGCACAAAACATTTGGTTTTGTCTCAATGTGAAATTCACAGAAATCCCATATAGGGCTTTGCTGCTTTCTTCCAACTTAAATCAAGGTGATAACAAGAGTTATAAATACAAATGGCATGTAAATAATTTAGCAAATACAAAACAAAAAGCAATTTATCTATAAAAATTAAACACATTTATCTATGATTCAAATACAACATTTTTTTAATTTCATTTTTTCCCTTTCACAAAAATATATATGATATATATTTTATTTTGTTCCATTTCAATAGATCATTATTTAGTAAGACCTTGGCAGAACACTTGTAAAAATGGTTTTAAAGGTTTATCTGTTGAATGCATTTGCATATCAAGACCATACTTAGTGGAAGTTATTAATAACCATGTATTGATGTTTGCACTCAATTTTAGAATAGTGGCTCGTAGTAGTTACTGCTTATCAATTGGTCTCACAATGTTCAGATCATCATGACGGGTCGGGTCGGACATTTTGAATGTTGGATATTTTTGATATGGGCAGAAATGGCAGCTTTTTAAAACTCATTAACATTTCTTTAAAAAAAGAGATGCACATTTGTCAACATGCCATATGCAACAAGATTTGTGTCAGTGATCAAAAATATTCATTCATGTATGAATTTTTCTAATATTAGCATATGCAAAAAAAAATCTGGTCTCAACCTTTCATTGGATTATGCCGAAACCATAGATACCAATTTTACCATAATAGACTGAGCTTGCTGCTCAATTCAGATTTTTTTATGTTTAAATAAGCCTTGGTGCGCCTTCCTATTTCAATATCACAGGAAAAAAAGTTTTCTCCAGCAACCTGTAACTATGAAAATGCGGGTCTTAATGGGGATTGATGAGAAAAATGTTGAATAAATCTGACTTGGCCGTTCATAACACAGGTGTGTATCCGATCTAGTACCATATATGAAAGGGACCTGGGTCACAATTAGAAAAAACAAAAACAATTCAGACTATCATGATCAAATCCCAGCAACAATTCAGTTTGAGACAAACCTTGGTGTGGCATAACTTTGAATTGAGATTGCCAGCAAATTTTCAGCACAGTGCCCCTTAGTGGTAAGGCTGCTTAAACATACTTTATGTCAACGTAAAACATTGGTTGGCTACAGCAACATTCAATGCTTCTGAATACTAAAATGGTATTTAGCTGAAAATGATTATAAAAACTGTAATGCCACAGATGCATGATTTCTAAAACAGTGAATTGTGAAGACTTTTATATAAACAAACACCAAAAATACTGATTTGAGGAAAATTAAGCCTCAGAATCTGCTTCTGTGTTTGTACCGTCAGAGGAATATCCGGTCAGTCCACCGAAGATCACCAAGACATAGCTGACGTCCAGCTCTCGCATGATCTCGTAGGCTTTCTCCTCAGTGGAGGCCATGGCCTGTAGGACAGGGAAGCATTTAGAAAGATGTCTGTAAAACATCTGAAAAGCATCATCAGACCCTCACCTGACCGACTCTGGAGATGTGAGTGTTATTCCACGTGTTGTTGTCCACTAGAATGGTCCTATTAGCCATAGCTGTTATTTGGTAGCCGTAATCCCACCACGACATAACTTTGGCATCCTGTGCAGGGACACAGAAGATTATTCTATGTTTAGGCAAGTTGGACAAAAGCCCTATAAAATATGGTGATCCACGGTCAAGGTGAAATTCATGTCCATTGCACCAGGCTTTGTACCTAGCCCTGGAGTGCAGAAAGGAAAGTGTTGGGTAGGAACTCACTGACCTCGGGGGTGTTGTGTCTGAGCCAGTAATAAGCCTCTCGGAAGTCATCGAAGATGATGCGGCTGCCATCCCCTCCTCGGGCAGAGAGGACAATGGAGGGGGAAGAATAAGCCTCACTGGTCACCCAGGTTGAGTGGAAAGTGTAGGTGATGAGGAAGAATGCCATCACCAGAATCATGCCACTAGCCACCTAGAGGGCAAGTAGAGAGTCTGCGGTCATGAATGTACTCTGCACAATTATAAAAACAATTTCTGCTGCCACTGGTTTGTATCCGGCTCGAAGAACCAGTTTGTTAGGACATTCACTGATAAAGAATGGACACGGACAGCACGAAGCCAATCAAAGGATCATTTCAATTGCTATTTCAGTCACCCATTTTTAGTAAATGACATGGTTTCAAGAGCAATAAAGAAGAGAGAGAAAACTAAAAGAGACAAGTATAGTGTTCACCAACACAAGTTATGAAGGTGCCAGGAGTATTGGCCTATTTCAGAAGATTCACAAGATTAACCAGTACAGGACTTGCCTCATAACAACATGAAGGTCCATTAATAATTTGCCCTCATTGGCACATGCAGACCCATAATGCCCAGCATAAGCGAGTACAGTGGCTGTATTATTTTTTTTTAAGTATTTTTTCATTAGTGTTTAGTTCCTATCAGTTAGATCATGTTCTCACTACATAAGAACCCCTCTAGAGTTCATTTGGAATCATACTGAGACGACCACCTCCTCTAGCACCACTCACCACTTTTTGATTTATAGTTTGGACGTTGCTTTCTCACCTGCCCAAACGAACCAAACTAAAATGGTAAATGAACTCGATTGATTCAGGTGTGAAAGTACCCTAAACCTTCAAAGTCTTCAATAACCATTCACAAATATGTGTTTATTGTGATTTATGAACATGCTGTTAAAGAAGAATATTTACTGCTACTTCCTGAAACATTCACTTCAGTTCCCAGTGATCAACTCCTGTAAATTATTCATTGATAGTGAAGCTAAGAAAACCAGGAGGAACTTCGAGCACACCTCGTTTTTGATTGGATAGGAAGAGTCCTGCTGCTTCTTGGTTTTCTTGTCCACTCGGCTGACGTCCAAGTTCTTCATGAAGGTGGTGAGGACCTGTGAAACTCCGATGCCAGACAGGATACACATGACGGGAGCAAGCACCAGCATCAGACGCACCTGAGATGTACAGATCCTTCCACTCAGCGAGAAACATACTGATGTAGAATACTAAATTGAAGAGTAGAGGCTTACCATCACAGCTGAGAAGTACATGCTGGTGACACCATACATGATGATGAAAATGGTGGCATCGGAGAGGTTGTTAAAGCAGTAATAAAGGCCAACTGCAAAAGCAAGAGTAACATTTCTTATTCAAGGTTCTGTCGAATTTAATAGTACCTCTCACGAGACAACAGAGAATGTCAAGGACGCAAAACACAGTAGGTAACACAGCCCAAAGGTTGACAAAATGTTTTTTTTTTGCTCACGTCTCTGGAGACATAATAGAATTTAGGAAAATAAGACATAATAGATTACAAAGAGGTTATGGAAAATAACCTGAAATAATAAAGGAAAATCATAAAGGTAAAAAACAACAACAAAAAAAAAACCTCAGCTATAAACCAACATTTTTACCTTACAATCGCTCAAAATTGAAGAATGTATCCTGAATTTCACAGACATTTTAACCCTTTATTTTAAATTAAAGCATTGAATCTAAGGACTTTTTTTTACTTTTTGTTTACATTTGTGGGCACGGTGATGTCAATTATATGATTGGAGTGTGAAATAATTTTTATATTTATATACCAGTCCTTGGATTATGACTTTACTCTTTATTCGGTTTTTTTACTTTTTCAGCATTTTTTACGACTTCACCATTTTCAAATTATCTTTTGTGCAAAACTAGACAACAGAGATGTTCCGATACCATATTTCCCCTTCCGATACCGATCCCGATACTTGGGCTCAGGGTATCGGCCGATACAGAGTACCGATCCGATACCTGGGTGTGTATCTGTATTTACAGCTGTAGATACTACTAGCCCTGTATTAATTGACATTTTATAATTTAAAATAAATTATTTTATGCTGTGCTTCAGATAAACTCAATATGGACATGAAAAAAAAATGTAATAGACATACACTATCTTTGAAATGTGGATACAAGAGAGTTGCAACTGCAAACAAGGGCTCTTCCTCAATGGTTGCAAATCGTTTCTTGACGGCCTCAAGAAGAGTGTTTTTCATTGTTTTTATACCAGTGTCCTCCTGGCTCTCCCGAGCAAGGTGCCGTTTTAGAACTGTAAATGAGGAGATCACTTCCACTACAGACGAGGTGGAGGAGCTAATCTGTTTATTTATGGCTTTTTTCATGTTGCTTGCATTGTCGCGCAAAATAACATGAACACAGGTTTTAGAAATATTCCACTTCACAAGCATAACCTCGATTGATTCAGCTATGGACGCATGCGAAACTCTTTAGCCTGCAGCACTGCACTTTGAAGAGTAAAAGGTGACTGCGTCACTCTGTACAGCTCCAGATATCAGTAGTGAAGCTGATAGTTCGCACGTCCTTTAGTTTACATGAAATGTGTTCACGCACTGTCTCATATAATTTAGGGAGCGATGTTTCGGAGATATATTTCGGAGTTTCGGGCTCCAAATGTTCAATTAAGCGGCAAAGCCCACGTTTTCGACCACTGACAGTGGCTGGTCATCCAGTACAATAAACTCGATAATCCAGTCGGTTATCTTTATTGCTCGTTGGCTGTCTTGTGTAAACTTTTCTCTTTGTTTCGAGAAAAGTTCCAATGTTTGTTGCGTCTGCCGCGGCTTGTCCTTTTTGGTTGCTTGTGGCAACACGACACAACTTCCTGTGTTAACATTCTGAGCAGCGAAGAAGAATTGATTTTCGCTTTGCAGCGATAAGCAAAGCTAGCAGGCATCACTAGGTTATGTTTATGAAAATGGTATCGGATCAGTACGTGGACTCAAATACTCGATGCCAGATTTTTTTTGTGGTATCGGCAGCATTTTCGATACTGGTATCGGAATAACTCTACTAGACAACATCGAACAGATTGGGGTCTGTAAAACGAAATTGAAAGACAATCACTTAGTTTAATAACTCTTATAATGTCTGCTTAAATAAAGTATCAAACCCAAAACGTTCTGAAATAAACACATATTTGAAATCTAAATTAAACAATTGGTGGGTTGTATCATTCCTACTAAGTTCTAAACAGAGTTTATTTAAGAAATCATCTGATGATAATTATTAATTACGTCTGAAATCTAACTGGGTAAATTAATCCATCTGGGGACTCTCGATCTACACAGGAAGTGAACTCAAAGTGAAGTTACAGCTTGCTTTCCTAATCTCCACTATGGACAAAAGCGTCTGTGACACCAGTACCAGCCCCGTACAGAGAGGGATAACTAAATCAATTTTAATAGCCAAGTTAAAACACGTGATCGCTTTGCATCAAGAGCTCACCCCACAGGAGCTTTGCATACCTGGAAACATGAAGACCAGAAGCTGCAGGTCGAAGTAGTAGGAGGACCAGGTGGTGGGCTGATGCTCGGACACAGAGGCGATGATGGGGATATTGTTCTTGGCATACGAGGGATCCAGCAAAGAGTAGAAGCGGCCGGTCCATGGAGAGATTTTTCCTACATCAAAACAAATAATGAAAACAATGACCAAATATTATTTAAAATGCGTTTCCATTTATATTTGCCTAAAAGAAAAAAAAATTCTGTTTATTTTCTAGTCTACTGCACAAAGAATACATTTTTGTTCTGATAATTTAGCTTATGGGCGGCACGGTGGCGCAGTGGGTAGCACTGTGACCTTCCAATTAGAAGGTTGTTGGTTCGAGCTGTCGGTTCGAATGCGTGGGTTTTCTCTGAGTACTACGATTTCCCCAAAAATCCCAAAAAACATTAAAGAATTTAAATTCCCCTTAGGTGTGAATGTTGCCTTGCAATGGACTGGCAACCTGTGCAGGGTGTAGCCACGCCTCTCGCGCAATGTACCCTCAAGACCCCAAAAAGAAGAATTGACCTACATCATGAAAATTATTTCACCCAGCTCTTCATCTATAGACATTCTGGTTGTATGTTGACGGGTTCATACAAGGGATGCCACAATACTTAGTTTTTTTATATTGAACCATTCGCTACACCCTCCTCGGTTCGGTACGCCTTGTAAACCACGATTTTGAAGAACTCCTGTATGTATTATTATTATTATTAGTTTCACATTTGAAAAAGTATACATCAGGAAACGAAACACACGTCTGCGAGCAAATATCCAATCAATGAACTGTCCCTTTGTGTAAATATCCAACCAGTGATCACTAAAGTTAGAGGAGGGTGGGACTTCTTGTGTTTCTCACAGCCAGAACAGTCAGCGCTGAGGAGAAGGTGTTTTGGCAGATGCAGACATTTTTTTTTTTCTTTCTTTTCCAACAATGTTTTGTCAGATGTTTTTATGCAAAAGGCAACATATAAAACTAGCGCTCTTCTGCACTGTCTTCAGATAGCTGTTCCTAGTTTCCGGACCCCTAAGCACCCATAACTTTTCCCTGCTTTAAATCCCTCTCTTCCGGCGCAAATACGATAGCAGCAGAACAAACTATTTTATAGTTTTAATTTAAAGTGAAAATTTTTGATGTTTGATTTAGCAAAAGAAAGTGAATTCTATGAACGTCTACTATTTATCTGTTCACGCGATCCATACAAAGAATAAAAAAAATACCACTTGCTAAGCCATCCGAACAGAACCAAACCAAAAAGGTGGCATCCCTAGTTCATACAAATTATTTTAGTACAGATCTTGAAAACTTTGAAACTTGCTTCGAGCAATCACTCGTACAACAGCTTTTCCCCATTTTCAGCATTTACTCATATTCACTGCTAGCACATATTGCCACTCACTCAATGGCTACCAGATGCTGTGGCGTCTTGTATTCTGCCTGCATCAGGATAAGGGCCCTTACACACGATATGAAGAGGCGAATATTTTATAAACAAATTCCTCAACTAGCAAAGATTTGCGTAAAGTCTCTTTAATTCGACATATGTATGACCTGTAAAGATTAATCTGATGCACTGTACATGGTTTTAAAATGTTAGTAATCAAACATGTGACAACGGTGCACCAAAACATGTTTTTGTGTAATAAACAGCAAATGCTTTGTTTAACTTATCAATAACTTTAGTCAAATACATTATAATGTTCATAAAAAGGTGTTCGGTTACGCTTTCCATTCACTATGTTTCCCGTCCCAAACACAGCTGCTGTACTGAACATCCTCAGCAGTTCTCCTCCACAAATTCTCCTTCAGGTCATTCTCCGTGTAGTGCTTGTCGATACAATGTTTGCCTCCACAAAACTGATTATTCATTCCGCCATGTAGAATGTTTCTGAGTTACTGTAGCCTAGCAACGAACTACATTGTGACTGACCGCGTGATTACATAGTTGATGTAAAAAGGTTTAGAAAAATAATTATTCTCTACACATCAATCCAAATTTTCAATCTGAATTTTCATGCAAGAACAAACCTCGATCAACAACCATGGGTGTCAATGGGAACTCACACATTTAACAGAGCGAGTGGTGGGGAAAAAAAAGAGAGAGACAAAAAAAAGAGATTCGCACTGCGAATTTGTTTTCGCAAGGAGAACAACCAAATGAAAGCTGGCTATTTTGAGGACTTGAATAGGATGTGAAAGAAACATCTCACCATTTCATAGCGACTTTGCAGAGGAAACAGGAAAGAAGAATCAAAGAACAAATAGGGAAAAAAAATCATGGATGTCGAGCGGTTTATTGTGTTAGTGGCTGATCTCAAGGAGCTGTTGGAAAAAATTAAGGGAGAAAAGAGAAAATTTGTGGCAGGCTATTGGCGGGGATTTGGGATTCCATGGTAAAATGCCATCTTCAGGCAGGGAGCCTGAAACCACCCTGCTGAGAAGCACCAGAAGTTTTGTGCGAATCTCAATTTGGATCGCTGCGTAGAGGCCCTGAAGCTTGATTAACTTTTTATTCTCCTTGACTCCCATAAAACACCAAATTAAAAATGGCTGACATAAGAAAAGTTTTGAAGGAGAAAAAATAAACATGCAAATCTCCTTTACAATTTAATACTCCTTTAAAACTGACAACATCAGAATCTATAGAAAGCGAACAGTTCTCTCACCTGTCAACATCAGCAGCCCACCCACCAAGAGCAGAATGATCCCAACCAGAGAAATCACACTCTTGAACAACACCTCAAACTGCTGCGCATTCAGTTTGCTCCGGAGGTAATCAACAAAGGCGTGAATCTGGCAGAGGCCGAACACTCCGAAAGCAGCCATGTGTTCGGACGACTGGACGGGCTACAGGATGAAAGATCAGAGGAACGTTTTAAGAAGAGATCATGCAGAGCTTCATGGATACGTTTATAGTTAAACACGTCAAGCTCTTTAGTTTAGTAGCTTGTGTTCGTATGCTTCAAGCCATTTTCTTATAATCTATTAGGGTTAGCGTTTAACGCGACTCTTACGTTCATTGATGTGCTTGAATGAAAATCTATTCTTGATTTTTAAGTGACCTTTTCTCATGGAAGTTCCATTGTTTAGCTTAAACTTCACAAGAAAAGTATCTGTGACGGCGGTCGAATTGAGAATTCTAACCTCACCTGAAAACCCACGAAAGAGATTTGCATGGAGAGGATAGTGCCCAGGCAGTACACGGTGCAGTAGGCCACATAAATACGATGAGAGAAACGTCCGGTTAGCATCAACACCAGCACATGAAGAGGGATGAGGTTAATGAGGAACACGTAACCTCCCCAGGACGACACCTGGCAAACAAAACCGATGTTGAAATTAAACATAAGATTTGCATTGGGAAAATTAAAACCATTTCAAAGCAGCTTGATCTTAAAGGGAGCTCACCATGTAAAAATAGGCCAGAGCACACATGGACGACCAATATATTGAGCCAGACTTCACCGCCTTGATCCACATGTAGTATGTCAGCAGCATGCAGAAAATGGCAATTCCTGTTCATCACCAAAAACCGTTATATTATGGTACAAATTTCTATTTCCATTAGTAAGCAACAATACCATTTAAAGATCTGAAGCTTGCTGAATCCAAAATGATTAGAGAAAACACAAACGTGTAATATTTTCTGTGATTAATTCTGAATGTACATCTAACAAAGCTATTTCCCAGCTTAAAAGTCTCTAAACAGAAAATCTTTCCATGAGACCGGAACAAGAAAGTACCTTCATTATCATAGGAGCCAGCTACAGAGCGGGAGATGTACCCGGGGACGACTGCGATCATAGCAGCGGCCAGGAGCCCTGCACCCGCATCCTGAACAGTGGAGACTCCGTTACACAAAATAATTAAAAACATTTCTCATAAATGGTTACTGGAGCAAAACATATTTCAATCACAGGGGTTTCCTGCAATGTTAATAAACAGCTGCACGAAATCTTTGCTAAATAAAATACGGTACGGGTGTTTCTCCTGCTTAACACTACACACGGGTCTACTGTGCAAATAAAGTAAACCATAGAAAACATGGCTTCGTTGTCAAAAACAACAGGATTTACTTCCTACAGGGTTTGTCAAGGGGGTTGAAAGAGATATGGTCGTGGCAAATGTACCAATCACCAACTTTGAACCGTTAACACATCCAACATTACAGAGAGCATTACTAACTAATAAATGATTATGCATATGACAACATTTAAACTCTTGACCTGAACATCTATAAATATATTTAACGATAGGAACAAATGCATTCTGACTAGTGATAAAAATATTTCGACTGAGCATGAAGACATTTAGATACATCATCATTTCTAATTTCTCAAATTATATTGCAGACAATTTCAAATGAGTTTTGATTAGTCTAACTCTTACTAGAAAATATCTCTAACATTGTAAGAAATATATTTATCCCTAGTCACTAGGGATGCAACGATACCATTATTTTAAGACCAAGTACAAGAACTAATATTTCTTTTCTGGTACCTGCTGATATCAATTCTGGGATGGGGCAGTTTTCCAAGAAATGACAGTGCGACTAATTTTAAGACTGCTGTACGTTTATTTGTAGTAATACCCCATCATTGACATGACAGCGACTTGGAATCTTGTACTTTGGTTCCAAAATGTCCAGAAGGTGCCACGTAATCCACATCTGAAAGTGGTTTTCACATAAACTTTTATGTGTTGTAGGGGATGTTTTCAGCCACTTGTGATATTGATTCTAAATTTGATCTGAATTTTTAATCCTGGATTTTTACCCTATAATTGCCAAGATTTTACATGTCTGACATTTATGGTGATTTACTTGAGATAGGCCTGTCCAAAAAAGAACAATGAGGGAGAGAAAAAATGACATTTCTGTGAAAATCCAACTCAAATATCAAAAATAAGAATTTAAGTTTGAGAAAGCCCACACCTTGGTGGCACAATAAAGCACCTGATTTAAACAGGTCCACGTTTCAGAGCCTAGCGACCCTCTGTCACCACAAAATACATTCATTTGGAGATATTTTGAGCAATAAAAAAAAGATTTTGTCCATGATTAAATAAAATGACTATACTGTAAAAAAAAAACAAAAAAAAAAACAAAAAAAAAACTTTTTTGCAGAGTTTACTTCCATCCCTGCTCAGAGAGAACCAGACCTGACGGACCTAACGAGGACCAAGCGGGATGCATCAGGTGTGTTTAGAAGAGGTTTGAACTAAACTGTGCAGGGTTTGACACCCCTGGTCTACACTATAGTGGTAGGAAATGTAGAATTTTTGGGGTACAGCATTTTGTGGGAGCCGGACTGTGCAGGTCTCCACTGTACACTTAACTACGGTGGCCCATTCAACACATCAAATCAACAACACTCCTGAATAATAAAAATCCTCTGATTTTGTTTTGCACCATACTAATGGGCCACCATACTTAACAGTTATGTGTCTGTAAGTGCACACTTTAATAAAATCATGCCATTACTACAATCACCTCACCTTCAGCTCTTTAGTGAAGTGGTACGTGACGATAGCGGTGAAGGAGGAGAAGAGAGGGGCGAGGAACACGCACACATTCCGGATGTCGATGGTGATGTGGAAGAAATGCAGCATGTGATATAGAGCCGCCGATGTGATCATCAGTCCTGATAAAACACAAAACCGACAGGTGTGATGCACCAGGACAAGTTCAGCCGAGAAATGATTGAGATGTGGATGAGCAACAGCTCATGTGATTATTGTATCATAATTATTATTTTTGCTCTCAGAGTTGTACAGTAAAATGCTACATATTACACGTAGAACTGGGTACGAATGCTTCACGTTCTTAAAAAATATTTTGCTTCAGGATACGAAAAACACAATTCGAGAAATACATATGTATGCGTATTAGCTCATTAGCTTCAGAGACAGAGGAACATGGAGTGTTTTGACAGAAAGAGTTTAAAACGCGTTTAAAACATGGCACCTGATTTCGTAGGAACACCAGAATGTAGATAAAAGTCTATTTTAACTAAAAATATATAAAATTTTAAAAATAAAATAAATAAAATAAAAGAATAAATCACACGCACACTAGTTAAATGCACCGTTTCGATACATACCAGGATAGATGGTGCCTCCGATAATCCTGCCCAGAGGATACCAGGCCCGGTCGTCAAACCAGTTGTGAAACTTGTAAAAGCCCTCTTCTGTCAAGAAGCGAGTTGTGCGGTAGTTGAAATATCTGAATGACAAAAAACCCAAACAATTTAAGTTAATGTGTATTTACTTCTTCTATCTTAATCCCAATAAAAGGAATCACTGACTGCAAGTCATTCTTTATTAAAAACCCAAAGAAATGTTGCTGTTTTGTGAGTTCAATTAGCAAATATACCCTGTTTTGCATCTATTGGTGGATAGAAACTCAAATTTGATGAACCTGAGGTAAGAAATAGTTTTAAAGTGGATGATTAATGTCACTAACTGTAGCCATAAATCAATTTCATGCTGAATTAATTGTGAGTGTTGTATGGGCCATTCAGTTCATTTTGATCCTGGCCCCTAGGGGCAGTAGTGCACTCCATAAATATTTGCTCCTTCAGCAAGTAAGATTGGTAATGCTGGAAAGTCATGGTGGAGTGTCCATATGTAGAATAGATAGAGGGGCGTGATTCAGGTTTTTCTAATGGGAAGAGAAAGTATTTTTACAGAGAGCAGGTATTTGTCTCTTTTAACTAACTGAAATAAACGTATAATAATGACGACTCAATTTGTGAGATTCTTGTAAATTAGAGACTTTGTGAAAAACAAAACAAAACATGATGCACTTGGAAGAATAATCAACATTAACGACCTTCAAAGTGAAGCAATGTCGGATAAAATTATGTTCGAATATGAAACAACAGATGTTTAAAAAATTAAACAGGCCTGGGAAATGGAATCAGTCTCTTTTCTCATTTCGTTTTGTTACAGTAAACAACAATGTTTAGCTTCAGTACATTGATGTGGAAAAACCAGTAATGACTCACACTTCAACTGGGGAAGGAAAGAAGAAATTTGTTGTTTTTATTCTTCCTCCTGTTTACGGAGGAGGCAAACCCAGACCCTACGGTCCCCGTCTACGTGCGTAACAATTTTTAGGAGGTGCATGCAAAGCTCTGGTGGAGGGGTTTATGGCTTTCAGGCCATTAGGCAAAGAAATTCGGAAGAGGGCCTTGAGAATTTCCACATATGCATGCCAACATTTAATCCAATTCAAAAATGGTGTATGGATTATACAAATCTAAATTAAAACTTTACATTTTCCCAGTATGTAACAGATGTAAAACAATGGAGGGAACATTGGCTTATACATTCTGCTAAACTACAAAAATCTTAAGTGTTTCTAAACTGTACTGAACCATGGCCATTTCTAGCCATACTGGGAATATTTAAAAACCCAATAAATTTTGATGAATAGAAAAGACAAGCTATTAATTCAACATGCTTCAACAGCTTATCAGGAATTGACTATTTTGTTCTCTTGGACTCGTTGGATGGAAAAGGTGCTTTCTCAAATATTTTATGCGATATCCCAGTTTTGGGCATAAATTTTATAAGCATTTTTGGATGGATTTTCAGAGGATTTGGGTACTAGTACATCTGAAACAAAGACTCTTGAGATGGATATTGGATTAAAGTTTCACAACACCCTTTTTAAAGATGTAAACAAGATGTCTCTGTCTGGTGAAGAGTGTAACCTGTGAATGTGCAAATCGATCCATTCACTGTTAACCGAAAGAAGGAATTATGACCAATTGGCAGATAAACGGTTAATTTTTATTATTTTCAAACACTTTTTTGTGAATGTGGCTCTTGTAGATTGGTCTAATTTGTTGCATAAAAATAAAATTTGTTTCAGCATGATCCAGTCCCTACAAACCTCGCAGGTCTAGACCAGGACCTGTTTTATCGGCTCCAAAACTTTCCCTGTCAGTGAGAATCTGTAAATAAAACTATATGTATTATTTCATTTTATCAGTGTTTTGTCATTGTTTAATGGAAAAGTTTGGTTGTCAATTTCTGGGAAAAAAAAAGGAAAATAAAAGAGGGGGAAGTGATTAACAGTTGTGACAGCACCAGCGTTAATGAATTGGACAGCATTAAGACGTAAACAGAAATAACAAGCTAGCTAACGTTCTTTTTCCATCCAGTGGGTCAGCCGAGCCCCAGACAGACAAAAGTTGTGTTGTGCAAATCATCTGGTGGCCACAGTGATTCACAGATTCGGGTTTCTCTGCTCCATAGCACGAGACTCAAATGCTCTTAACAGACCATCAACACATCCCTTTTAATCTGTGTTACGTAGCGGACAAGCAACAACCTTTTTTTTATATGTCTTCCTCCACCTTCACAAAAATACATTGCAGTGTATGCACAACTGCCTGAGACAGGATCACGTAGGGACTGTCTGCAAAGTGCCAAACCCTAAATATGTTTTGACCAGAAAATGGTTAATATCTTCACTCGAAAATGCTCTATTATGAGCATAAAAAAATCAAGCCACACACCACAGCTCAAAGGGAAAATTTTCTTAATTTATTAAATTCAGTATTTTTAACATAAGAGATTTGTGATTATTTAAAAAAAAAAAATCCACCTATGGATTTTGATCATTAAGGGGGCTTTAACACTCACAATATTAAGCCTAAATTCTGTTTAAAAAAACAGAACATTTTTCTCAAGGATTAACATTATTGTTAGCCAAAAAGGCTTCAGATAAATGTATTTAACCTGAACATTCACATGAGGCTCCAGGACCATTTTTATCCTTAAAATAAGCAAAATTACATAATTTGTGCCGAAACGTGACCAAAAAAAGTTCAGGAAGCTTCAAGAAATGCTCACATGAACCATGCTCCAAGCAATGATTGTGCAGAGTGGTGGAAGCACCCTCATGGAGTTCCAGGACCTTAAGCATTTAAGAGCGTTATAACTGTAACTAGCCACTACACTGCCTCTCCGTTCCCAGGACCTCCACACCATCAGAAATGGTTTATCTGCAGCGGATCTTAAATCAACAGACTGTGAATATCCCCACTGCATGTTGATATCTTACTTTTTAATAAAAACAAAGTGCGAATTCTTAGTTTGAGCTTCAGTGTTTATTTCTCTGATGATAAAAAGCATGTCGAATATTGGCATAGATTTGTTACCTTAGTGCACATATTTAAATGCTGCCTTTTAATTTAGAAATTATCTAATTTCTCTTAAAATGCTATGCGGAAATCTCACTGTGTAAAGTTGGTTTTAAACTTCTATTTTATTTAGTTTCTGCTAGTACTCCTCTATTCTATTCTTAATCAATGGTAGTTTAAACTATCTTATCATGCACATCCTTACCAGAAACATTTACTTTATTTTGAACAATTAACGTGTTACTTTTACATTTTTGGAATTGTTTCTTATAGATCACAAAAGAACCTGACATCACCTGGTTCTGTTAATAATCAGGACAAACAGCTGAGAACAATCAAATCACAGAGTGTATTAAAGTTTCGTGAATGTATAAAAGTGTACATAAAAATGCATTAAAAACAGATAGAACACGATCATTTTCCATCTGTATTTGCAAATAATTGTACACACTCTATACTTACGGATCAAACTCATGGATGACGCTCTCGAAGCGCAGCACGGAGAACAGTCTGGTGGAGAACGCTGCAATGATCAGGACAAATAGATTAGAGAGGCTCAGCTCTGGTGAATCTTTTAAGACATGATGAAAACTTCTTGATTATTTCATCTACACTATTCGAGCCAGAAAGTGCTGAGGCAGGAGGGATCTCTTGATTAAGAGGAGCATGTATCCACTCACACAGGACGGCTGCCATTGACAGGATGAGCAGCTTCAGCAGCGTGTCCTGCTTCTCAAAGGAGAGACGCAGGAAGCCCAGCTTGGTCATCTTTACTCTCGGGAGGCACAACTGACACCTGAGTGGAACAGAAGGAGGGCTTACCTCAGAAGATAAACTGCACTTTAGTGTACAAACAGGTTTGCAGTTTAAACTGTTTACAGATGCAAAACAAGAACAAAAATTAAATGAGAACACCAGATTAATACCATTGTGAAAATTTTCATTTAAAATTTAATTTAACACAAATTACTTTAAACATACATCTTCAACAATAAAGTAATCTTCAACCCCATATTAAACCGCAATATTAATGTGTCAGTTATAACAATGTTAACAACTTTAACAGTTAACTAGTCACTTTGAAAATCTGTAAAATGATAAATGAATAATCAGGAAGTCATTTTAAAACATTACGCACTCTCTATATTATTACATAAATAAACAAGACAGTACCATATATAACGCATCTACACGGATATTAATCTCTTATGTTGTATTTATTCACAATAACTTTGGTATAAAAGTAGTAGCTATTGCGTTAGCCACTAGCTAACATTACACATTTATAGCTGTTCGCCTGTCGTTTCATTCTGTGCACATATAAATTTACAAGAAAATAAATAATAAATGCCACAACAAATTCACATAAAATACATTATCGAGCACAACATAAATAAAAGTGCAGAATTACCAGTCTAATTCATCGGCGGTTCACTCACTCCAGCCCTTACACACTTTCACACACAAACGCTCTCGCGTTTAAACCCCGCCCATCCACGTAGTTAAAGCTCTAATTGGTAGAGCGTCACGTTTCGGGGTAAGCAGAGCGCACTGATTGGTTCACATGCTTGTCACTCAAGTTTGTAGAGACAAGTTCCGCACGGCGCTTCTTAAGTGACGTGTCCTAATAGGAGAAAGACAGTCAGCATAGTGGAGTAAAATATTTAAATATGTGGAATTAACAGAGAGAGAAAACTCTTTTATAAAATATGTACTGATTGTATTCCTGGCCTTCTAAACTTTTTTTATCGTGCTTAAAAAGCACAGGAACGTCAAAAATCAAGTGTTTTATTCAATGACCTATTACTTTCAGCCAAATGTATAGTTCTGTCATTGGTAAAAACGTATTTTATGGTGTTTGTTGATGGTGTTTTATCCTTTTTTTACTTTGTCATCCTAAACATGATTTGGTAAAATTTCCAAGAACGCAGTGTTTGTTTCTCTCACAAATGCAACGCAAACATTAGTAAAATATTTAGTGGATAATACATTTATTACATTTCTGCTCAGATTACATTATTGAAATAATGCATAACTTTTATAAAATGTGTTTTTCTTGTATCGCTTTATTACCATTTTGAATGTTGGTCAGACAAGGAACTGTGAAAAGTTTTCAGCAGGTGTGAAAAAATGCTGTAAACAAAGAATGCTTTCTGAAATACGAACAAAGACTGTTGATTTTTTTTTTTTCATTTACAAAATACAAAGCACACAAACAAACTACCGCGGCTAATAATCATTATTGGCACACATCGATTGAAACACAGTCATGAATTGAAACAGAAACAGCTGTTAAGGAGATATAAACTTATGTGAGGAACAGCAAAACCTGGCTACAAAGGTGAGGGTGTGGAGGAGCTTCTTGTCGTACTAAGATTGAGCACAGTAACAAGACACAATGTAGTTATACTGCATCCACAAGGTCTCTCCCAGGCTTTCAGAGTTGACTGTGTGGTGAAGTTCATAGATAGTTTTCAACCAAGAAAGCTTGAAAGACACAAGTTAATAACCCTTTGAAAACAAAAGATGTATCAAGTGGAACCCAGGTACAGCAATCTACTTTCCAGACATGTTTGGCCAGAAGGGGAAGAGTTGCAGGAACTGGTTGCAGAAAAATGGCAGCAGGTGCTCTGGACTCATGAGGACAGAAGGCAATTTGGTTGAAAAAAATGCTGATAAAAATTGTGTGCATTCTTTGTTTACAACCATTTCCAAACCTGCCGAAAACATTTGCACAGCGAATTATATCTTCAAACAAAACAAAGACCTCTCTATACTTTACACAGAGCAGATTTATTGAAACAATGAAATATTGTTATAAAATGTCACCCATACACAAAGATCTCTCAGTAGACCAAACACTAGGGACTCCAGACATTTACAACCTCCTTTTTGAAAAACCTTCCCCACCACCCATCCATCCATCCACAAAATGTATTCCAAACGAGACATTAGTATGTGCTTCAGTTTCAAAGTTCAAAAACAGTTTTCAGGTAACAAATGAAAACATATGAGGTCACCTTCACATGATATGGCAGCGTCCATCAGAAACAGGTCAGTTTTATAGCCTTCATATGGTTTGGCAGTTTCATCTGACAGCAGCAGAGGAATGTGCACAGCTTCCCCTGAAACATTACAGACCACACTCGATCGTGTTGCCATGGTTTTCCCAGAAAATCACGTTATACAAGAACCCGACTTAAGCACGGCTCCCTTTTGAGTTTTACATGGACGCCTTAAGTTCTTTAAATGCTGCCAAAAATTATTACGGTGTTCGAACACCTTCATTCAATTAACTAAAGATCATCTGAACACTAGGAAATTCTAGAAAATGTTTCATCCCAAAAGACTCTGGTGGTTCAACCTCAGATTTATAAAAGCATTTTGTGCAGCTGTACAAAAAAAAATTGCATGGTCACACAGAAGTACTTCCTGTTTGATGCTATTTCTGTGTTCAGTCCCATAAAACCTTAATTCTTACACAGAAAGAAAGTCACTTGAGCTTATTTCCTAGAACACAGGTCCAGCAGTTTGGAACCTTTCATTTAAATTAAAAATTATTTTTTGGACAAAATTCTAATTATTAAATAGACAGCTTACAATAACAATACACAATTTCTTTGAGGTGAAAATTGGAAATAACATTCAAAAGAAAAGTAAATTGTTACATTAAGCTTCGTATTTAATACAGTAACCCTTAGAAGTCTCTGCAAGACAACAGCGTCTGTTTTGAATTAAGTAAGAATGTCTCAACCCAGCTATTGTTTAATTCCAAATATAGTGTTTTTTAAATAAATATTACACAAGATTTGCAAAGTAATTAAAACTTAAAATGTGAGAAAATATGCAATCGTCTTTCAGTTTCACATTACAGACTGCAAATAAGGGCCATATAGAGGAGGGAAAAGAAGGGACAACCCTTTGAAGTACAAGACCTGTGATATGGCCTGTGATTTTCAAAGTAGTCATAAAAAAAAACAATGAAAAAAGTAATCAGAACAGTGTATAATGTTTAGGAGAGGTTTGCCTGTTTTTTTTTTAATCCAAATATAAAATTTTAACATTGTTTTGACCACGTCTTTGATTTTTTTAGGGGGATTTATGAATTTGTATTTCGTAACTTTTGTTTTTGTTATAAAACATAAGCACGGTTCAATCTTAATTGCTGATATTTTTGCAGTAAAATGTGACAGAATTTTTTTTTTTGTATAATTTCAGGTTTGTTGTGGAATTACAGCATAATGTAATGAAAAATTATTTGTAAAAAAAAAAAAAAAAAAAAAACTGGGGTTATACAAAAAAATGTATCAGGCATTGCCACAAAAAAACCCCTTTTAAAGATAATTTATTAGAAAAATTTGTTCAAGAAGTAAAAAAAAAAATGGGCAAAAGGCCCCAGACTTCTAAGGGTTAATATTTCGAATTTCAAGCTAAAATTAAAAAGTGCAGTGTTTTGTGTGGCTGAGATTGTTCAGAGGGACACAGATGACAGCGTTGGTGTACTTCTGTACAATCCAAGGCAGAAATATCTTAAAATGATAAAATACTGCAATTAGAGTCGTGGAACAACATTATCCGGCAGGTCCAGGTTTCAGAGCAGAAAAAAAAGACCATCAGGCTTCTCCCATTCAGCTTAGTGTTTACAAGTCACAAAATAAACAGAAAAGAAGGCCATAAATAGATTAAACCACTTCACAGAACCTGTGCACAAATAACACAAATGGCACGGAAGTATCATTTGTTCATCTGCTTTTCTATAAAAAGGACATTTGTTTTTTCTAGCTTTGAAAATATTACGAGCGCCCCGGTGGCTCAACAGCATGTAAACATTGTTCCTGCAGAGGGAGAATCTATAAACGTAATGAATGTCTATTTGATAACACTTCTCTGGGAGTAAGGTCATGTGAAGGCTGTGTCTGACGTAATTTTGTATATAAATGAAATTACTTAATGTGCTTCCAAGCATTCGGAGGGGTAATCTTTTTGTTGTCTATAAAAGTGATGCCTCAAGGAAAAAGAAAACAATAACATAAAAATCTCCCTTTCAGTTTGATTACGCCATTATTAAGTTTAAGAAACACTTCAGTATAATTCACTTCAGTGTTTGTGGTGATAATGTATTACTTTCTAATGTATTATTAAATGACCTCCAATTAGGAAGTGAAGAGAGGAGGGATAAAGTGTTGTTGCTTTTGCCATTTTCCATTGATAAAAGCACAAATAAAATAAAGGGCAGGCTAAAAATGTGACCACAGACTGATTCACACGCGCGTCACAAATGGCAGTGTTCATATGCTGTTGAGCAGTCAACAAGGGAAAAAAATTTAATAGCCCGTCAAACACAACAGCTACTCTTTGAATAATGGAAAAACAGAGCTTTTTGTTTTTAATTCAAAAAGCTCATAAACTCCTGTTTTTTGCAGTTGATGAGGAGACCCTTTTTAATGAATGAAAAAATGAAACCAGTCCCACAACAGCCGTCCTCGTTCCAAAAAGGGTCAGTGGGGCGGCAGAGGGCGTTGGCGGGTCGGGGACACGTGGGGTGAGGAGCCAAGCTTCTCTGAGGATGGAGAAGGGGTGAGTGAGCCCTGGAGGTGCACCGTCTTGTGGAAGAGTTTGTTACTGATGAGAACGACCAGAGAGAAGAGCCGGAGCTGGAAGTGACTGCCATTGAGAAAAACACACATGTGAAGAACAGAGACCAGAGAGAGGAGAGAAAGGAAATAAAATATATAAAGGGAATACAACAAAAAAATTAAATAATTAAAAAACTAAATGAAGAAAAAAAATTATATGATAAAAACAAAAAAGAAAAGGGATGAGAGGGGGGAGGGAGAAAAACTTGGAAAGAGAAAAGGAGAGAAGGGAATGAAAAGAACACAATGAAAATAAGGGAAAGAAAACAAAAGAAGGGAAACCAAGAAAAAAAGGAGATAAAAAACTAAAATAAAGAGAGAGGAACAAGAAAGATTAAAAGGGACAAAAGAAAAAAAATAATTAAGAGAAGAAATTAAAGAGTGGGAAAGACCGGAAACAAAGAATAAGAGTGGACAAAAGAAAATAAAAGATAGGAAAAAAGGGTGAAGGAGAGGAATAGACAAAGGAAAAGAGGGGGAAAAAGAAATGCTAAGAAAAAAATTTAAGTTGCAAGCAGTGATCAAAGGGCTCTCGCACCTCAGGTGGCTCTATGAATGAGAATGAAATTGGTTTTATTATTGTATTGGACAATGTTCTCATCACAAATGTCAAAATATGTGGAAAAAAAGGTATAAATGTAAAATGCTGTATATCCTGTGGCCACCTGGTGGCGCTATAACAATACTTTAGACTGCTACATCGATGTGTTCAGTGATGGTCCCTTCACAGGCGTCGCTTAACATCCCGAACAGACATCGTATGGTAAGAACTCCGGTTTTCAACACTCCCCATTTTCATCTGTGTGAAATTTGGTTACTTTTCGACCCCCAAGAATGCACGGAAAGGCGTGAAACAATAATACCCTGAATAATCAGAAGCCTTTTCCCTTTTAAAGGAAAATGAGGGTGGAAGGAAAAGAGACAACAAAAAAGAGAAAGAATAAACAAAAAAGAAGAATTGAGCTAAAAGAAACAATTAAAAAAATAAATAAAACAGATCTGTTCATAAACAGATTTTAAGTTTCCAAAAAATTAACAAACAGCGAGAGAGAGATAGACACTCACTAGAGCTTGACGGGGGTCTTGGCTTCATTGGCGCTGATGATGAAAAGTGGGAAGAGAATGGAGAACAAGCAGCCGCTGATGAACGAAAAATAGATGCATGTTCAAATGCACTCAAATTTAGATAGAAAACAATGAAATAGATAAATAAGGCCAAACATCCATCTTTCACATACTTTCTTCATAGCTGTTTCACACTCGGCGAGTTTATCCCTGTTCCATCTTTCATCAATGGCTCAAAACAAGTTGAGCTAAGAGCTATGGGTGAAACTAAAGGTGGTTTCAGAATGCAGGGTTTTAGCCCCGATTTTGAGTCGCAGACAATCGCATACGACTGGCCAGAATCTCAGGTAGATCGGAGCTTGTCTACGAGTGTGACAGTCACACAGTGTCAAGTACCAAAGACTCGCTCTGCGACCGTCCCAGGCTGGTCGTGAGATATCCAACACGCTAAATTTGACAGATCAGTCGGCGAGTGGCAGTCGTATATTTAATAGCCCGTCAAACACAACAGCTACTCTTTGAATAATGGCAAAACAGAGCTTTTTGTTTTGTTTTTTATTCATAAAGCTCATAAACTCCTGCTTTCTTGCAGTTGATGAGGAGACCCTTTTTAATGAAGTCGTGCAGTGTGAAATGTCTTCTGACTGAAATAACGTCTGTGACCAATGAGAAAAACATATCCAGGGCAACGTGAAGTCGTAAAGGAGTTAAAAAAAGCATCGATGGTAATATAAACAGGGGTTTCGGTTCAAACGGGGCATCTTTTCGCTTTATTTGGACCCAAAATATTAATTAAAAAAATTTCCGCGCACATTTTTGATAATATTCCCGGTCTTGCGCTTCAGCTTTTAAAAACATTTCTCCTTTTTTTTTCTACTTCTCCTTCAGGATTACAGCTCCTCGTTTTGTTTTTGTTTGCCCGAAACAGTAAAAAAGTACCTGATTATGTAAGAAGAGGGCAGCGCCGTCAGCAGTGCCATGGGCAAACCAAAGCCAAAGTAATACGGCCAGTTCCTCTCAATGTTCGAGAGTCTTTGGTGCATTTCGATCCCTTCAGGAAAGAGAGAGAGGCATGATGCTGAAGACAATCTAATGACTGATGCTCAGAGACACGGCACACTCACCGTGATTGAACCAGCGGTACTCGAAGCAGTAGAGCGAGTAGAGCAGAGACATGTGCAGCAGACTAACCAGCTGCCCGATGGCATCGATGGGGAACAGACTCACGATCCACCCCTGAAGCAGAACCAAAACACACTTATTCATGATATGAATCCACCATCTATTCATTTAATAGCTTTCTAGTACCCTTTTCAGGGAACAACAAGAGAGGAATTAAGAGAATTCAACTCCCTATAAAAAAATCATGTTAAACACCTTTATCTTTTTAAATATAGTAGAATAATCTCTATGCTTTAAAAGCTGCTCAATATTTAAAAGAAAAACATTTCTGTGGAATTAGATAAGTATTGGGAGTGTAATAATATGTTGCAATACAAAATACGTATTTTGGAGTTACTGGCAGAAATAGTCTAGGAGCTGAAGTGTATTTGTTTCTTAGAGTGAAAGCGGTTCTAGTCACTTCTGAAACTTCTTTACCTATTTCTTGTTTTATTTAATATCTACAAGGAGATAATAAACCTTTACTCACATTTTAAATGAAAAAGATTACAAAATTAGCTCTAGAGTAAAAAAGATAACGTCAACCTTGATGCAATTAGTGGATGAACTAAAAAAAAAATTGTATTAAAAAAAGCAATTTTTGTTACGTAATTAGTTTTGATAGTTGGTTAAAAATTGTGTTGTAAAACACTGTGATGCATATTGTATCGTAGAAATGACATTGAGGTTTGTATCGTATCGTGAGCAGCGAAACATTACAGCCCTAAAAATAAACATAACACAATAAAACTAATTATGGTAATGGTTATGGTATGGAAATGACAAGAATCACATTCACAATATTTAATCATTACATTCAAACACATACATTTTCAGCCATATTAAAATATATACGACACACAGGTAGACTTTTGGGTAGGCTCTGGTAAACATAATTTACCATAGAAAATTTTGAATATAACACCTTTTACTAGAACAACTATATTATCAATTGTTATTCTTTAAAAAGTTTAAAATCTTTCAGAAGGTATCACTTCAACGTCATATTCCTCCTCTCGCGAGTTTTCGTCGATTTTTGTAATGGAGGAACATTCTGTGGGTTTGTGCACTTTTGACGATGTGCAGAGTGGAAATACCTCTGCAGGTATTCAGGAGTGTCCTGGAGTACGATCTCCTGAGATATATTTCAGGTTTAAAGATAAAAATTTATTTTTGGGCTCTTGAACGATTCCTGGTATATTTCTGGATAAATTATAGTAAATAGTAATAAGCTAAATATATGAAACACAATTAGCTGTGGTCCTGCTACGTGGTAGGGCTGAACGATTTTGGAAAAATGTAATCCAATTTTTTTTTCCCCATAGTTTTCTCATTCTGTGTTTGTCAGGACTTTTGTTATAATAAAATCCTCGATGCAAGAACAGATAGAACATTTTTATTTATGAACAACAATCACAAAAGTGAATTTGAAAAAGTCTTAAATCTTTCAGTATGAACTCACAAAATGTGCAAAAATTAATAACTACACATAAAAATAACAAAACCCCCTCGGCCAAAGTTTATTACGAAAAACTATATGAAACAAAATTTTGTCACCGCCACATCTAAACAATTCAAAGTTAACAGCATAAACTTAACATGTGAATAGCACATTTTAATAAATGTCATTGTGTAATATGTATATATAAACATTAAGTAATATTTCATTGATTAATTCATAAATGTATTTTCTCTTTTATTTATTTTTTATTTATATACAATTTTTACATAGAACCAAATTCTGAAAAATAACATTTTGATGAACATATTTAGAAAAAATATAAACAAATATATAAATCCAAAAACAATCAAATTATAACAATTATTTCTCAGTTTATAATGTGCTTTAGAAATCAGGAAGAAACAATTCTCTTCATATTGCTAATCTCTTATCCTACCAAACTACCAAACCACAGGTTTACGTAGAATAACTCTCTACCAATGATTTTTAAAGAAATAAAACAATAAACTGCAGTTTTTATTAGCAGAATAACATTTTTTAAAATGCTGCATTTGTAATACTATGCACAGTGAAACAAATAATTGTTCAGCCGTAGCACGTGGTGTAGTGGTAACAAAGTGGTAGCACAGGGTGAAGCAGTAACGATTCCTGAGCCTGTCGTCTTTCCCATCCCACCCTATTCTCTCTCTGCCACACCTGCTGTCTCTCTCTACTGTCCTCTCTGTTCACTAAAGTAAAAAAATTCCGCTGCATTACAAACTATGAATGTAATAATTTATTTTTTGACTTGTTTCCGTTTATGCAAAAAGAACACATTTTTAGAGGAAATAAAACTTTCAAAATCTGGCAAATAATAGTCCTTTTTGTGTTATAAATGCTCAGCAAGGGGTGTAAAAGGAAAAGTGTAAAAAAAATAATAATAATTTTCTCTATAAATGTACAGCAACAAGACTTTTGGGATTACAAAAATGAACCTAAACCTATTGTGTAGCTTGAGGAACATTTGAATAGGTCTTTCAGTGTCTATTTCACAGGTTGTTTTATATACATTTGTCCAGGCGTTTTTTTTTTCAGCTGTGGAATTTGGTGAAGCAGTTCCTGTCCAGCTGAAGACAGAGCCCAAACTTGCCACAGGAGGTTTCATAAGATTATATACATTTGTCCAAAAGAAACCCTTGTGTTTCTATACAAAAATTAGCAAAAGACAAAATTTAAATAATGAATGAATGTTGAATTCAAGAGCATGAGCAGTAATAAAGCAATACTATATAATGTCAATTAGAAAAATGACACTATATATTGAAACACATTATTGTTATAAAGCTGGGAATATACCCTGTGTATAAAAACTTTACTTACTGTGACGGTGACACGCCCCCTGCCTGCTGCATCCTCTCTCAGGGGCTCTTCTTAACATCTTCTTTCATATTTACAAGTGTTTTGGCACGGAAATCTAATACTATGTGTGCCAAAAATGGCAGAAGAATGCAAGGAAATAAGGAAGACACACATGCACCCGCCAATGCCCAAATTGAGTGACACCACCCAACCCTAATGCCTATTACATTATAATCGACGAGACACACTTTATCGCCATGTTCTTCAGCGCAAGTCTACTGTTCTCACTTCTGGGTCATGCAACGCAACCAATCTGCATAAAGAGGAGCTGTACTAGTGTTACTCAGATTGGTGAGAACTACTGGCTTTGCAAGGACCATCGAGCCGTTTTTAGCTAACAAAAAAGGAATACAGGATTACAAAAACATACATGAAAGATTCTGAATGTAAGCGCGGTTGCGCAGGGCAATGCAGGTTTGAGTCCCGAGCCTGTCGTCTTTCCCATCCCACCCCATTCTCTCTCCACCTTTCTTCCTGTCTCCCTCTACTGTCCTGTCTGTTGAAATGAAAACCAATAAATATATTTAAAGAAAAAAAAGAAGAAAGATTCTGAATAAAACTTGAGGCGTGTTTTTGATGAGGAAACAAAACTAAAATATCCATAATATGGCCCGTTTAAGTTTCAAGTTTTAGAAGATGAGAATATAACAGTCGCTTTGAATCAGATCATGAAGATGGATTTCAAACACAGCTCTGGTGTCCACTACCTGGATGAGGAACAGGGCCTGGAGCAGCAGATTGAAGAGCATGTCTGCGATGATCTTACTGACACTGGGGAACGGCTGAGCTTTGCGTCCAGACACCTCGAACGCCAAGTCAGCAATGTCCTGCACGAAGAACAAGGCATCTCAATCTTTCCTAATCACTCTGATGCAGCTAGCATGACCACATCATCCACAAAAGGCGGGGAAAAAAAATTATGTGGTCCCCAAGCCAGAAAGCCTCCTGCGCCTTACTACACCTGGAAATCCTGTCCATAAAAATTCTGAACAGAATCCGAAAAAAAGGCAGCCCTGCCGGAGGCCGGCATGCTCTGGGTACCGGTCTAACTTATTGCCAGCTATGTAGACCAAGAACTCGCTCCGGGCATATATATTGCTAACCCAGCATGTGTGAGTTTTTTAAGGGATTTTATTCATCATTCCTACTCCTCAAAGTCACAACAAGGGGATGCACAAAGCAACACACTTCCAGTGGGTGGACAACAAGGATCTAGGGGTGGTATAATCAAGTGTTTGGACCAATGATTTACTTTGCTTGGTTGACACATAGCCAACTGGTTGAGACAGGTCTTCTCAACCTCGTGTCTAAGTGATTGTGCTGGACACCTGGCAGTAACCTCAAATATCTGGATTCCTTTATCCACCAGCACCATTTGTCACGATCACAAAGGGGTATCACCAAATATAAGAGCCCCTCTGAAGAAAGCACATTGATACTGGCATCAATTGGAAACCCACCTGGAACCAAATGGCATTTACAATCTTGCTCAGCACGAAGAGCGGCAGCACCCAAAGAGCACTGAACACTGAGGTCAGGATGAACTCCAGCCACGACCAGACATTACCATGCAATGAAGGGTCACCTGAAAACCCAGATAAAATGAGCAAAGAACGAAAGAAAGACTGAAGAAAACATATGAATTGAGTTTAAGAGACACACACCGATGATTCTAGCTGTGAGAGACTGCAGCAGCGGGATGAACACTCGATAAAACAGGAACAGACTCAGCTGTGAGGTCAGACCGAAGGGGATTAAATGGAGAGATGTTTTACCATTCCAACACATACAGCAGTGCAGAGACTCACCCAAAACACCCCTCCGTTCCACGCACAGCACTGAAAAATTCGGCTCACCAGTTTGGGTTCACTGTTGAAGCAGAGAAATTCAACAAGCTTTAAAAGACATTTTAACATACAGGTCCTTCAAAAAAAAAATGTGCATAGTGTGATAAAGTTGTATACTGATTAAAATTTGATTTTCATATATTTTAGAGTCATTTACACACAACTGAAGTAGTTCAAGCCTTTTATTATTTAAATATTGATGATTTTTGGCATACAGCTCATGAAAACCCCAAAAATCAAAACAAAAAAAACTGCATATCATGAAAATATTCTCTAGACGAGCTATTAACCTAATCATCTGAATCAACTAATTAACTCAGTGATGGTCTGGGGTGCCATGTCAGCTGCTGGTGTTGGTCCACTGTGTTTTATCAAGGGCGGGGTCAATGCAGCTAGTCATCAGGAGATTTTGGAGCACTTCATGCTTCCATCTTCTGAAAAGCTTTATGGAGATGAATATTTCATTTTTCAGCACGACCTGCTCACGGTGCCAAAACCACTGGTAAATGGTTTACTGACCATGGTATTACTGGTGCTCAACTCTCCTGACCTGAACCACATAGAGAATCTGTGAGATAGTGTGAAGAGAAAGTTGAGAGACGTGAGACCCATCACTCTGGAGGAGGTTAAGGCCGCTATCGAAGCATCCTGGTCCTCCATAACACCTCAGCAGTGCCACGGGCTGATTACTAGACACCGCTACCGAATCCATGTGTAAGCTCCCAGTGGAAGGTTTAAGCTTTTGTTAGGAGTGGTAGAGCTCTATACCTTTTTCAAAATAATCCAAATGATGTCCATCTCCTCCCCCCTACAGACCATCACCCGAGGTTGTACCCTGTCTGGTGCAGACTTCGGGAAGTAACTCCTCGGTCTGAGGTGTATGTAAGCCGCGTTCCATTTATAGTTTTGCAGTGTTTGCTCCAATTGAAACTCTGGGGACAATTTCTAAATCACTGATATGAACCAGTAGAAAAAAGGCCTTGAGAATTGATTCCTTCTAGATTAACACCAGACGGGTGAATTGTGATTTGTACCCGTCATGTTTTCTCTCCTCGCTCTGTGCTCGTCTCATGGCCAGGGCTCCACTTGACCGGCGCTTCCTCTGCTCCTCACGCTTTTGCTGAATTCGGGCATCCAGCTTCGAGATGGTGCCAATGCCCAGGATGGAGTCCTTGATGCCCTGCGTCGAAACATCACATGGAAACACAATATCCAGACATTATTCCTGTGAGGATTTTTCAAGGTCTGGGTGAAAAAATATCGATTCTCAGATTTTAATCGATCTTCTCTTTAACGCAACACTATCGATTTGGGAAAACCCTGATTCTTAATGCGTGTGCTTCACGTAAGAGGTTATGAATGTTGTTGTTTAAAATAAACATGTGTGCGCTAGGCATGGGATGAAAACCAGTTTACAGCAGTTGGAAAAAGTCATAAAACTTTAAAAGCAAAAAATTTTTTACTGTTCCTATGATATGTGCAATTTCTGTGTCGTGAAAGTTGATGAGATTGTGCACATGATCCGCAGTCAGCGATACTCATCAATAGTTTAAGTTCAGGATGGCCGAAAAAGTGAACCGCCAAAGTTTTTCTCCCAGTCAAAAAAGACCAAGTGATCTGCAAAATTTTCTGACGGCCACGGCTTGGAAGAGAAAGGTCAACCAACATGAAAATCATGTTAAAGAAGAGCTGCTGCTAAAAGGAGACAATACATCAAATAGGATTCACATCTGCAAGAGCACTATCCAGCACGATTCGCTAAATTCAAAGTGAGTTTTTAGCTTAAAGCCGTCTTGCAGGAATTAACTTGTGCAAACATCAAGTTACAGAGTCAGATAATAAACAGTCGCTAATTAATAGCCAACAGCAATTCATTTCCTGTTGCATGTTACTTTACAGAGTGGGGAAAAGCAGATATATGTACTAACATTACATTTCTGTGTTTAAACATTACAACAATTACGTTAAGATGAAATCCCGTCAGCTCATGACATCAAAGTACTGCTTGAAAATCAAATTTGAAAATACAGAAAGAGCATTTGATGGATCACGGATCCTATGATTGTTGTAATTGCTCTCCCGGATCTTTGATATAGTAAATAGATCGGTGGCTGCAGTGCCGCTTCAGGTCACACACACACCGCGTATGCGCATGCGTGTTTGTGCGCTAATATGCATGCATCAATGCTGAAATTAACATTTATTTCACAGCATTATTTTGATGTTTTTAGCAGTACTGTTTGTTTTTACGTACACAAAAAATTATTAAGTTGTTATTATTAAATCTAGTATATAACTAAATTATCAGATCGCATCTATTTCAAAAGTACACTCATTTAAAGATAAGGTAAAAGATCTGAAAAGAAAAGTAGTTACAGATTTAGCTCAAATTCATGAGGTCTTTGTTTTTGTTTGTAGAGCAGTTGTAAGACCGAGTGAAGATGAAGATTTCAGTTACCGTATGTTTTGCCGTATAAGACGCACTTTTTCTTCCCCAAAATGAGAGGGAAAAGTTGGTGCGTCTTATACGGCAAATGCAGAGCGCGACGGAGCGGAGGGCAGTCACGGCCATAGGAGAGGCGTAAGAGAGGCCGCGGCTTCGGCCTAGCTCCTGTTATGGTAAAAAAATACCTTCTCAATTGATAATAAACACTGGAGACCGTTTGAGAGAGAACACAGCAAATGCGGCTATTTATTGTAAAGATTTAGCAGTCTCAACGCATTTCCTACACACGTGTTATCAGCATTGGAAGAAGAACCTCGAGCCTCTCAAAGTAAGACAAGCGCTGGAAGAAGGGCGGGACTGAAGAATGACGTGTCTCTTAAAAGTTTCTCAAATTACATTTCTCTAAATGACCACTAGATGGTAGTATTATATAGGAAAATTCCCATCACACTCCGGAGCTGTCAGCCATATTTGTACACCCAGCGGTGCGCGCTGATGTCATCGCCCATCTCTGATTGTCGATCCTACCATAGCGGTTAGGACTCCGTGAAGGAGGACATTGTTATAAAATCATTTAAGAAGTGTGGCATTAGTAATGCCTTGGATGGAATAGAAGACAACATCTTATTTGACACCAGTGAGGAAGAAAGTGATGACAATGACTGTGTGGATCTGTTCTTCCTCACTTCTGATAGCAGTGACGAAGAGGAATTTTTGAGATTCGAATAAAAACATTACAGCCTTTTTTGCTACTTTTACTGTTTACTGACTGTTCATGTTACATGTTTGGCATATAATTGTTCTTAAACTGCTGTTCACTTTTACACAGTTTTCAATTTTACTACCATATATCACAAAATGGATCCCAATTCTGAAAAAACTAACATTTAAATAAAACATTGATAGCAAATCAATATGGAATCGAAATCAAAGTTGAATTGAACTGAAACCATAAAAATAAGAACCAAATTACCCACAATACCCAGCCATACCAATTCATATACTGTATCACTATCAGAGCATTATTTATGCACTCCACATTCACACTCAATTTCACTGCATGCAACAGTGTATGTAACAAATAAAGGCTACTACTACACACACCGGTGGTGACCAACCTTCTGGTTGACCAACTCCACCAATACACCACTTGTGTGTACTGTGTGAACAGCTGTTTTGTAAAGGTTTGTAATAACCCCTTCGAGCAGAACTGTCTAACAAGTGCGCTCTTTTTTTTGCCCCCTCGAAAACTCACGTTAAAATTATTCTAACTGTTGGGGTTAAGCCCACTACACAATGATACGAAAATGTGTGCAAAGTTTTTGTGCCGCGATCAAAAACCATGAAGATGGTGCAAATGAAAAAATTTCACACTGCCATATTGGATTGGTTTTTCACAAAGACAATGAGCAATGTAAACTGCTCTTTTGATGTCAGTAGGACGTAACAGAGCCACTCTTTGTCGATCATGCTACCATAGTGATTTTATACAGGAAACAGGGAAGTAACACGCAACAAGTCTTCTCTTTTTTCCATGTTGTTCATCGACATCCAGGATTTTTTCTATGATTTCTTCGCTGTCATCATCTTTTTCTTTCCCGTTTCCCCATGTGCATCTGTTATACCACAAATCCCATCTTCAGGCGTCATTGCATCACTACTTTATCGACCCAGCAAAGTGCATGCTGCTGAGAATCTCAAATACGGATTGATGTAGAGGCCTTTTCCAAAAGTGTACATCAAACTACTTGTGTTGACTATATTTTAGCTTTAAGTAAATAATTTTTGGGTTTTACCAAATTTCTTACAATGGATCAATGAACAGTTGTGGAAGTGATTTCACTTTGTGAGTCATTACAATAAGAGGAATTAAGAGGAAGCGGACCGTGGCAACATTGCGCAGGAAGGCTCTGACGGAGTCAGTCATCTCCGAAGCGGCTGAAGATTCATCAACTGCAGGTGGAGCCACCAGAGAGCAGCAGGGAGACCATGACAGGAGAAGGAGCAGCCGGAGAGCTACAAAACACAAAATTCCATTAAGTACAAGAGCAGAGATTTCCCAGTTACGTACTATTAGTAGCTAAATTAGTATAAATATTGGCTTCAATAAAATTTTTATAATATCTGCCTCAAACACTGACCCCAAGACCTGGACCCATCTGACTCCTGAACTTACCAGGAGGACTTTACTTGTGTATTTGGTGCTATAATTATATGAAGATTATACTTTCAAAATCATGTTTTGCTGCAGTTTCTTTTGTTTTAAATGGTTGTATTTGGGGTTTTTTTCTGCATGTGTGTGGGAGGGGGGACATTTTGAACATTAACATGAATGGTATAAAAAGTAAGATTAAGGACCACAAAAGAAAGCTGAAATGACAAATAATATAAAGGTTGACCCATGAAACGACCTGAAAACCGAACAGACAGCCTCCAACAATAGACGAGCAAGGGTCAGACTTTTATTTGATTTACATGTATTCAGGAAAATAGGGTTTAGAACTACAAATATTTTTAAACAAACACACTATATGCTAAATAACCAAAAAAAGACATCATGAACTCTTCATGGTTTATTTGAACGAAGAGTCTGTCAAGGTGCAGCTTGATGGAACACATTTCTTGTAAACAACAGCAGCAGCACTAGCCAACAGACCATTAGCTTATTAGCTAACTTCAGCAGAAAGCTAATTTAACAGACTAGCGTTACTAGCGCGCAACCACAGAAAATATTTTTACATATAACAGAAACAATCTATACCTCATATGCTTAGTTCGGCTAAAAGTTCCCTTGGCCTGGACCCTTGAAGTTTCACTGTTTTCTGAAGCTCTCAACAAAAACACCACCAGCCAGTACGACTGCGCATGCGCCAAAAGGCCGACGCACGATGGAATTTGTAGTTTTCGGATCAGGTTTTCTAGAACTACACTCCATACATCAGATAACCAAAGCGACGATGTCTGTTTATGGGAAACTTAAAGGATAAAAGTCACTAGTACCAGCACTAGTAGAGATTGAGATTGCGCCATTCTAGAAAACACATTTATTCTGGAAAATATATATCTATACTATATTTAGAGAAGCATGGCTGTGTTCGCAATAAGGAAAAACCACCGAAGACGTTATGTGATTCTCTTCTTGAGTCTCGGGTGTTTCGTTTTGTACCGACACTTCAGGTAGGAAAACGCGATTTAAATTTATGCAGGCCTGGATTTGGCATTTAATTACAGTTTAATAACTGTTTGAAATTTTAAAGATTTCTTTAAATAATATATAGTAGTAAAAACGTAAACAATTGTAAATAGTTTATTTCTTTACTAAATTGTCTTTTATTATTAACTTCTTTGTAGAATTCGTTTTAATAAATGAATATGCATGTGATACTTTGCTATTTTTATTATTTAATTAAAAAAAATAAATGTACTAACATTTATTTGAAGATTTATTTATAGCCTGATGCCTTTAATTTATCTGTGAAATAATTTAAAACAATGTAAAACAGCTTTTTCGTGTATAAATATAAAAAAGTGAAGCCTTTAAAACATTACTCCATATTGACAATATTATTTGTTTTTTTACTTACAAACTGATTTATGTATGTATGAATGTATGTATGTATCTATGTATGTATATAAATGAATGTGAATGTTCAAATCCTTTGCCTTGAAGCATCTCAGGAGATTTCTTTTTGCACTGCTCATGTTTCTACAGCTTCATTGGAGTCCAAATGCAGTATTTTCACCTGACCTTATTTGAGCTTACACTTGTGTATAAGGCCTCACAGCTGACAGAACATATAAAAATCTGTGAAAGATGTACACTTTGACTTCTTCCTCTTTAAATAAAAGAAGTGGTCAACCATCGAATCAGGAAAAAGTGGAGGGAGAACATTCCAGGACAACCGTTTGTGCCACTCTCCACCATTACATCTGAATGACAGAGTGGTCAGATAGAACTCCATAGGAATTCTCAGATCTGGTTAAACTCAACATGCTGTTTTTAGAATAAGCCAGACACTGCTTGTCACCTGGACAACACCATCACCAACACATCATGTAAAGCAAAATGGTGACCGTATCATTCAGTGGCAAGAACTGAGATACTAGTTAGGATTTGTGCAGCAATGTATAAAGATATCCTAGAATCCAGCTCCATAATGCTCTTGACATCAGACTGGAGCTTCAGGAAAGCTGAATTTATTCAAATGGCCGAACCAGAGCCAACATTGAATTCTATAGACCATCACTGGAGAGATCTAAAAATGTCTTCAGGCACCAATGCTGTCCATCTAAACCAGGGGTGCTAAAACTTTTTCAGCTTGCGAGCTACTTTTAAAATGACCAAGTCAAAGTGATCGACCCACTACAAAAATGTTAAACATCAATCAACAAACAATTATTTTCAACTTTATTGAGAATTGACACATACTAATTAACTATTTACATTTTTTGTAATAACCTGAGTTTAATTTGGTGACTTGCACTGAATTGAATCAGTCAGGGATGCATTGTCCGAAGAGTAGCTGCTGACAGCCAGCCTCAAGCACACTTCCAAATGTTCATCAGTCATTGTGGAACGCTATTTGGACTTAATGATTTTCATGTAGGAAAAGGCTGACTCACATAAATAAGTGGAGCCAAATAATGCAGTCAAGGAGATAGCACATTTCCTCATGTTGGGGTACTTTTCCTCCGTGAGTAAATTCCAAGAGCTGTCCAAGAGCTCTCGACTTCAGCTCAATGTCAGTTTGTAGAGTCAAAACCTCATCTTCTACTCCAGAGGAGTTCAGGTGAAACAGTGCTCCACTGTTTGATGCGAGTGAATCAACCTCAGTATCTTCCTGAAAAGGAGAGCACATGAATGTAGCGACTGGGTCAATCAAAGAAAAGTCTTGAAAGCGTTTGTCAAATTCTGACAGACAATCTGCGATCTGCTCCGTATAGTGTGCACTGTCTGTTGCTCACAGGCCTTGCCTTAGTCTCCAGCTCTGACGCCAGGTTCTGGAAATTTGCCAAATTATGGCGCTGCAGCTTTGCGGAGAAATGTTGGATTTTTCATTTGAAAGCGTTAACTGAGCTGATAATATTGGTCACTGTTTTGTCTTTTCCTTGCAGCTCAAGGTTAAGGTCATTCAACAAGTTTGTCAGATCGGTTAAAAATGCCAAGTCTAACAGCCACCGTTTGTCATTTAGCTGCTTGTATTCCGCATGTCCAGATACGTGGAAAAACTCCTTAACCTCCGGACAGAGCTCTCGAAATCTTTGCAGGAATTTCCCTCGACTAAGCCATCTCACATCAGTGTGTAGAAACAACTCAGAGTAGTCGCAGTCAGCCTTCTCCAGATGTGCACGGAATAGCCGTCTTTGAAGAGATCTGGCTCAAATAGAACATTCGAACTTCGTTTTCACATCCATGATCTCTTTCATGTTGAGCATTTTAGTCGGTGGATAATGCAATGATAATTCAAGAAGCTTGGGAATGCATCATCCTGTCTGCACTTGGCAATGAATCCATTCACACGCCCAACCATTGCAGGTGCTCCGTCTGTGGTGATAGACACCAATTTGTACACCGGGAGCTGAGTTTTCTCAATAATTGTTTAAAAGTCTGAAATGTGTCCTCTCCTCGCGTCTGTTCTTTCATGGGAAGTACTGTTAATAGCTCTTCTTTTGCAGTCATATCACTAAACACCACATGAATGAAAATGCACATCTGAGCTGTGTCGCTCACGTCGGTAGATTCGTCCAACTGCAGTAAGAAACACTCACAATCTCCAATGTCCTTCCACATTTTGTCTGTCTGCAGAGACTCTCACTATCCTGCTCTCTAAATAAAAGGAACTATGGATCTGATCAACTGGTCTCTAAATGCAATTGACACCATTTTCTCGACGAGGAGCGTGGGTTCGGGGGAACTCACCTGTCCTGCTGGAACTTATGCTGCTGGCTACACGATGGACTCCTGGTCGAAGTGGAGGATCGTGTGCCTGGCTGCTCTGTCCCTGGAGGATGTCGAAGACATCTACATAATTGGAACTGTGATAACTGGGATTCTGCTGATTGGAATATGTGGAGCTCTCGCCTATCGGCGATTATCAAAAGCGGTCAGTGCTCAAAGCCCCACTAAGCTGACCGACTGGAATGGAATGATGACTGGACTTAAAACTGTCGGGACTCATGTAACGGTCTGTGACCGCAAACTGGATTTTATCCTGGAAAGGCTGGCAGAATTGAAACGTAAGTTGGATAATATGGAGACCGGGGAAAGACTCTAAAAATCTGGAAATTTACAGCTTTTGACCTAAATTAACTTCTGTACCATCTGGCTCCCCTTATCTCCTCTGGCCTTGGAGGTCACGAAGAGGAGTCTAAACATCCCCCTTGCAGAGCCCGATAAAGAGAGTGTCTCAGAACCCTCCCCCGCATCCACTTATCTCCGCCAGCTTTTTCCCCACCGCTGTAATCTGACGGGTCATTAGTACAGCGCCATCTGGCTGCAGAAAAATGCCGGCTGCGGACTGCAGCGGCTACACCACTTCCCCGACCCCTACCTCATCCTGCGATGTTCTTTCCTGTATTTGTCAATGTGCTTGATTGCAAATGGCTTTTTTTTTAACCTGCTTCACAGTGCTCTTTTTTTTGAAGGACAATGCGGAAAGGCTCTTTTTTTAAGCTAATTTACCTAATGTATATCCATTTTCTCTGTTTCTCTCTATAAATGCTACCTCTCAACACTGGCCTGTTCCCACCCTGTCTATGTCTGTGGCCAGAGGGGTCCAATTTCACTACATGTAACAGTGTATGTGACAAATAAAGGCTAATTCAATTCATTTGCTGGGTTAAATCCTCAGCCATGGCTTCACAGCGCCGTGTAACTGTACTTCTTGACACTGAAGCTGCATAGCTTTGATAGTAGATGCTATCTCTGCCTTATTTTAAAAGTCCCAGAACAATGAATCAGCAGCTTCAAGGAATGCCTCCTTTAACATCTCTCCGTCTTGGAAGGACTTGTTGTGTTTGACGATAGCTTGACTCACCCGGAACGATGCTTCGGTGGCCGCTTTTGCTTTCGAAGTATGTTGGGGGAAAAATGACTGCTGTCCGGACAACTGGGCTTTTAGTTCATTAACCTTTCTCTTTCTCAGCTCGCTTTTCGGCGGGAAGTTGGTGTCATATTTTCCATGAACAGTCCGAAAATGCCGCTCCACATTTCCCTTCTTTGGGACTGCGATGGTAGACCGGCAGATGAGACAAACGCACTTAGAAAATGACATCGTGAAAAAAAAGTCATCTTTCCAAAATGATATGTTTTTGACTTTTTACTTAGTCCAGCTCCTTCACTGATTTTGGTGAAAAATCCGACGTAATACGCTGATTAGCTTAGCAAGTAGTCGTTGTTTACGCATTGTCATCTGACTGGTTGCCCTGTACATCGATCAAGTGACGGGATGGATGATTGGCTGATATTTTTTAAATTTCACGCCGCGATCGATCGACGTAATGAGCACCCCTGGTCTAAACCAATAAGTCTTGAGAGGAACTACAAAGAGGAGTAGTGGAAAATGCCTTAAAATATACTGCCCAGCCAAAAAAAGGTCACCCACTCTAAAGGCCTCTACACACAGATCTGAATTTTTTGTCAGAAGTTTTAGAAATCTCCATTGAAAATCATGGGCTCCAACCGGAGCTCACCCCAAACGAGTGGTGGCAATGAACAAGAGTTTTGCACTGCCATATAGGATTCTGTTTTCTCTACGAGAACGAACATTGAAAGCTGCTCTTTTGATGACGTGAGAAGAATATAAAAGAGCCTCAGGGATAAGCTCAGTGGTGCTTATCCCATATTTTCATAGTGACTTCCACAGAAAACAGGAAAAAAATGGCTCACCACAAATCCTCTATTTTCTCCACAATTTTGTCAAACAGCTCCCTGTGATCAGCCACCAACAGAATAAACCGCTCGAAATCCAGGATTTTGTTTCCCCTTGTGACACAGAGTGCATCTGTTGTACCATAAACGCCATCTTAAAGCAAGAGCGGCTTTGCATCAGTATTTCCTTGACCCCTTCCTTAATACATGTTGGCTGTGGCATTTTTTATAAGCTTTTGCAATGTCTCAAGTTTTATTTCCCATCTAGTGCTGCATTCATTTTTCACCAAGATCTTCCATTGATGGTGGTAGAGTCTAACCTCTGAGCAAAGCCTTCTCCAGCTCATCCCAAAGAATCTCAAGGGGGGTTAAGATCTGGACTCTGTGGTGGCCAATCCATGTGTGAAAATAATGTGTCCTGTTCCTTGAACCACAATCTGAGCTGATTAATCCTGGGATTGTTACCTTGGAATCACCGGGACATTCAATATTTTCAGGGAGTCAGGTGACCTCATTCTTTGAGCACTTCCTGTTGCTGAACCTAGACCTGAGTAACCACAGCAGTCTCATAACATAGCACTGCCCACACATGATTGTAGTTGGCAGTAGGCATGATGGCCTCACTTCATCTGCCGTTCTTCTTACCCTGATTCACCCATCGCCCTGGAACTGAGTTGATCTGAAGTCATCAGACCACATGACCTTCTTTCATTGACCCAGGATCCAATTATTATGCTCCAGAGCGAACTGAATCTTTTTTATCCAGTTATCCTTACTGATAAGTGGTTTTCTTAAGGACAACCAACTAAAATTCAGTTTCCAACGAGAGCTGCTAACAAACCATGCTGCTTTGAGAATAAGGGAGGGGGGAGGGGAAAGGGAGGGGTCTGAAAGAGCCAAGTTGAAGGTTGTATGAGCAAGTTTCTTGGTTTATTCTTTGAAGATATAGGCACCCACCAAAACAACAAACAAAGTTTAACTTTATGGCCAAAACTTATCTCTGTATGTGTCTCCCATGGATGTTTTGTGTTCAGAAGTCCATCAGCGAAGCTCCAAATCAACCGATCTCTGGGTCTGACAAGCAACTCTTCCCAGTTCACTCTGGGAGGGAAGCCCTTTCGTATCATGGGAGGCTCTCTACACTACTTCCGGCTGCCCAGAGCATACTGGAGGGACCGCATGGAGAAACTGAAAGCCTGTGGCCTCAATACCCTCACAGTGTAAGTCAGAAATATCCAGCCAAACACTGATACTGTCATCACTATGTGTTGTTTCCACGTGTAAAGAAGGAATAACTCTTGGAAGTACAAGACCTGTGATATGGCTTGTCTTTTGTAAAAAAGCACAATGGCACAAAAAGTGCTTACAACCGTATATATGGTTTAGGAAAGGTTCCGCTTTTATATACACTTTTGAGGTGGATTTATAGTTTTTGATTTTTCACTTTTGATATTTGTTATAAAACATGAAAAAACATGTTCTCATTTTTTGTTTTTTGCCGTAAAAAAAAAAGACAAAAATGAATCATGAGAATGTTTATGTACTAACAGTTATGTAAAGCACTGCCACAAAAACGGTAAAGATAATTCATTAAAGCAAATTGTAAAGTAGTAAAAAAATTCCCAGGATTAATGACAGAATTGTGTGTTGCCTGCAATTACTTTCTTTACCTTGCAGTGATGTTCCTTGGGCCCTCCATCAGCCAGAGAAGGGAGAATTCCGCTTCCATGGATGCTTTGACATAGAGTAAGATTTATTCCTCTCTCTTTTAAAAGGCCCCACATATCATTGAAATAAAAAAAAAAACTCTCAAAAGGCTCTAGAAGAAATGGTTTACATCTTCTCTGTTCAGTGTGCGAGTTGCACATTATGTCTGAATTGATAAGGTGTGATAATCAGTAGGCCAGAAGACCTACTACTTTGAAACCCAAAGGTGTGCTCACAATAGATACTTTTCAATCCCATGATGCAATGCTGAAGATATATATTTTCCAGATTTACAATAAGAAGTGACCGAAACTGCAATTCCTTGCATCTTTTGACTCCCATGTTAAAAGTGCACATTTTTAATGCTGTAATTTTTTTTATTTCTTATTAGGGGTCATGGCAGGTTTATAGTGATTTATAAGTGTAGATTAAAAAAAAATTATCTACATTGACGGTTTTATTAACTCCATTGATGAAGTCACACGAGTCAAATGGTTACATCAAGGCTAGAACTGAAAGGCCTGATTCTGGAAGTGATGCACTATCCTCAAAGCAACACCGTCTCTCATGATATCCGGAAACAAATGCGCGGGAATCAAAAGCAAAAAGGCAGAACTAGCAACACAGAAAAGCAACTTGTCAGGAACTCAAATGCAGAAGCTAAAAAACTTTATTTACAAAGTAAAACCTCAACGGGGGAAGGAAAACCTGTCTTAAACTGAGAACTTTCTCTAAAGAACAGCAAGCTAGAACTCAGCTACAAATAAACAAGGCCAGAAAAATAATATTTCCATAGATACATATAGCCCGGAAGGCGCAGACGCGGACAGGGACAGGGACAAAACTCACAATAAACAATAAACCTGCGCCACACGCAGGCAGACGTACCTCAGCTACGGCACCTACTGGAGAAAATTCAGTGGCTTCAGCAGTACTTGGTAAAAATAAACATTAACCCTTTGTAGAAGGCGAACAAAGCGGAGCTCCTGAGGCTTTACAAAAGCTCCACTGTGCAATATGCTTCATCAGCTAGATTGCTGGACTCAGCTCTACCAGCCTCAGCAAAGTGCCTCCTCCCTTGGTATCTCCAGAATGAAGGTCACCTGAAATCACCAGCCTTCTGACTGCATTGAGTTCAGCACCATGACCAGCTCCCCTTCATTTCTCAAGTTTAAATCAATGCAGATGAAGATTTCTCTAGAGTAAGCTGGCCAACAGTGCCACCTTTCCTGTAGGATTTTCAGTGAGGCCCAGTACCCCCTCTCTCAAGTCCCAGACACAGGTCCTTACTTTGGGTTGCAGTTATTTTTTTCTCTGCAATTCCCCTTCCCAGCCCTTCTCGCACAATGGGAGTGGGATTCTTACCCTACATGCTTAGATTCCCACAGAGATTCACTATTTTGGATCCCATAGCGGATTAGGATCCGACACCAGTGCCACCCATTTCAGAAGTAATCTTCATATCTAGATTCATCCCTTGACACCATATGCCAAGTTGTCTCATACCTTTCAATCATATTTCACATCTTGGATGTGTTTCAAGTTATTCCACTGCTCATTTGCCTTCCCTGGTCACCTGAGGCATATCAAATTCCCTCAATCCTAGGCTAGCACCTCAATGACATGTATTCATTCATTCATTCATTTTCCAACCTGCTTATTCACTTTTTGGGGGGGAATCTCCAGTGGACATTGGGTGAGAGCCAGGGGTACACCCTGGACAGGTCGCCAGTCCATCATCTAAAGAGGAATTTTTTCCTCAATTAACCTGCATGTTTTTGGGAATGTTAGAGAAACCAGAGTACACAGGGAGAACATGCTAACTCCTTCCGATGGCGAGCCTCGAACCAACAACCTTCTAACTGGAAGGCCACAGTGCTACCCACTGTGTCGCCCCTCAAGGACATGTATTTGATTATACAGTGCTACCCCGAAAAACGAATGCTTTGAGTTACGAAATGTTTGAGATATGAAAGGTCTCGCAGGAATTTTTTGCTTCAAGATACGAAGAAAAATTCAAGATACAAACAACTAGAAGCTGTTCTGCTGTACATTCCGTTTGACGTCATGATGTCACGCTGCGCTTCCGGGTTTTGTTGCATTGCGCTTCCAGGTCCTGATACACTTCAAAACACTTCAACAACACATCTGTCTCCGCTTGTGCTTGAAACCGTGTTGGTGTCAGTAATTTGTGAAATATCTCAAGAAAGTTAACTTTCATACGTGGTGTCGTAATGTTTTCTGCCATCCGTTCCACCTCCTCCTCCGACATGTTTTATTCTGTTTTATTATCATTGATAATGTGTAGATTTAAGGACTGAAGAAATGTTACTTGATTTTTCTCTGGTTTTACATTTTTTTCATCTACTTATTCTGTTGTTTCTGAGAGCCGTTGCACGGATTAGGTGTTTTACATGTAAAACTTGCGTCGAGATACAAAATGTTTGAGATACGAATGTCACCCTGGAACGTATTAGTTTCGTATCTTGGGGTACCACTGTATAAAAAAACTTGACTTGACATGACAATGACAAAAGCATAATTAATGCACATCACATGGGCCAACCAATAGTGACTTCTCTTGTTTGGGAGTTCGCCCTTGTACTCCCCAGTTCCTCTCTGCAAAGTACTAAATCCTGGGAAATGAACCACAGTGTAGAGAGAGTGTGACAAAAAATGTTGACTTTAAGAGTTTACTAATAATTTATCGTTCTTCTAACTTTAACTATTTGTTGACAGAATAATGAAACAACAGGAATTTGAGTGGGCTGGAAGATTTATTTCAAATAAAAAATAAATAGACTCAACAACAGTGGCTACCAGCTCGAGAACCTCTCTGTTATAAAAATGACTGCATTAACAAATTACGTTGGTCGGCTGAACAAAGCTACAGAATAATAATGCACCCTTTCTATTATTAAATCTACATTCAGTTCCAGGTCCCTGTGCCATGATGATATTCTAGGGAGGTATTGCTTTATGTAGGCTGTAGATTTGAGTCCTCTACTTAACGGACCGTACCTGAGTCAGACAAACATCTCTGAGTCTTCTGTTGCCGCTCATTCGGCAATGCTCATCTTGTCAGGAGGGATTTCTTCTTGTCATCGTCACACAGGGCTACAATCCTCTGGGAAACAAACATTAGATCCAAGCTCTTCCTTAACAACAGAGAGCTCTAAAGGTGCACAAGGGTAATATCATTGAGACCTTTAGGAGCCAGGGAGTTTTAATGCTATGGAGATTTTATTTGGCTGTGTTATGTGATGGAGGGTTCACTATTTTATACTGAACCATATTATTTTTATGGCTCTTCTGAATGTATCTCATTTCAAAATATTATTCAGGTATTTATTTGAGAAGGATGTGTTTTTTTAAACACTGTTTCGGGGATGTTTTGCTTACATAATAATCCAACTTCAGCCAAGACACCTCCTGTTCTGTGTACAGTAAAAAAGAAGAGGAGTAATGCGAGTGTGAGAAGCAGTCCTCAGTTTCTCATACAGGTTCTTGAGTTGAAATACAGGTTTTTGCTTCTTTACCAAAAAAAGAAGCTGAGGAGAGGGCATCCAATATTTATGCCAATATTGGTGAGCATTGGAACTGCACCAACGAAGAACTTTCTCTCATAATGTGCTAATGGGGAAAAATCAGGAGGTATTTTTGAGGTAAGAGCCTCCTGTACCTCACGCTCAATTCCCCAAGTGATCTGTCCCATTACCTTAGTGGCAGGAAGACAGGAATGGGTTGGATGTGTTCAGTGTCAGTTTCAAACAAGCGAGCGAGGCCATCAGGTTTGATGTTCTTAGAACCAGGGCAGTATGAAGTTATGAAATAAATTGTGGGACAAAGAAAAATGGGCCTGGCAGGGATTGAGGGTGCAGGTGGAGCAAATAAGGTTCTCATGATTTGTTCACACCAAAAATTAGACTCCCTCAACCAAGAGCCAAGCATATAACTAGGAGTTCCCAATCCACCACGCCATAGTTGCGCTCAGTGGGTGTTCGGCGATGAGAATTAAAGAAGCACAGGTGTGACCCTTCCCATCCTCTTCCTCATGCAGAGAGAGAACAGCTATTCACATCAACCTTTACAATTAATTGTTTGGTGGTATATGGGGTGACAAGGATAGAAGCAGAGGTGAAAAGCTTCTTCAGACGGATGAAAGCATCTTGTGCATTGGGCGAACATTTCTAGAAATTGGCGAACCCAAGAAAGCGTCTAATGGCAGTGCAGGACTCGGGAACCGCCCACTCTGAGGTCGCATGTGGTCTACAGACTCTTCTCCAGTGCTGATTACATGGCCAAGGAAGGGCATAGTCTTAGAGTAGAAGGCCTCGACAAACAATCGGTTCTCATGTAATCTCTGAAGGAATAAACAGACATGCTGAATATGAGTATGTCTTCTAAATAAACAAAAATTTAAACGTTGAATATGTCACATAATATGTGAACTGGCTTCAAGACTTCCATACAGGTACTCCTTCAGAGCTTTGAGTTCAGGCTTAGTGAAAAAGTAGAGCACCCCCTAGACAGAGAGAACGACTGGGAAGCAAGTCAATACAACAGTCGTACAGACAGTGTGGAGGCAGTGACTCAAATGTCCTCTTGATCACTCGCCTTCAGAAACCGAGCACACAGCACCTCCTCATTCCACCCCGATGAAGTAGCTAAAGTGCGAAACTCCACCATATAATCCACAGTGGGGCTAGATTCTTGATGCAGAGAAACCAGAGCTTTGAAGTCAAGAAATTGATCGAACACTTTTGTCATCTCAGACCTAAGGGAGCGGAATGGCTAGCAGTAGCACCATTCCTTCCACTATCACTCACTTCCATTATCACTTAATGACTTTATGCCTGGTGGTGCATGCTCACTGTAGGATACTCACCTCACAGCGTCCTACACTCATCAGGACTCTCACCCAGGCCCGTCGCGACAAGGCAGGTAAACCAAGCAATTGCTTGGGGCGCCGAGCTGGCCTGGAGCCCCAAGACAACGACTGGTTAAAAATAAATGCAGAGACTTACTGTGTGAGCGCCCCATTGATAGTGAATGCAGTAAAGTGCAATGACACTGTTATCGGGATCCCCCTCAAGGGGGCCCCCCTCGCTGACAGCAGCCAGCCAACCACGCGATCTCTGGTGCTGGCAAAATACAAAACATGAAGCGGAATTATACTTCAGGAAGCAAAAAGAAAGGAGAGAAAGGAAGAGGAGGATAAGTAAAAACAAGACAGTGGTAGGTGATCAATTAAACACATAAAATAGCTCTACTTGTCTTGTACAAATAGTGCAATTTTGCAGCAGGTAGGCTACCAGAAATATGTTTATATATCATGTTAGCTAAGCTACCTGCCTGACAGCAAATGCTGCTTGTAACGAACAGTTAGAGAAACCTTTTTTTTGAACGGACAGAATGTGGTTACATACTGTATAATGTTTTTTAACAGGATAAGGAAGACCAGATCTGTTCCAGATCACATTTAATGACATGACATTGCTATAGCTTTGTAATAGGTTTTGATGAAAGTGGCACAGCATTGTTAGTAGATTCTGTCTGTTCTGTCTAATTAGATACTATGATCTGTTTAATTACTTCATTCCCTCTTTCCATTTCTCATTCAGAGCGCCTGCCGGTTTCTATTGTGCGCACCGGTTTCCCGTCGCGCGCTGATTAGCACACCTTCTTAATGATTCCTCTCCAGCTTCTCCCTGTCAGACGATTATTCTTATCTGTGTTAGTTACGGCTACGTTAGTGAACCTTACCAGTACTCTCTTCAACAGTCCAGTCCAGTTCTGTCCGGCCCAGTCGTTTGTGGAATCCTCCTTCTGTTCCAGACAATCCTGTTGTTTGTGAGCTTTTAGTGGACGGTGGTTGTTCGGGACCTGAGGCTCTCCGCGGCTCTCCTTCTGGACAAGGCTTGGTTTTTTGATTTTTGATCTGTTCAGGCTCCTGTGCCGGTGGCTGTGTTTTTGCCTTTTTTCTTTTATAATTAAAGACTCTAATTTACTTGCATCTGGGTCCACCTGTGCTTCCCCATCGCACCTAACAAGCATGCTATACTAACTATTCCACTGTGATAATCTATTTAGGAAAACCACCAAAACAAATTCTGTGCATCAAACATTAGCTTGGGATGTTTTTAAGCATTGGTAGTCGACTCACAGCACTACTAGTAATTGGTAAATATAATAACACAAGATTTGTGACCAGAGATAAACATTTCAATGCCCATTGTGTTGCATTTTTACATCACCGATGACGCTGTGCCAATTAATTGTGAGGAAAATAATAACATTTTAAAAAGATGCACTGAAAAATTCTGTCACTTACTGTAAATTAGCATTCGAGAGAAGGAGATATTAGGAGAAACTTGATTTAAAGGAACTTAGACCGGATCATCTTCAGATATTTATAAATCTCTTGTATTTAAGCATAAATGTAAACTCATCATGCAAAAGATAGAGGAAGAAAATTTACCCAGTATGAAATGAGTTTTACTGTCATTTTTTTCAGGGCGTTCCTCCAGCTGGCATCTGAACTACATCTCTGGGTCATCTTGCGACCAGGACCATTCATAGGTTCAGACTTGGACCTCGGAGGTCTTCCAAGGTCAGATAATATACAGCCTTTATTTTCAAGCAAGTAAAGTCTTTATCTTAAATATGTATATCTGATATTTTGTAAATACTCGGTATACATGGCATCTTTCTTTATTTTTCTCTCACCACCTCTCTACAGCTGGCTCCTGCGTGATCCAGAGATGAAGCTGAGAAGCACTTACCCAGGATTCCTAGCAGCAGTGAACACGTACTTTGATAAGCTCATTCCCAAAATGCTGCCTTTTCAGGTAAACACAAAAACAACCATGAGTTCAGAATCATGGTTAGAGTTCTTTGGGAAGACACACTGCTACAAGATCCTGCTCAGTTCAGAACCAGAACACCACAGTTAACACATAAGAACACAAGAACGCAGGCACATACCCCCCCAAACACCAAATGTGGACTAATGTTAACTTAAAAGTGGTGCTGTTTATCCTGGTCGCAAGATGACCCAGATATATATTTCAGATGCCAACTGGAGGAACACCCTGAAAAAATGACAGAAAAACTCATTTTATACAGGGTCCATTTTCTTCCTCTGTCTTTTGCAAGTGGAATAATTGTCATCACAAGATGTTAAAATGTCAAAACAGACATTCAAGTCAAATATGTTGCTTTTAAAATAATAAAATAACTTCACTGAAATGCTTGGAAGCTAATGGAATAGTTGAAGGAGCTGAACTCTCAAACTAAAAAGAAGTGTGGTTATTAAAACACCCACTTCCCCCTCATTTTTACATTTAGTTTTCATTATTAGGTCCCTATTGTTACTGATCAGAGTATTTATTTTTATGCTTGAACAAAGCCATGCATCAGAAATGGAGAAAATGTATTTCTAACTGGGGTTCTAAAAGTGAAAGTTGAAAATTGGCTAGACATAGGTGAATGAAATTGGGCACACATGTGTAGAATACTAAGTCTTAAATATATGTAAATTGGATTGCATTTCCAAAATTGACAGGAAGTCGGTTATTAAGACCTAAGAAAATTGTCCACTTTTCCTCTTGAAGATCCGTTCTTCTCTAAACTCCTTCAGTATTATCTCATGGTATATGGGATGCTAAATTGAGAAGCTTTTTGACTTCGTTAAATGGAAAAAACTCAGCAATGCCTGATCCGGCTTAAACTTGCCATGCCTGTTGTCCCTATCTGAACAAATCGAAATATGAAGTTAAATATTCACATAACTTGCACATCTTATTCTTTAATGAATTCCTCCTAAAGATAACAACTGGCAGCTGAAAAGCAAAATGCCTGAGGTGTTAGAGCCCTTTGATGGCTACTTGCATCTTTAATTTTATTGTTTTCCTTTGTCAACTTCAGTCAATGTAGCACCAAGAGATACTGAACAACTCCTTGCTTCGAAATGTGTGGGAATTGTTTGGGGGCGGGACCTTCCTGTTCCAAAATGATGGCATCACTGCGTACTAGTGCACACAGCAAGCTCCATAAAGATATGAACGAGGGGGGGGGGGGATATGGGTGAGGAGTTTGATGAGGAAGAATGTGACACATTTTCATTCACACTCAACAACTAGAACACCAATGCTTTTAATAATCAGTAAATTATTTGTAAAAAGTGTAAACCGAAATCTCTGATTACAAGTAACTCTGCAAAATGTCAGCAATTAAAAGGAAAGTCCTAGTACAATCACTCTGGGACGAGATACAACCTCCTTATTAGGATGAAGCCTGGAGGACTAAAAAAGTCTTAAAGACCTTGTGGAGCTAGAGACGTCCCAAAAAAAGACATTGTCTACCCATATTGAAGCCGTTGGACAAAAGGGAGAGTAATATGTATCTTTTCATGTGGTTCTTCCCCGTAAACCAACATGCACAAAGAGATAGAGCAAAGCAGAATATTTTAACATCAGAAAAGCTGTTGAAGAGTCGTGATCAGTCAAAAAACTTCTGTCTTATGGCAGATGAGAAAATACTTTCCGGGGAAATACAATAAAACAATCCCTGATTGTGGTTTTATGTTTACTTCTCAGTTTAAGAAAGGAGGGCCCATCATCGCCGTTCAAGTGGAAAACAGATATGGGTCATATGCAGAAGATGGGAACTACATGATGTATATCAAAGAGGTATGAGGTGCATGTTTCCTTTTTCCTGTTGCTTTCAGAAATTATGACGTGATCTCTTTCAGGCTCTTGTGGATAGAGGGATCACAGAAGCTCTTCTGACAGCAGATGAACACAACGGATTGAAACACGGCGGGGTCAAAGGAGGTTTGACTAATGCAAAACTCTCAAATTTACCTCAAGAAAAACATGTGTATTTTATATTTAACACCCTGTTCCAAAAATTATGACAATATATTTTTTATGTTATCAACAAATACACTAGACTTTCCGATAAGACAAGAAATTCTAACAGTATTTTTCATTTTTAAAAAAATTGTACAATGCATTATTACAAATTACTTTTTGGTTGTAAAGAATTTAAAAATATCATTGCAGCACATTTACTGAAATCAAACTTTAAAATCGATTTAATTTTTAACATCACTTTACATTTTGAAAAAGGAACCTTATTTGATAGCAGCTTCACAAGTCTTGTGAGTTTCTGTTGAAATTGTTTGCAAGATGCTAGAAAAGCCTTCCAGAACTGCTGGATGTGAGCTGCCTCTCACTTTCAGAGATCTTTTGAGGATTCCTTTGCAGAGGTCTACAGCCTCTGACCAGCTTTCTTCCTTGATTCCAGCCCAAAACATTGACACTGCAGACTTGTTGTCCTTCAAATATCTGTGTTCTGCTATGTAACGTTAGCATGTTAGCAGCGGCTCTCTTGAAATCTTTGCAGTGCCTTTATCTATACGCATACATCTGTGCTCTGAACGAGTCACAAATCTTTTATTGGTGCAATGATCACAGTGACGTTTTTGTGAAATATCTAATGTTTTCATACCTGATCCAAAGCATTGAAGGGTTTCACACTTTTTTAGCAGCAGAGAGATCTTGTTCTTTCCTATATTGCTTTAAAATAGTGCTTTGCTTAATGATGTTGACACACTGTTAGTAGTTTGTTGTTTAATTGGGTTCACCCGGCAATAAAATGATCCCAGGCGTCTGAGATTGTTTCCAGTGATAAAACAGCCATGAGACACAATCCCATCAATGAGTTTAACTGACAAAAAAACTAAATATTTAATCTTTATGACACAGAAATCTATTTTTGTGTATTTGTGCAGAATAATTTGAGACACAGTGTAGAATCAAAGCTCTTAATTAAATTACTTTTTTTATTTTACTTTAAATTCCAGGTTTTTTTATTGCATAATGCCTTTTTAAATGTTCAAATGTAATTTTTGTTCTTTCACTTGTATTGTTCAGAGACTGTGGCTGGCACAGTGAGTAGCACTGTGGCCTTCCAGTTTGAAGGTTGTCGTTTTGAGGCTGACCGGTGATCTTCCTGGAAGGAGTTTGCATGTTCTCCCGGTGCTTGCATGGGTTTCCTCCGGGTACTCCGGTTTCCCCCACAATCCCAAAACATGCAGTTATGTTAATTGAATAATCTAAATTTCCCTTAGGTGTGAGTGAATGTTGCCCTGCGATGGACTGGCGACCTGTCCAGTGTGTACCCCCAGTTGTACACATTGTACACCCAATGTGTGCTGCATATAGGCAACAGCAGACTTCTACGACCCCAAAAAAATGGAATTGAAATTGGAAATGGAATTGGATTGGAAAATTAATTAATAAAGAGGCTTTATTATTTCTTAACGTTTTATGCTATTATATAAAGCTGTCAGTTTTACATTGTGCCATAAAAATGTAAAAAAATATATATAGAATTTTACTACAATAATGTTTATTGGTTTTTGTGAAAATCTATCATACTTCTGGGAATGTCCTATTAGGAAGCATCACTTCGTGGGAATCAGGTTTTGAACAACTGAAACAAGAACAGGAATGCTTCTGCGGGTGGTGGCCACATACCATTTCATGGAACACTGGTTCCTCACACCAGTCTCCAGCATATCATGTCTCACTGCATCCACGTCACACCACAGACTCTCCAGGAGTTATCTGATGCCTTGATCCAGGTTTGGGAGGAGTTTCATCAGGAGACCCTCATCTCATCGATCACTGTGTGATTCTGGATCCTGACCTCCATGCCACATTTATCTGCATCTTCATTGATTATCATTCTGCTATTTTTTTATCTCAAAACATTCCACTGTGTAAGGATTTTTTCATTAATCCAGATCTCAGCCATATTATTTTAGGGTCCCCTTTATTTTTTGCGCAGTGTAAAAAAACCAAACTATCTATTAAATAAAACAACTAATCTAATTTCCCTTTTCCTCTGTCACAGCTTTAATGACCTTCAACCTGCAGAAGATCAAGGCTGATGAGATCTCGTACCTGGAGATGATTCAGGTGGAACTTTTTCCTAAAAGAAATTACATTTTTAAGGGTTCAAATTATAGCTTGGTGCATAAAATAAAATAAATAAACATATTCAGCATGTAATGTTAGTATTGAAAGTTTACTGTGAGATCAAATGTTCACTAAAACTGTAGACCTCCCTTCGGTCTTTGACCACTTAATAATACTTCAAATGTATGGTTTGTGTTTATGTTTGAAGCCCAGCAGCCCGGTTCTTGTGACGGAGCTTTGGACTGGACGTGGTGATGGATGGGGCGGTCTGCATCACACCTTCCCAGTTGAGGGTGAGTGCCTCTCACGGTAAAAAATAGAAAATGACTCATTTTCATATTTTAATGATAGATAATATTTATATCAGTTGACTGTTCATTTATGTTTTTTGTATAATATTTGGTTTACTATTTACTACAGAGAAAATTATATTAAATATGTTATAAAAATATAGGCAAACTCAATAAATAATGTCATTGCCTCCCTGAGAAAACTCAAAAGAGGCTTGCCACAACCCTTTCCTCCTGTTATAGTACACATATACCTTCTCAATTGATAATAAACACTGGAGACCGTTTGAGAGAGAACACAGCAAATGCGGCTATTTATTATAAAGATTAAGCAGTCAACGCATTTCTACACACGTGGTGTTAGCCTGGAAGAAGAACGTGGTTTCTCACATGTTTCAAAGTAAGACGAGAGTGCCGGAAGAGAGAAAAAGAAAAGAGAGAACCGAGAGATTCGGGCAAGAGTCTCACCTACTTAATATCTTCCTCCTCAAGGGGCGGTGCTAAAGCATGATGTGTGCTCTTAAGAGTTTCTCAAATTCCATTTCTCTAAATGACCACTAGATGGTAGTATTACACAAGAATATAGATTCCCATCACAATCCAAAGCTGCAAAGCCGTATAATCTTTGACAAACTTCTGATTGTATTCCAGATCAGTGAACTGCTGAAACACCCCAGCAAATAAGAGACATCAATCCATTTGTGCCTGATCAGTCTGAGCAAACCCCCTCTGTCAGAAAGACCTGTACAGAAAGACCAAAATGTCTTTGTGAAGACGTCTATTTTGGTCAAACCCTTGCAAAATTCATCATCATAATGACAACAGAAACGTAACGAATGAGCTCCTAATATAATGTGTTCCCCCTTTAACATCAATGACAGCCTGAAGTCTCTTGAGGTAGTTGTCGATGAGGTTCTTTATCTTCTCTGTTGGTAAAGCAGCGCTTTCTTCTTGGCAAAATGCTTCCAACTCTTGTAAATTCTTATGTGAACTTTTGAGTTCTGCCCAGAGAGGTTCAATGACATTGAGGAGACTGAGATGGCCATTCTAGAACCTTCACTTTGTTCTTGTGGAACCAGTGACACGCAGACTTAGCGTTGTGTTTGGGATCATTTTCATGTAGGAATGTCATCTTCTCATCAATTCTGACCTAGTGTCCTGTGCCTTTGCAGCTCACACATTCCCAAAACATCAGTGACCTGCCTCCATGTTTCACAGTGGTGATGGCTTTTCGTTCATCATAAGCCTTGTTGACTCCTCTCTAAATGTAGCATTTGTGGTTGTGGCCAAAAAAGTCAATTTCGGTCTCATCACTCCAAAAAACTTTATCTGTATTTATCATGCATGAAAGAGTACACCTAAAGATTGTTTGGTGATCTCTCTGATTGCCAGATCTGGTTGCTGTGGTGAGAGAGCTGCTGAGACGGGGGCTGTCAATCAATCTCTATATGTTCTCAGGAGGGACAAACTTCGGCTTCATGGGCGGAGCCTCTGACACACCAACCTACAAATCTCTGGTCACAAGCTATGGTGTGTGTTATTGTCAAAGATATTACTCCTTAAATCTGCACTTTATTATTTGCCTTTTCACCGAGACACATTTAGATGCAGCCTTCATGAATAACAGCAGATACAAACCCACACTAAAAACAGCACACAGAGCTCTCCATTCATCTTTATCTTTCAGATTATGACGCACCGCTCTCCGAAGGTGGAGACTATACTCCCAAGTTTCATCTCTTCAGAGATCTCCTCAGCAACTTCAACAGTATGTCATATATTATATATTCTGCTTATGGTTAATATAACAAATAATTTTGACAACTATTGCTGGCAATTTCAGTAAGAACATTTCTTTGTGTAAAGTGGTTCTTTACTGAAATACTGATCCGCTTCTAGTCTTTAAAGTTTGGAGATTCAAACCTTCTGCTCCCTTCTGCAGAAGAATGTTTTCGGTCTATTTTTGACCTCTTGTGGTCCCATTTATTGTGTGTATTTATGTGTAGTTTTCCTGTCTCCGAGGAAGAGACACACAACCAAAGCTCCTTGTTTTACAGTGGGGTTCCACATTCCTGTAAAACTGAAGGTGCAATACAAGTGTTCTTTCTTGAGCAGGGGGACTACAGCTGGATTTCAGTTCTTCACAAAGTAGTGGGTTACCAATTGTTATCTTGACAACTCTGGTCCCTGCTTCCTTGGGATCCTTGATGAGATCCTGTTTTGTAGTTTTGGGTGTGCTCCTCACTGTCCATTGCTAGTCATTGCAAGTGGTTATTGTGTACATTTCAGACTGGCCTTTTTTGTGTGTCGCCTATTTGTGTACAGATCCTAACAAAAGTCTTGTCACTTGTGGACAAATTGACCTGAAGTCCAGCTGAAATATATTTCTGATCTGCAATGATTGGCTCATTTCAATCCCAACAGCTTTAGTAATAATGTTTCAGTGGTGAATGACACTGTCAACAAGTATTCTAACATTCCCAGCCTGGTAAAACCATTGAATCCATTTTTGCAAAGACATCGGAGTTGTTCATCAGCATTGATTATCAAGAGGCTGAAGATCAAATGCTGATGTGGCAGGCACCTTTAATGCGTTTCAGTGTCAAAAAAGAAACAAAAAAAAGATTTGAAGAGAAAGGAGATGTTTTTGACAAGCCCAGGTCGGGCAGACCCCGCAAGACAATTGCTTGAGAGGTTAGTTGGCTCGAAAATCCAAGGTCAGTCTATTTTGCACTGCAGTAGATCTCCACGAGACCTGGTCACCTGACGTCCCTGTGTCAACCAGAGCAGTTTGAAAGATTCTGTCTCAAATCAGTGACCAGAAGCCAGCATTAAACAAAAGTAAAAGTAAAACTGCATGGCATTTGCCAAGTCCCACAGCCTGCTACAAGGATGGACTGTGAAAAGGAGACAGCATGGATCCAAGGTTCACCCAGAAAATAGTTAAGTTTGGTGGTGGAAAAATCATGGTATGGGGTTACATTGTGTATGGGGGTGTGCAGGAGATTTGCAGGGTGGAAGGCAACATCAATAGTCTAAAATAAAAGGAAATCTGAGCTACCGCTTGTATAAAAGAGGCCAAATTCTGCAGCAGGATGGGGCTCCATCTTCTCATTAAAGTTCTTCAAGGTGAAGAACAAGATACTCCAGGATTGGCCAGTCCAGTCACCAGTCATTAACTTCATCAAGCATCAAGGGGTAGGATGAAAGATTAGTGCAAAGATAAAATTCAAAAATATTGATGAACTCTGGGAGGCCTACAAGACTGCTTTCTTTGCTATGACTTCCTGGATGCAGTCCTTCAAGCTCATGGAATTCATACGAAATCTAAAATTTTTGTATCCCACAGCACCAGTACTACATTTCCAGTAAATTTCTTCAATTACGGTATAGACAACAAAACTTTTGTCTGTCCAAAATATGACCTTTCTGTCTTGATTAAATGATAAATGTTTTTTCAGCAAAACTAATTTATGTTAAAAAAAATTAGGAGAGTTTTATCTTTTCAAATTAACTACTTATAAAAATTGTTTAATTAAAAGTCAGGTTGATAGCTGGTGTTTGTGCAAAATAGATAAGCGACAAGACTTTTGTCAGGGACTGTATTATCAGCAGTAACTCATTTCTTGTGAAAGAATTTTGGTGGAAATGTGCCTTCACCTTGCTGAGAGAGAGAGAGAGAGAGAGAGAGAGAGAGAGAGAGAGATAGATAGAGACTGTCTTAAGGAAACAGACAGCAGAGAAAACCAGAGTAAAAAAAGTTTTTTTTTATTGATGATTCACAGTGAAAAGACCACCAGCACAGAGAACAGCGTTCTCAATGCCAACATGCCAGACAGTTTCTGGAGCCCTGTGTTTGTACCCTGAAGACCATCCTCCTGTGCGTCATTCATGTCCTTACGATTAGATTCTTACGCATGTGGGATGTTGGACCCCAGAGGTGGCTCCTATGCTATGGCGCATGGCCTGGTGTTTTGGGATTTGGATATATTCCTATCTTCGTGTCGCGGAGCGCAGGAGGCTAGCGCTTCAAGAAACAGTACAAGATGTTAAGGTCGGGCTGAGTGGCATTGAGATGTGAGTAAGAAAAGAATGACCAGGCTTACAAAATCACAATGAAAGTGTCTACGTGAAGAGCAAAGAAATCATATGGCACTAAGGTCATTTTCCCGTTACACAATATCATCCTTGGACAGTGTTCTGTGGATTGATTGCAAGGAACATTCTGTGGATTGATTCCTTTTATACAAGGAACATTATTTAAGAGAGTTTCCTATTTTGGTAAATGTCGTAGTTATTTAGTCTCTCTCTCAGTTGAAATAACCCTAAAATTAAGGTGATCATTCTTTGTCTCTGGGCAAATGTTTAAAATCAGAGGGTCAAATACTTTTGTTTTCTCACTGTAGATGATGTTTTGAGACAAAAAAGATTGTTTCATGCGTTAAAAACAAGAATTTCATTATATTCAGAAAATACATCAGTCATGGTGTATTTATTCCTTCTGCAACCCAAAGCGTTGCTTTTCATTTAAAGGATGTAAAGAACACACAAACATTTCTATAATATTAATTGAAAAGCAACTTTTATTATTTTTATTTTTTTTATTATTTTAAATGATTTGTTAAAATTCTATGCATTTCTTGAAATGTGTTTGGATGACCACACCTTTATTAAAAACTTGATCTGTGGTATGTTTCTTTCTACAGATGAAATTCTACCTGACATGCCGCCTTTGCACAGGAAGGAGGAATACGAAGCTGTCTTTTTGTATCAGCACCTTTCACTATGGGACGCTCTGCCCTTCACTCATGAAGTAAGACCACTACTTAACACTGACAGAGTTAAATAATAATAATTCATTTAATTTGAGGCACCTGTCAAGGCTCTCAAGCACACCATACAGTGCGTGAAAATAGACCAGTGGTTCCCAAAATTTTCCAGCTGTGTACCCCTTGAGACCCGTCATCATCGGCCACGTATCTTATGTACAGATTACATAAAAATTACAAATACAGACGGAAGAGTAGATATACTGTGGCAAATCTGCGCTTAGGTTGTGCACTGACGCAAAGACATGCCTGGGGTTCGTTCTCAAGAAGATGATTCCTTTCTACTGTTTACCTTTCCAGAGGATATAGTTCCTTGGTTTTTTTCTGCAGCTGTATCTCTTTTTTTCTGTGAAGTCTCCTCTTCTCTCATGTTTAATTAAGATTATATGACACGAAACAAAATATAAATGGAACCTGTTCCTTGATACCCAGTTAAATTCAATGCTATTTTCACCAATGTTCAGCCTTAACTGAGTAATGAAACAAATCCTTTCAAATGTTTTTCTCTTAAGTTTTATTTTGTCTCAACACTTGTGATTTGTGTTATTAAAGGGCTCATTGTGTTATTTTAAGAATATGTTGTTCACATTGCTCTAATTGTATGGGAAATGTGATTCTTTTACTCAAAAAGTCTCCATTTTTAATTCAAATCACATTCAAAAATGGGCTGAAATTTTCATGTGCAAAACTGTGTAATAGTCACCAGTTACTCATCTATGATGATGATGATGATGACGAGAAACCTTTATTTGTCACATACACTGTTACATGTAGCGAGATGAGACCCCTCTGGCCATAGACATAGACAGGGTGAGGACAGGCCAGTGCTGAGAGGTAGTATTTAAGAGAGAAACAGAGAAATGGATATACATTAGGTAAAGATGCTCAAAAAAGAGCCTTTTCCGCATTGTCCTTCAGAGAGTAGTGTGGAGCAGGTTAAAAAATGCCATTGCAATCAAGCATATAGACAAATACAGGAAGAGAACATCGCAGGATGAGGTAGGGGTCCGGGGAAGTTGTGTAACCGCTGCAGTCCGCCGCCGACATTTTCCTGCAGCCAGATGGTGCTGTACTCATGGCCCGTCAGATTACAAGGGTGGAGAAAAAGCAGGAGGAGATAAATGGATGCGGGGGGGGGCTGAGAAACGCTCTTTATCAGGCACTCGGGGGAAAATAATTGTTTAGACTCCTCTTTGTGGCCTCCAAGGCCTGAGGAGATAAGGGAAGCCAGAAAGTAGAGAAGTTAATTTAGGTCAAAAACTGTAAATTTCTACAGATTTTTAATTTTCATCACCAGTCTCCAGTTTATCCAACTTCCGTTTAATTTCTGCCAGCCTTTCCACAATGAAATCCAGTTTGCGGTCACAGACCGTTACAGTTTTAAGTCCAGTCAACATTCCATTCCAGTCGGTCAGCTTAGTGGGGCTTTGAACACTGACCGCTTTTGATAATCGCCGATAGCCGAGAGCTCCACATATTCCAATCAGCAGAATCCCAGTTATCACAGTTCCATTTATGTAGATGTCTTAGACATCCTCCAGGGACACAGCAGCCAGGCACACGATCCTCCACTTCGTCCAGGAGTCCATCGTGTAACCAGCAGCGAAAGTTTCTGCAGGACAGGTGGGCTCCCCTGAACCCACGCTCCTCGTCGAGAAAATGGTGTCAATTACATTCAGACACCAGTTGATCAGATCCGTAGTTCCTTTATTTGGAGAGCAGGATAGTGAGAGTCTCTGCAGATAGACACAGAGACAGGCGCAGCTGGGATGATAAGAGATAAGGGAGAGAGAACAGCACGTCTTCCTCTGCCGAATGCTAAGCTGGAAGAGGTTCAAATTGGTTACAGATTTCCATTTTCATGATTTGAATGCTTGTTACTGTCTGGCGATCACTAGGATGTGAGTGGCATATTTGGGGTTTAGAACGGGATGTGGATATAAAGAGACTGCAGTGAGAACCAGAGCAAACTTGTTTTTTCCTATACCCTTTCCTTTTTAACTGCAAGCAACCTGAAGTCCCTGCATCAACCAGAACAGTTTGTTTCACCAATAAGTTTTTTTTATCCACAAATAACTTAAAAAGGAATGACTGATTTTCCTAAATGTAGTTGAGTAAAAAACTAAGATATTTGACTTTTAAATGTAGTGAAGTTGAAATTAAGAGTCTGCCCAAATTAAAATACATTGGTACCCCGAGATACGAATATAATCAATTCCAGTGTGACGTTCGTATCTCGAACAATTCGTATCTCGAAGCAAGTTTTACATGTAAAACACCTAATCCATGCAACGGCTCTCAGAAACAACAGAATAAGTAGATGAAAAAATAGAAAAACAGAGAAAAATCAAGTAATGTTTCTTCAATCCTTAAATCTACACATTGTTAATGTAATAAATGATAATAAAACAGAATAAAACACAAATAAAACACAAACAAAACGCGTAATATGTACACCAATGTGAAACCTTACCTTGAGATGAAGTGATGTGTCGGAGGAGGACTAACTTGCGCTACAGAACAGCACTTTCCACGTTATAAACATTATTTCTTATACATTATTGGTAATCTATACATAATGTTTGCCTCGATTTAAAACTGATTTAAAGTGTTTTATGGCGTATCTGCCTCTTAAAGCACACTTTCTTCAAAGGGAGAACGGAGCGCAGGAACGCGGAAGCGCAAATAGAGCAGAAATGTTTGTTATTGTTTCTCAAATTTTTCTTCGGATCTCGAAGCAAAATATTTCCCGCGAGACCTTTCGTATCTCGAACATTTCGTAACTCGAAGCATTCATATCTCAGGGCACCACTGTAATTGAGTAAAGTACATATATTTGAAAAAGCTGCTTAGGTACAGTAACGAATTACATTTACTGCCCACCACTGAAAATTGCAACTATCAATATTTGTAGTCTGTTAACTATAAACTCTTCTGTATAAGCTAAATGTCTCCATTCTTTCTAAAGCCTTTCAGATCTCAGTTACCTGTGAATATGGAGAATCTTCCTGTCAATAATGGCAATGGTCAGGGGTATGGATACACGCTCTATGAGACCACCATCAGCACAGGAGGCTCGTTGAAATCAGAAGGACACGTTAAAGACAGAGCCCTGGTCAGCAAGACTATATTAAATAAATCACAACATCTCTCAGTACTTACAGACACATGTTTCGTTAAAGAATTCCTTTGCTTTCATTAGGTTTTATTTTTTGCATGACAGGTTTTTGTGAACCGAACATTCATTGGCAGCTTTTACGACAGAAATGTAGAATTGGCAGTTCCTGATGAAAAGGTAAGACTCTTGCATTGTAATCATTTGCTCTTTGTTTTGTTCTGGTCTTTTAAAATGAAATCTAAAGTTTGTTAGATGCTATTTAATGGTGTAATAGTTTTAATATGACTTTGTTTTTTTGTTTTCTGAAGGGGAGACGCACTTTGAGTCTGCTGGTAGAGAACTGTGGCAGAGTGCACTCTGGGAAAAACATAAACAATCAGCGGAAAGGTAGGTCTTAAGGCCATTACACACCTATGTGTTTTTTAAATGCAGGGGCTATAGGCAGTAAATCCTTAGCCCTTATTACACAGGGGATAATGTAACTGAGCATTGGCTCTTGTTCTGAAAGGAGAAGGCACGCAGAAAAGAAGGATCTTGGGCAAGTAGAAGACATCCCAATCATAGCTCTTCCACCTCAAGATGTTAGAAGGCAACTTATAAAAAAATGTATTAAAAAGAAAAGTCTGCACAGATAACTATTTAAAAATGAATCAAAATTATTCTACTTTATAGAGCTTTCTACCATGTTTCTACTAGAAATCGAGACTCATCAGATCAGACAACGTTTTTCCAATCTTCAACTGTTATATTTTGGGGAGCCTCTTCTATGAAATACTGTTTGGAAAATACTCAGACCAGCCTGTCTGGCACCAACAACCAAACCACGTTCAAATCACCTTTCTTCCCCCCATTGTTATGCTCTGAACTGCAGCAGATCGTCTTCACCACATCTACAAACCTAAATGCATTGAGTTTCTACCATGAGATTGGCCGGTTAGAAATCTACCGGTAGTTTATTTGTGTTGGAGCTTGTAACATCCAACCTCTAGGGGCAGTGCTAAGGTTTGCATTAAGTCATCTCTTTTACTCTAAGTGATTAAGAGAGCTCATTTTATAATGCCTGCGATGGACTGGCAACCGGTCCCTGCCTCTCGCCCAAAGTGAGCTGGAGACCAGCAGAATCAGAATCAGAAACGTCTTTATTGCCATGGTCAGTGAAACAAGTTTCAAGGACTAGGAATTTTTTTCGGTGATGGTGCAAAACAAAGAACATGTTCTAAATAATAAATAATAAAGTGAAGTATGCAATAAGTAAAATAAAAGAAATAGAATAAAATATATTTAAAAAAAGAGAAAAAACTACTATAAACAATAAAAACTATACAGTTAACTATACTATGTACATTGGGACAATGTTTGGGATAAAAAGGGAAAGAGCGGGTAAGAAGATAAATGAATTTCATAATGTTCATCCTGTTCCTCATTTAAAATGTAAGTAAAGGATAATTGTCTGCCTGTAAATAAGTAAATAAAGCAAAAAGACAAAGTAAAGAAGTTGCAGAAGTGATTAGAATCACCATGATTCCAAGATAGACTTTAGTGGCTAGACGATATCTCCCATTAGCTTTATTCTGCTTTATATATTAACTTAAAATGGGTTACTTTTTGGCGCTCTTCAAGTGGTGATGCTCAGTTTTGATTTCAAACCAAAGGTTAATTCCCTTTTGCAGATCGCACATGTTGGTCAGTTGTGAAATGTGAAGCTTCATAGTTGAGCATTTACAAACGATAACTCACTGTGTTCATTATGAAATATTTTCTGCATCGTTCGAAAGCTCCAGGTTGTCATCTCCAGTGAAAAATGCTCTTTTCAGGTATTGTCGGGGACATTCTTCTAAACCACACTCCGCTTAGAGACTTCACCATTTATAGTCTGGATATGAGTCCAGCCTTCATCGATGGGTGAGTAAGGCCTCATGATCAAGCTGATCCATGTAGGTGATCTGATCGTGAGAATCAACTTTTTTCAGCTTGTACCAAGCGCAGTGGAAGACCGTTCAAAACACACCCAGCTTCCCGAGCTTCTTCCAGGGCCGGTTATTTGTCAATGGATACCCCAGCGACACGTTCATGAAGCTGCCGGTGAGTTTAATGTGTCGGAACATGTTCTCAGAACACGGCGCTGGAGTAAAGATTCTGTCTGAACACAGAATTGGAGCAAAGGTGTGGTGTTTGTGAACGGACAGAACATCGGACGCTACTGGGACACCGGGCCACAGCAAGCTCTGTATCTACCTGGACCCGTTCTGAACAGCGGGATCAATCAGGTGCAAGACTTACATAATACTTACTTACATACTAATGACATCAATAACTAATGATTAATTATAAAATCACCTGATGTAGCAGGCATTAGGGAGTTGTGTGAGCCATTCCATCAAATATATCGAGTTTATATGTATTAATTAATCATTAAAATTGATTCATAAATACTTTTTTTATAAAGCAAAGTGTACTACTTACAATTCTTATTGCGAATTTAAGCTAGAAATTTTAAAATATTGATACAATGCACATAAAACACTGAAAAATAACATTTATTGCTTGTCCCTGGTCTCTGATGCTACACTTCACCATAAAATATGTAAATCCATATATAATGTATATAGAATAGAATAGCCTTTATTTGTCACATACACTGTTACATGTAGCGAGATGAGACCCCTCTGGCCACAGACATAGATAGGGTGGGAACAGGCCAGTGTGGAGAGGTAGTATTTTTAGAGAGAAACAGAGAAATGGAAATACATTGGGTAAAGTAGCTCTAAAAAAAAGCCTTTTCAGCATTGTCCTTCAAAAAAGGTCACTGTGGAGCAGGTTAAAAAAGCCATTGCAATCAAGCACATAGATAAATACTGGAAGAGAACATCGCAGGATCAGGTAGGGGTCCGGGGAAGTGGTGTAGCCGCTGCAGTCTGCAGCCGACATTTTCCTGCAGCCAGACGGCACTGTACTCATGGCCCGTCAGATTACAGAAAAAAGCAGGCGGAGATAAGTGGATGCAGAGGAGGGTGCTGAGAGACTCTCCTTATCAGGCCCCTCTGGGGGAATGTGTTTAGACTCCTCTTCTTGGCCTCCAAGGCCAGAGGAGATAAGGGAAGCCAAATGGTAGAGAAGTTAATTTAGGTCAAAAGCTGTGAATTTCTACAGATTTTTTAATGTCCATCGCCGGTCTCCAGATTATCCAACTTCTGTTTCATTTCTGCCAGCCTTTCCATGATGAAATCCAGTTCGCGGTCACAGACCGTTACATGAGTCCCGACAGTTTTAAGTCAAGTCCATGTAAACATGTAAAACATGTAACATGTACAACTCGCTTCGACATACGAAAAATTCGAGATTTGAATGGCAATCTGGAATGGATTCTTTATGTATCTCGAGGTACCAGTGGCGGTTTTAGTCACGGACGAACAGGGCATTTTTTTATGTCATGTGGGGGGCGGAACACGAACTTCTGGGGGGACAAAATCTGTGTCGCTAAGCATTTTTTTATTATGATACCTGTGCCGCCGCCGCCCCTGCTGCTGAGGCGCACAGAGGAGCGAGAGGAGAGGAGAGAGGAGGGGGGGCCTGGGGACAGTTCACCTCTCCCAAATGAGAAGGAAGGAGGAAATAAACTCTGTCATTGACAATGACACAAAAAGTGCTTGGAACAGTGTATACGTTTTAGGAGAGGTTCCTAGGTTTTTTTAATACAATTTTTACATTGTTTTGACCTTATCTTTGCTTTTTTGGAAGGATTTATGAATTTTTATTGTGTCTCAATACTTTTGATTTTTGTTATAAAACATAAAAACGGTCCATTCTCTTTTTTTGCAGTGAAAAAAAAGACAAAATGTATTTCTCGGAATTGTATTTGTAAAAATAAAGAAGCTGGTGTTGTGCTAAAAAAAAATATAAAGTATTGTGACAAAAAAAAAACAGTTTTACAGATAAATTATTAGAGTAAAAATTTAAAAAATCAGCATTTCCATTGATTGTTTTTCTTGGATTATAACAAGCTTTCCAATGAAACCTCCATCTGAACCCATAGCCACTCTGCTGTGCCTTCTGGAGCATCTATGCTGCTCCTAGTGCTCCTTTGATCTGATTTACTCAAGGATTCCGAGCATCTAGAGAACACAGCTCAGATAACATTCAAACATATCTTAACTTCAGCAGCTCTAAACCAGTTTTAAAAGTTTGGAATATTGCAGCATCTCAAAGCAGCATGTGTGAACGTTCAACATCACATGATCTCAAAAGCTCCATGGCAACCTTAGCTGTTTAAACACATGGACGTTGCACCTATTGCTGCCATTCTGAGCTGAGGACATGTGACCAAACAAGCCAATCACAATGGTTTGACCTACTGCTTTAAAAAAAATTACTCAGGTCTTTCTTGAAAACTGATGCATTGTCACACTGCGTTTTTTTCTGGGCTGTGTGTAAGGTCACATTAGCGCTTTTGTATTTCAGATTAAAGTTCCACGGCATAAAGCAGATGCAATAGGTGTGTAAAGAACTTAATAAACATGTACCAACCTAAACGAGATTGAACAGAGTTAGGAGTTTTTTAGAATTTAAAAAAGATATTACTATTTTAAATCAAAGAAAATGGAAAGGGATGTAATTTGCAAATGCTAAAACAAGACATACAGATATCATTTAGTTTATGATTAAACGTAAAACATTTTCAGATGGAATGCTTACAAGCAAAGTTGGCAAAACACCATTTTAATTAAAGTTTGCTTGTTTTGTAATGGTTCTACTAACATTTCTATGTTTGGTTATTTGCTGGTAGTCATTTTTTTTTTTCTTTTAAAGCCACCTCCACCCAAAAAACATTTTATTCACAAATGATGTTTTGTTTTTACTAAAGATGTTGCACTATTCTTTTCACAGGTGACAGTGTTTGAAGAAGCAGAAGCCGATTTAAAGATCCAGTTTGAGGATTCTCCCGATCTGGGAATGACTGTTGACATTTAATACACTCAGTTTTTTTAGCTTTTTAACTGAAACTCAGAGAGTAAAAGTATGTTTCTTCTTGATTATGCAAACTTGACTATTCGCTTATTTCCCACAAACGCCATTTTAAGAACGAAAGAGAGGTGGGAAGAAATCCAGAACAAGTATGACAAAACAAAATAAAAGGATGCCTTAATGTTAGGAAAGTTCCTACTTTGACTCTCTAGGAATGTGTTGTACATTTACTTTCTGACCAATTTTCAACCGAAATAATTCAATATCTTTGCAGTAGTCAAAGGTTTGTTATCAATGCCATGGTTGTTTACCTCTACTTCTGTTTTTTCCCACTGGAGCCACTCTTTAATTCTAAAAATGGCAGCCACTTGAAATAAGTAAATAGACCCTGCATGCAGAGATGGTCACTTCGGTCCTTCCACTTTAAGATGCATAACACTTCTGTGCACATTTGTGCTTAAGGCAGCTTTATTTATAGATGAGACTGAATTCTATTTGTTTATATGCTGAAATTTTAAAGATTTGTTTATTTTATACAAGGTTTAAAGGTTGCAGTGCTGGTTTATGGAGTTGACATTCATTGTTGCTATCCCTGTAGATTTAGGACAACTTAAAACACTTTTGTAAACAATTAGTGAGTCTAAAAGACAACACTGTGTTTATTGAATAAATACAACAAAATGTTTGTGTAGTGTTTGATCAGGTTCATTATTTTGAGGAAATGCAACAAACTTTTTAAGATATTCAATAAGAATATTGAATTCTTTTTAAGAATCTCTAGAGTCATACAGTAAGGAAAATAAGTATTTGAACACCCTGCTATTTTGCAAGTTCTCTAACTTAGAAATCATGGAGGTGTCTGAAATTTTCAGTGTAGGTGCACGTCCACTGTGAGAGACATCATCTAAAAAGAAAAATCCAGAAATCACAAAGTATGAACTATTTATTTTGTATTATACAGCAGCAAATAAGTATTTGAACACCTGTCTATCAGCAAGAATTCTGACCCTCAAAGACCTGCTAGTCCATCTCTAAAAAAATCCACCTCCACTCCATTTATTATCCTTAATTAGATGCACCTGGTTGAGATCGTTAGCTGCGTAAAAACACCTGTGCACCCCATACGACCAGTAACCACCTCCACAAGGATGGAAAGGGCTACAGGGAAAAAAGTTCCACTGTTGGACCGGTCTTAGAAAATGGAAGAAGCTAAACATGACTGTCAATCTCCCTCGGATTAGGGCTCCAAGCAAGATCTCACCTCGTGAGTTCTCCTTAGAAAGTTGAGGATTCATCCCAGAACTACACGGGAGGAGCTAGTCAATGCCCTGAAAAGAGCTGAGACCACCGTTACCAAGGTTACTGTTGGTAATAAGCTAAGAAGCCATGGTTTGAAATCATGCATGGCACGGAAGGTTCCCCTGCTTAAAGCAGCACATGTCCAGGTCCGTCTTAAGAGTTTGCCAACGACAATTAGGATGATCAAGAAGAGTCATGGGAGAAGTCATGTGGTCAGATGAGACCAAAATAGAACTCTTTTGTCATAATTCCACTAAATGTGTTTGGAGGAAGAAGAATGATGAGTACCATCCCAAGAACACCATCCCTACTGTGAAGCATGGGGGAGGTAGCATCATGCTTTGGGGGATGCATATGGGACAGGGTGACTGCAGTGTATTAAGGAGAAGATGACCGGGGCCATGTGTTGAAAGATTTTGTGGAACAACCTCCTTCCCTCAGTTAGAGCACTAAAGATGAGTTGAGGCTGGGTCTTCCAACATGACAATGACCCGAAGCACACAGCCAGGAGAACAAAGAAGCTTCGTAAGAAGAATATCAAGGTTCTGGTCAAACCCAATTAAAAACCTTTGGAGGGAGCTTTGAGACCCTCTTCTGAATTTATTAATAATGAAGGATATTCATCTCTGCAAAGACACTGATCGTGTTAATAATTTTTCACAATATCAACAATGATTTAACAGGTAGGAAACAGATAAATATTAATATGCAACACTTTATATTAAATTTTTGTCTTGGTGCAAGTGTTGTTTAAATTGAAAAAAATGTATGTTCAAAACCATTGTACAAATAATAAATAATATAAATACTAAAAGTGAGCTAAGAGTAAAAAAAAAATTGACATTTAAAAATTAACAATTTCTCAATTTTACCAATGCATTGAACTAAACATAAACTGGACACCAAATCTGGTATCTGTTTCTTTCAGATTTTTGGAAGCCTGGCATTGCGTGTGACTCACAGGCTTCTTTTGCATTCAGTGCGCTGCTCTGTGGGTAGTTGGTAGCTCGTGTCCACATTGTGAAATGTCTCTCCACATTGTGCCGCTTGGCAGTCGTCGCGCAAATGAGACGAACACATGCTCCTTCCACAGAAGTAAAAAAAAACCTTTACCTCGCATTCGTCGTGAAAATTAAATGATCTTTTTATGGGTCAGTTGTCTAATTTTCGCTGTGCTGCTTGTTTGTTTCATTGTAGCACATCAAACTGACCTTTCAACTCTACCTGGTCATAGTTCATATGTATATACATATAACTTTTTAAAAATTTCTTATATATTGTCACATCAAGCTTACGTGCAAGTGTCATTTAAACAAGAATAGCAATCATGTTAAATTAGATTCAGCTCACTGGAAAGTGGTACTATTTGAGCTATTTTTAGAACAGGTCGTGGGCCTGCGGACACTGTGTTTGTGACCCCTGCTCTAGATTGTCATTGTTTTGGTCCATAAGCCTATACACTTTGCCAATAATTTGTCTGGATTCCTTCCCAACGCTAAAGATGGAATCGAGTAGTGTTTTAGGAGGAAGTGTGGTTAAAACATCTAAAATATCTAAAAAAATGTGATTTAGGAATTTTGAATTTAAGGACTAGCTGTTCAAAGGACACACAAGTATTGACTGTATACAGATCCTGTAATATACATATCCCTTTCTTAGAGTAAATAACAAAGACCCGATGTGAAAGGAGCGAACATTATGTTTTGTGTTATTGGAGCATGTAGAGAAAGAGTACAGAGTGTAAATGTTTTCCAGATTGGTTCCGGATTTTTAAGGACTGTATTTCTACAGGGTTTGAAGAGCAGTGAGAGAGGGACTCAGACAATGGGAGCACTGAGCAAAGTAAAGATGAGGGATTACATGAATTCTATTCTAAATTAATCCCCTTGGGGGACTCAGGAGACTTTGTTGTCTCAGTCCAATGGAAAAGTCCTCTGATATTGGTTGCCCAATAATAAAACATAAAATTGCCTCCCAAGCGGCAAGGTTTTAGAAGGATAGTTTCCAAATCCGGGTGGGCTTTTGTTGTTTTAGTTCAAACTTGATATGACGTTATCTATTGAGCAAAAAATCAGGAGGTTTTGGAATTAGTAAAGGAATTTGGGTAGGATGTTCATTTTGATCAGATTTATTTTACCAACCAAAGAGAGAGACAACACCTAATATCCTATCTCAGATTATACAAAAGAGGAAGAAAATTAGCTTTATAAAGATCTTGATAATTTAGAGTGATCCAAATGCCTAGATATTTAAACTTTGTCACAGGTTGGCGAGAGAGAAACGGAGACGTCAGCACATTTTCCCTACAGTTTATTAAAAACACATACTTTGCGAACACACTCACATCGTGAGCCGATCTCACGAGGAACACAGTGCTACCCACTGCTCCACCGTGCTGCCCCGTCCTTATCTTTAAAACCTCATTTTCTAATAGGTGTGTTGATGGCAAAAAGAGTATTTTAGAGTCAATGTTTTTTAAGTTATTCATCACTTGTTTTACTTTTTAAGTTGTTGCAGACCTTTGCAGTTCAGGAAACAAAAGTAAGAGAAACTCCTTGAGACATTTCTAACTAAGTAATGATAATATAACAGTGTAATGACGAGGAGGCTCGGGACAGATGAGAATCCATGTGCCGAAGTTTATTGAAGCACACAATAGAAACAATGGTAGGTTTCAAAATGGCTGCACCGTGTGCGAGCACATGTGCCGTCAAACACTCACACAAGTTGAGTTCCGGAAAGTCGAGAGGCAGGCAAGGGTCAATACTCAAACAGTCCAACAGGAAAACAAGGCAATGTCCAAAATCCAAAATAGTAATCCGATAATCCAGGCAAAACAGGTCAGAGCTCCGGGGAGAAAGCCCTCTAGTGGGGAGGCGCTACAGGCGTTACAAACAGATTACCTTGCAAAATATATACAATAGTTTAAAGAAAACAACAGGGAAACGTGAAACCTGGATTTCTGAACTCACATTAAACACACTGAACATACCCTCCGCCCTAAAACTTCTGTGAGATTTCCCTGAAAAACATTCTGATTCCCAATAATGTTACTGACGGTTCCACACAGTGAGGATCAATCGAACCTCCCTCTAATATCTTTTATTCTCATAGTTTTTTTTTCACTCATCGTATATTCTAACTCTTGTCACTGTCCTTGACTTTCTTGTTGAACTCTCTCGCCTCCCCTGGTGTTTTGAACGTATGAGTCTATTCTTTGTAAGTTACCAACAGCTTGGCTGGCTGGATCCCCAATTCACGCAGTTCCTGGTGCAATGGATTGAACTGTTTTCTCTGATCCATATCTGCGAACAAGCGAATATGCTGATTCTTATACCGAAAGTCCTTTTTTGCCCATGCTGCATTGAGGATATTTTGTTTATCCTTGTAGTTTTGAAAATGCATTATCATTGTACGTGGCGGTGTCTTGATGTCCCTAGCTGGTCCAATTCTGTGCGCTCTCTCTAGTATGTCTATTTTTACTGTTGTTTGAGGTTTCTCTTATTGATGTGAAATGTAGCATTAAAACCTTGTTCATACTTCCACACTTCTTTCAGTGAATCCTTTTTTCCCTTCGTTCACAAGCTGGGGTGTCTCTGTCCGCGTGTGCCAAACCAGAACCTGAAAGAGACAAGTGATAAAATGAAACTAGTGGCATTTTAAATAGAATATTACCCTTTAATTTCTTAACAATTTCTTTATTACCTGGCTTACCCACTGTTGACCAACAACAGGAAATGCCCATTGTCATTTTCAGAAAATATGAATGATATCACAAAAGCCTTTTTTCCACTCATAGTTGGTGTTTAGGTGAAGCTATTTATTGTCAAACAACTGTGTTTACTCTTTTAAAAACAGAATGGCAACAGAAACTTTCCAAATTACCCTGATCAAAAGTTTCTGGTCTTAATATTTTGTAACAGCCTGACATTAGTGACAGCCTGAAGTCTCTTGAGGTAGTTGTTGATGAGGTTCTTTATCTTCTCATCTGGTAAAGCAGCACATTCTTTTGGCAAAATGCCTACAAATCTTGTTATTTCTTGCATGAGCTAAAAATTTGAGTTCTACTCAGAGTAGGGCTGGGCGATATGGACCAAAAGTCATATCCCGATATATTTAGGCTGAATATCGATATACGATATATATCCCGATATTTTTATCAAAAAGTGAGAGCAATTGTTTAGTCACAGTCAAACCCAAATATGACATTTCACAAGTAGTTTTATTTAAACTGGCCGGATGAAACAATACACAGCTGTTCCCTTGTTTTTGGGAATAAAATATAAATATATTTGAATACGCAAATAAAATATAAAAATCTAAAGTTTGTATAATGCTGTACATTCATAAATTATTAAAATATTCAATGCTGTAAGCAACTTAGGCGATTGCATTCTTTTAAACTTTTTAAACAATATTTATAGTTTTACAATGTGTTACAAGTAAATTTGACATCTACGCGGCATATAAGCAAAATAAAAATTAAAACTTTTCCACGAGTAAACATTTTATGTGAACTCTCATTGGCTTAGTCTGTGCAATCACGTGATTGAATGCGCGTTCACGCAAGAGGGGAGTCGGAATCTGCCGGGGAGTCGAAATATGGCACAACAACGGAACACCGCGGGAAAATGAAGCTGGAAGGGAGCTTTGTGTCGGGGCTGGAGCTTTTGCGGGTTGCGGTTGGCTTGCAGCTGGGGCCTCGGCAGTGTGCAGTTTCACACACTCTTCATACTGCAGTTTGTGCCACTGTTTTAGATGGTGAAAAAGATTTGTAGTGCTTACACCCCGGGCTGTAACTTCTTTATGGCACTCCCTACATATGACATGGTTTTGTTTCTCATCAGAAACTTTGAATCCAAACCATCTCCATATTACTGAGCCGCTACTTTTTTGTTTACCAAATAATATCTCCGCATGCTCAGCAGATGTTGTTGCTTCCTCCATGTTTGTTGAAGAGTGCCGGCGGATTGTCTGCTAGTGATGTGTCGTTCAAGAACGATTCGTTCTTTTTGAACGAATCTTTAATGTGACTCCGTATGAACGAGTCGTGTTGGAGAGGGATTCGTTCATTGGCGCATGCGCATCATTCTTGTGGTTTTCCGAGCGTAACCCGTTCATTATCAATGACAGAAGACCGAAAAGACCCGAATGACTCGAAAGATGAACTAATCTTTTCTGTTTCCGGCTCATGGCCGCTCCGTAATGTTAACCAATGCAGCATGAGCCGGAAAGAGAAAAGACCGAAAGGACCCGGAGGACTCGCAAAAAGAACGAATCTTTTCGGGTTCCGGCTCATGGCCACTCCGTAATGTTAACCAATGCAGCATGAGCCGGAAAGAGAAAAGACCGAAAGGACCCGGACTCGCAAAAAGAACGAATCTTTTCGGATCCCGGCACTGTAGCGGTCACGTGACAAAGAAGTCCGGACTGAGTGCTCGGACCGCACACGTTAACATCAGAGTGAAGTAATTTTGTGTCGAACAAAAGAGATTTAAATCTAAAGAAGACAGATCAGAGTTTGGGTAAACCAGACTAAAAGACCCAGGTAGGCTTTAGTAATATATTTATATTCATTTTAAATTTAGCATTATAGTTTTGTCTTATTTGTAGTGTGATTCGCGTTTGTGTATAAAACGCTAGTAGATGTGGAAGTACACACAACATTTATTGATATTTTAGTAAAATGAACGAAATGACTCGAAAAAAAGATCCGTTCATTTTACTGAACGAGACTCAAAGAACCGAATCCATAAAATGATCCGAACTTCCCATCACTACTGCCTGCTGGAAGCTTTTGGGGGCGGGGCTACTACTACAACACGTGACACACCGCCCATAAACACTGCTCAAAAACGTTACGAAAATCACAGCTAATACATTTCTCACATCTTTCTGTCTCTTCGTGTAATACCAGATATACTTGATGTTTATAGCTTCTAGTAGCTCTTATTTATGATGAAGATCGTTTTTAATGGCTTTCGCTGTATTATTTGGGTCATTGTCTTGCAGAATACATTTGGGAAAACCATTCGCCTCCCTTGTGGTAATTGCACGACGGATAAATATATGCTTGTATTTCTCAACAATATTACATTACACCATTAATCCTGACTAAACCACCAACTCCATTTGCAGAAATGTAACCCTAAACATATAAGGAACCTCCACTATGCTTTACTGTTGACTGCAGACAATCATTGTTTTACTCTCCGGCTTTTTGGCAGACAAAATGCCCTCTGCTGCAGACAAATATTTCAATTTTTTACTCATCAATCCAAAGCACCAGCTGCCTTTTTTTAACGGCAGTTCCTGTTTTTGTGAATTACTGAAATATATTGTTAGACAATCCATGTATTGGTCACATTTATCCAATACAGTATTTTTTCATAAGTCGTTTATTAATTTTCTCAATCCAAATTAACACAGCTGTTTGGCACTTTGTAGATATATTACCATAATAATACAATGTTAATGTCTAGCCTGTACAAAAATTCTGCACAGGTGCAATGCCGTTGTTAGACCATACACTGAGGTATAAGTCAAATACTCACTGGGCTGTATAATAAAATACATTTATAGGACATTTTCCAAAAATACAGTTCATATGCACAAACAATAAAACTGGGATTATCTCCAAAGTAATACTGGAAGGAAATTTTATTCAGATTAGAATTTTTTACGTTCACAATACTACTTGACAACAAATCAAATTCTTTTTACACAGATTATCACAATAAATATTTTTTTTTTTTAAACATCAATCGTGTGCTGGCAGGGTCAGATACGTATAGTGTAGGAGTCCGAGTGAGAAACATATCGAACCCATCGATGGGACAGTCCTGTTTGCGTGGGAGAGAGTCTAAGGAAACGTATCTGAAGCCCGGTGCAAGTTTGTTTGGGAAGTTCGAATGACATACTAACAGGACCGACCTCAAGTAAAGAGGCGGAGCTCAGTCCAGGAACATCCACCTGCCACAACAGAGTCATGAGTAAAGACTGAGAATTAATTGAATAATTGTATTTAATTTGTCACCTTGAACAGCGCTGATAACTGTGCTCCTCCAGGAAACCGTGGGATCTCCCAGAGTAAGGCTTTGTTCTTTGTTTGCAGTTCAGCTGTCTGGTCAGGACTGCTGAGTTCTTGAGACATACTGGATAATAAGCACAGGGTCCAGGGTTACAGAGAATAGAACGCAACCTTTGTTCACAAAAACTTCAAATCTGACCTCACAGATCCTTTTGGCACGGGCACAGTGATGGACACATTGAGGGCCGTACTATTGCGAGGAAATAGATTTATTACTTGTGGTGGAACTTTTACAGAACAATTCCTTGATTTAGCAATAGCGCAAATTCTATATAAAAAGTTATATACACAGACCTTTTGGGTGGAAGATCACATCGAAGTTTGAGAAAAATCAACACCCTGCCAATAAAAAAATAATAAATTAAAGCTATAATTAGACAGTTATTATTATTTTTATATGTTCTTTGGGGATATTTTACAAGGGATGGCGTTAGTAAGAGTACAGTTTTAAATGATGGTGTATATACAGTGAGGTCAATAACTATTTGATCACCTTGTGACTTTCCAGGTTCTCTGAAAAATTAGTTTTACAATTTAATTGTAAATTACTGGGTCCAATAAGTATTTGATCAGTATTTGATCCTCAGATTCTAGCCCACAGAGACCCAAATATCCCAGGTACACTCAGTAGCACCTGTTTGAGGTCGTTAGCTGTTACAAAGACACCTGTGCACCCCACAATCAGTCAAAAGTCTAAGTAGCAATATGGGCAAAGCCAAAGAGCTGTCAAGACACAAGAGACAAAACTGTAAACCTTCACAAAGCTGGAGAGTGCTACGAGGCAATTACCAAAACAGTTTGGTGGGAAAAAAAAAGAACTGATGTAGCAACTGTCCGAAAATGGAAGATGCTAATTTTGTTAATTTACCTCGGACTGGGGTCCCACGAAAAATCTCTCCTCGTGGGGTACCAGTGGTGCTAAGAATGGTGAACAGTCAGCCCTGAACTGCATAAGAGGAGCTGGCCAGTGCTATGAAAAGAGGCGGGACCACCGTTTCCATGGCTATTATCAGTAAAATATCATAATTTAAAATCATGCATTGCATCAGCCCATATGAAGTTGATTTAGAGGAGTCATGGTAGAAAGTGCTAAGCTCAGTGGAACCTTTTGTTATTAATGTCATTCACCGTGTTTGGAGGAATGATGAGTATCTACAGTTAATACCTACTGTGAAACATGGGGTTGAAGCATCCGGCTCTGGGGGACAGGACTATTGCACTGTGCCAACAAGAGGATGAACAGGGCCATGTATTGAGAGACATTGGGCAAAAACCTCCTTCCCTCAGTCAGAGCATTAAAGATGGTTCATTGCTAGGTCTTCCCAAATGACAATGACTCAAAGCACACAGCCAGGAAAACCAGCTTCATAACTAGCATATCAAGGTTCTGGGGCAGCCTAACTCCAGATCTGACTCTCCATGAAGTTGGAGGACCTGCATGGAGAAATTATTGACCTCATTGTAAATATTTAATGATCTGTTACACACCTGTTCACATAATCTTTCTCTACAGACGGGAATAGCTGAAATGGTAGCGCACAAGGCAGTTCGTCGCACAGCTGATACTGCATCACTGTTTGCTGAAAGAATCAAACAAGACCCACCCTCCCATGAAAATCAAGAACTGTACTTCCTTTTCTAAACTGATCTCTATGTGATGGCACATTACCTCTCCTTGGCTCGGGCAGACTTTCAATATTCTGAAATTATCAAATTCATCCAGTTTTACAGCTTGGTGGAATCTGCATTCATCTATACGTACAGCTGAACTGTACCCTGAGGAAATGATTTTTTCAATATAAAAGACGTGTGCATTTTTAATTTTTGAGAATACCTATCCTCGAGAGGAGTGCTGATACTCAACCTTTTAACTGAGACTTTCCAATACTGAGCTCTTCATTCAGTCCAATTCGCATCTCTAGAAAACAACCAAAAGATACATATTTAATCTTCGTGTGTATGAGAGACCAAAGGCTTGAACTGATGGGGGAAACGACCAGCATTGTGATCAGTCAGAGATCATTTTCACGCAAGAGTCTGTGTCAAAAACTTAATGGACATAGGGTCAGTGATGTCAACCATAGGTTTTTGAGGCTGAAAGTGGGCAGTCACTCAAGAGGCCATACCCATACCCATGAAGTTCAAAATGTAATTGAAGGAGGAATAAAAACAACTGTATCAAAATGATATTAATGTTCTAGTTCCAGACTTTAAACATTAGGTGTCTATGGTACCTGCTCCCTTTATGGAAAAGCCTCAAGTGGTTAGTACAATTTCTGTATGTATGCTGTTCTTAGACCTATTTTTTTTGGTGTCAAAATAGCATTAGATGATGTGTTAATGAATAACATTTTTAGTTTCTTTACAATTTGACTTTTGGGATCATTAGGCACATACATAATCTCACCTGAGCAGGTTGGAAGAAAGCATTTTATTCGTATTTCCCCTTGAATATCTGATTTCATTATTACTCCCTGGGAAAGAGAGGAGAGGTTATAATCAATTCAATCCCAAATACAATTATTTTAGGTGAACTCACATTAGAGCCAATTACGACAGACAACCTCTCTATTACGTCCACAAAGATCTCATTTTTTCCACCCTGTACCAATAGAAATTAAGAACATATTTACATATGGGTAAAATATCATTTAAAACCACTGCTGACATGAGCAATGGCAATTCAGGACAATGAAGAAATGAGGAAACCCACCTGTTCTCCTCGATTGGACATTATAGGACGACTGGCTGCGACACTAGGAGCCACTTTACTCTGTTGGGTCTCTGCCCCAAACTAAAAGATACAAATATTTGTTCAATGATTACAGGGGGATTGTCATTAAAAAGTTAAATGACGGTTTAGGTATTTGTTATTTCACACACAACTACCATTTTTTAAACTGGTCATCTTATGATTTCACTTTGGTGTGGAAAAATGTATATGTCACAGAAGAAACCTCTGAAACTGAAATTATACAATTCAATTGAAAAAGAGTATATTTAAGATGATTACTTATTATTAAAGGCAAGATATGTGAATAACATTTTCACATGTTACATAACATTTAAAACATATATTTTTGTTATTTTTGGATACATTTTTATTCTGCTTACCAAACCAACATTGCTGAGGTCAAAGAGACTGAAGGGTTTGGAGGACACGGCTTCTGTCTGGATGAAGTTTTTCAGTATGTCAGTTGAGGCAGTCTGTATGTATCCATAATCCTGATAAGCAAAAAAAACCAAGTTAACCGTTTTTAAAAAAAAAACCTGTAATGTGTGGAGAAAACGATAAAATACTTACCACCATTTCATCCAGGAGCTCATAAATTAAAGCAAAATTCATCCGCACTGATTTCTCAGACAAACTGCCACAATAGTCCTTTGTAAGACCTGCAAATCTGTGACAAAATGATGAGAATACTGTTTGCACACAATCACAATGTAAACAGTTGATGTAATAGACATTTCCGCACCTATTTAGAAACTCTATTAAAGTGAAAGGAGATGGATTTGTCTTGGTTGATGCAACCCAATAAAGCCCACCTTGCTTTACATGGATGAAATGAAGATCTTTGTGTGTCTACGAGAAAAAAAAGTGCTTTAATCAAATAGTAATCTTTTAAAAGCCAACCATTCATTATATACCCAGAAAGCATCACTTTACCATGACAACCGGTGGTTGGTCTCCACTAAGAGCTGTGACCATCTCATAGAAAACGTTTATGGAATCTTTGTTCCCCTCACCTCGGACTGCCACACACAATTAAGGGAAAACGTAGTAAATGCGTGATGGCGTTATAAGTGTGAATTTAAACGACATTAAAAAATAAAGAAATACACATGAAGGATACAGTCTTTATAAATTAGATGATCTCCCTTAGAAGATAAAATGAAAATTTGACTGATCATGTTTTTCTCTTCAAATATATATAACGTTACTTGTTCACAATCAGTCCAGTTTACCCACTGCTGCAGACTGTTTTGTTAAATAGACCAATAATGTTTTAAAAATTTAGTCATGGCTTTTCCGGGAAGCTGAAGCATGGTAAACATCCGGTCTCTTTTTCTTCGTGAACAGTTGCACGTGACGCATAAGTACCCATTACTGCCATCTGTCGAGCTGGAATATGACTGACCTGGACAAACGACCAAAAACTCCAAATTGTTTCCAACGAAAACTTTAGTTGTTACCTTCTTACTTAAAATGCGTTAGGCCGTCGTATATGTTTGATGCCAATGTAATTGAGTTTGAATTATTAATATGAAAAGCATTTGGATGTTTTTAAAGAATTTAACCTACATAAGTAACTAAGATTATCTATCAATGAAGAGAAATTTACACTAACATGATTCAGGCTAAAAAAAAAATGAACATTTTTGCTTCTAGTCTATTTTGACAGATTTTTACACCAATAGTAAATATTCATTCTTTCATTCATTTTCCAACATGCCATTTCACTTTTCACGGGGGTCTGCCGGTGCCTACCTCCAGCGCACATTGGACGACAGTAAATAATCCAACAAAATTAACAAAGAAAATGAATGTGTTTTGTAGTTTGCAAACTGCTCTGTGTTAATGAACTGTCAAATTGGTATTTTAATCATTTGTGTAAGTAAATGATTTCACATATTCGAATGACGAATTACAAATGATTCATTTGATTCGTTTATTCCACCTCTAGAGACACTTCTTTCTGAGAGCCTGCTACGTTCTGATTGGTCAGTCGGTTTTCCTCAAAACACCTGCTCGTGGTTCATCATTAAAATAAGCTCGATGTTGGCTTTTCTGTTTCCTTTCATTTTTAAAACAAATACTTAATTAACTTGTTTTCCCTACCAGTTTTCACTGCCTTCTCTGGGTGAGTATTTTACATTTTGTGTTTGTGGAACAGTGTTAATTTGGTTGTCAGCTCTTTGAAGTTAGTTTCAAGAGGGCCCAAAGTTAACGCGACTGCTTGCATATCAGCATAAGAACACGAGATAACAGTTATATCTTAAAGTTGCTTTTATTACTTTTTTTATTATTAATAGTATTTATTTGATGGTCTTTACACGATGTACAATAGAATTAACTGTTACGTTCAGTATTAAAATCGCCTCTACGATGAACAACGGTTTCACGCATGCGCAAATGCGCTTTTTAACTTAACTGATCTCATTTTTATGAACTGAACAAACTACAGTTGTGATTAAAAAGCATACTTCATATGCTTACCACTTATGTTGCTAACAACTCCTGCTGTACATTTATTTCATTAACAAATTCTGATTTATGAAACAGATTACGTTGATCGTGCTAAAGCACTGTTGTGTTTGCATTCACTTCTAAACAAATAAATATTAACATGAAAATACAAACAAACATATTATCTGTCAAAATGAAACATTATTGATAAATATATGTATTTACTTTGACATGACCCATTGTCATAATTTTGTTAATGACAACAGATAAATAATGAACAGTGAACCAGTACTAATACAGCTTTATGTATATTTTTCCCAAATGATGAAATAGAACATGCAGTTTGAATAATAAAAATCAACAAATGGTAGTGAGTAATGAAATAAAGAGGAAGATACGGTTTTACATTATTTATCATACGAATGAGTCCGAAAGAGTCAATTGAAACCACCCAGCAATGCTGAGACTTGTTATTTTATCATTATTATCATCTACCCTCTGTTTTCCTGCATATCTCAGATTCCAGCTTTGCTCAATCACACCTGTTTTGGAAACTTCTCTCTGGTCTTCTCCGCCTTCAGGTGTTCAGATCTTTTTCTCTCATGGAACAGTTGCAGCAAACACAGGGAAAAATAATGTTGCTTAAAGTTAAAAATATAGCAGTGCCATAAATGTTTCCATAAATAGTTTATATTTTTAAATTCACGCTAGGGTGATTTGCTTCTAAAAGCATTTTGTTCTTGAGAGCCTAACCCTAGAGCTCCAGCTGTTTCTGTAAGGTTTAATTTTGTGTGGCATCTCTAAAGAAGGGGTGCTTATGTTATCATCACCTGAACACACACATCTGAGCCATTTATCAAACCAGACAGCAGAAATGTTCTAAATGTATAGTTCTAAAGCAATGATCCACCAAAACATGCCTGAGGGATTGGTTTTACAACATGTCATATACACAACATATCTTTAATTCTGTGGTTTATGGCATAAGAACAATCGAGAAAACTGAACAGTTCTTGTTCTTACTTGTCTCCATAAAGCTTTACAGATTCAGGTCAGCCAGAGTGAACTGGCTCTCAAACAAGAATATTTATGCTGTCCATAAATAATCCCAAATGTAACTTTTGGGTAAAATTTTTTGAATTCACGATTTTTTATTGAATTACTTGAAAGTAAGCTGTTTGCCATGAAATACGTGAGGGAGGAGCTTATCAATCTTCAAAGCCAATGAAATTCAAGGATGTAATTGCGGGTACAGAGACCAGTATTTAAACACCCTGTCATCAGGAATTCACATAGCTGAACTGGGAACAAAGATGAGACACAAGGTAAGCTATTTAATTTCTTGTTTTAGTTCCTAGACTTTCATATTTAAATTTTTAACTTGTAAAGATCAATGAGTTAAAAAAAAGGTTAAACAACAAACTTGAAGTATCTGTAAACTCATTTTTCAGGTGACTCCTCTTCTGTGCCTCTGTGGGGCATTGCAGTACTTTTTATTTCTTCCAGGTACTAACTTACTTATCCATTTACTTATTTTTTTTTTTTATTGCTTTTTAAAAATCTTTTAACCTGATATTCACAGTGTTGCAGGCAACATCACTTGCAAAAGTATCCAACGACAATGGTAAGTCAATCTGGAGTGATATAACCTGTGAGAATGTTCAAAGGTGATGTTAATCATGCATTGGCACTGATTTCTCTGGCAGAGATTGATCCTGCAATTGGTATTGACTCTAACAAGGCTCATGATTTTCTGGCACATACACGTCAAAGGAGAAACATTGACCCCAACTGGCACCGCAAAAATCCAGACTTTCAATCCTATTATCGTTACTACAGCAGCATTGGCCACACTGAAGGGGTAAGAAGGATGTGTTTTTTTTGTGCTTTTGTGTTTTTCCAATATTAAGACTTTAACCATATTAATGATTATTTCCAGAATTAATAAATTTGAGGATTCTTTTTTTATGTTGCAATAGTCTAATGGCCCTAAATAATTGCTTATTTAGGTATTCCCACAGTAATTTGTTATTTTATTATGCATCTTAGTTAGAGGCAAAGCAGCCTCCTGTTTAATTTAGTTTAAAGGTGGTGATTTTTCTTTTGTATGTTGGTGAAATTGGTCTCCCAAACCCTGAGGTGCTGTTTTTCCCCCTGTGGAGTATAGAGGACTTAATCCTAAAGATAAAACCCTTTATGAAGTCTACTACAGACTAATCGTTAATGAGATTCATTCGACTGTTTGCTTTAGTCGGTTATCGATTATGTTGACTTTGTTTCACCACTAAAAATGGTAATTATCATTTCACGATTGATGAAAGAATTTGCCTTAAACACATCAAATTCAAAACCCTTTCAGTGAAAAGGGTCATTTAAATTGAATAAAAGTCATTTTTTAACTTGAGTCTATTATGTAACTTACATGTTTTTAAACCTAATAATAATAAACCTAATAATTGCTTAAAAAACAATCAGGACTATTTCCTCTTCCACAATCTTCTTTTTTGCACTGTAATTGAGTGCATATGCATTCTTCTATGGCAAGCTTCTTGCACACTACCATTGACAATAATCCCAGTCCTCTCAGAACCTGAACTCCCCTCATTTTCAAGTCAGTCTCAAGTGCAGAGAGTTGTAGGTTTTCAGATTTGGGACACAGTAGTTCTTCCAATGGTAAAGAGTGAAATCTTTCATTCAATGGGAATTTAGCAGTGACTGAATGCTACCCCTAGTCATGATCTGTGAAAGGCCTGAGCTCAGCATAAGATCATCTAACACCAGATTTTGCCATCAACACCAGATTCTTACAAATATCTTTCTTTTCCAGCTCTATGAGATTGACAGGATTAGGATGCTTTACCAGCAGATGCGACACCTTGAACTCGCCTATGGCCCAGATGCATCCAAATTCCAGAATAGCCTTGGTCTTAAACTAAAGCCGACAACCCCACCTACCACCCAGCCTCCACCTCCTACGATACCACCAATTTCCAAGATGAATGTTATGTACCTATGTAATTCTAAAGACCCACAGTGCAAGCCACATATTGTTTACCTGCCTGCTGGTGGGGTACCTGTACTTTGTGATCCGCGTTATCACCCAAATTGCAAAGAAAGCCCTGTTGAGAAGACTCCTGCTCCACCTGCAGCTACTCCAGATACAGTGACAGAGGCACCTCCTCCACCACAAAAATCTACTCCAGCACCACCTCCTCCTCCATTGATGGTTGTCAAAGGAATGGAGTATGACTGTGATCCTTACTGGGATCCTGACTGTCTTATAGATAATCCTCCCAAGCCAGTAAAGGTGATTGAGCCACTAACTCCAGCAATTCCAAATGAGAAAGTTAAAAAGGAAGTGCCAGTTGTCCCAGTTCCAACCTATGACCCATACGATTTCAACCAAGATCTGTATGATCCGTTCCGCCATGATGCCTAGGTACACAATTCAGATACACAATATCAATTCTGATAAGTGGTTAGGGTACCCATTATAGAAAAGATGTAGTCCACTCATCAATGCATTGTACTGGTCAAATACTCAACCACTCCTGTTTCATAAATTGATTTTGATAGCTATTAAACCATGGATTTAAGACATTAGGAAGATATCCATGGTGTAGTAAATTGTGAGGAGAAAACTTGCATTTTAGTGAAGTATGTCTAGCAGGAAAGTATTTAATCCTTCAATTAAATATAAGGCCTGTGTGAAAATGAGACTGTACGCATTCATTACAAATAATTGTAACATCTTAACTTGTTCTGTTTTATATCTATTTCATCCTAAATAAAAGTTTATGCACACAGACTCTGCCATATGTAAAATGTGAATTTTCTGCCTAGTGTAGTTTTTCTTTGTTTTCCTTTATTTTTATATACACAACATATCTATAAATTATGCGATTTATGGCATACAATCCAGTAAACATTCATGTCAACTGAACTGACTGTAATAAGGGCATATTTTACCATTTGGATCCGTTCAGCTTTTGTTTTAGGTAGCCACACATTTTTTTTTCTTGAATTATTTTAAAGTTGACTACTTGGTATAAAAGATGAGAGGGGAAAACTTATACGGTATATGCCAATGTATGGATCTTTATGGGGGTATTAGGACCAGTGTTTAAATACCATCATCAGGAATCCATATAGCTGAGATATTAACGAGGCACCAGTTAAGAAATATTTTGTTTCCTAAAAAGGGTATTTTAATGCAAAAATACATTTAGCCATGCCATTTTTTGGTGGGTTTGAATCTATTTGACATTCTTTTTTAAATAAGTAAATGTAAAAATTTTATTTGAATGGGACGTTATAATAACGTTACCTTTTAATTCTGCCAGGTATACAATATGCTTAATGCTCTTTGTTTATTCCACTTTCCTCACTTTTGTATATTCCATGTGTCAACCGTTTGGAATGATTTTCGCAGTGTTGCAGACCGTTGCGCTTGCAAAAGTCTAATATTTGCATTAAATATTTAAGGTAAGTGAAAATTTACACGACTAATTAATTTTGAGGAATTTTTTATATTGTTTTTGTTCTGTTATTTATTTCGTGGTCTTCCTAAAACGAGCTGTCTGGAACTATCGTTAATTTTTGCGCAATGACAATTTTTTATTTAATTTAGTAGTTGGTTGTTAGGCTACTATTTATATACCCAGGAGTTAAGGAGTCTATATGGTAGCGTGGCCGAGCGGTCTAAGGCGCTGGATTTAGGCTCCAGTCTCTCTGGAGGCGTGGGTTCGAATCCCACCGCTGCCAAATTTGCTTTTATTATTTTTATTACAATATTATTTTACTAAAATAACTCGCTTCATTGGAGATGTGAAAACAATTACACATTTGTTACTTTTTTTCCTTTTATTTTGAAATACAAAAAAAACTCGTTTTAACATTTACATTAGATTCTGTGGAGTACTATAATGTTTAGCTGCTTTCAAACACATGAAAAAAAAAATTGTACAAAAGGCACCGCTGGGATTCGAACCCAGGATCTCCTGTTTACTAGACAGGCGCTTTAACCAACTAAGCCACGGCGCCACTTAGCGTTTGTAACGAATTTTGGTTTATCTCAATTTACGAAACAAATTTTTGTTGGTTTATTTCAAATAAACATTAAAATTTTGATGTTACAACAATAAGCTGCTCAACGATATCTGTTGGTTCTTTACATTGTTTTCGACAATATTTGAATATTGTCAAAAAGCTGAGCGTTGGTTACTCAGGGTGGCGACACTTCCGTTTGGCTCAACGTGGCAGTGGCGATGATACTTCTGGCAACTTTAACATGGACTAAGCATTTATCTTTCTTCATATTGTTTCATTGTAATATTTATTACAAAATGTATCACTACAGAGACGGGTGTGTACCACGCGATTTCTTACAGAGATCTGTTTAGCAATGTAGTGTATGTACCACCATTTCTATTCGGTTTAAACAAAAAACAGGAACGGACGACGAGGATGGGATTCGAACCCACGCGTGCAGAGCACAATGGATTAGCAGTCCATCGCCTTAACCACTCGGCCACCTCGTCTCTGGAGCATGCAGTGTGTAACTTGTTGTTGATAAAGGTAAATTGCGGATCTTGAGTTTTGCAGTTCTTTTAATTTTTGAAAGTAGACAAGGCAATCGTGTATTGTTAGTATCGTTATACAACCGGGTAACTAGTACTTTGACAATAATGTGAATACATTAAGAACTTACTAGTCGATTAATCCAGGATGTTAGTGGTAGCAAAACCATATCTTTCTTTAACACGATTAAAGATCAGACAGGATTTGTAGGGGTGTTGCAGACCCTAACAAATACGGAATTTAATCACGTATTCATCAAATCCAATCATCATGCGCTGCAACCTTATTGCTAAGGTAACAGGTAAGGATATACCTCACTGACGCAATGGTAAGAGGGGCTCTGGAAACTTTTGTTACTGGAGCCTAAGTTCACAATGGTGGTGGCAAAAAATATATATACATTTTACTCACTCACTAACATGCCAACAAATCACTCTTACGTTTAACCACTTCGAAACACGTGCCATGGTAAAAAACAAATCATTCTAGAGTCAAACGTATGGTTTTAAAAGTGGATTCAATGCTCTCATTTGAATATGTGGGTGTTTCCTTGGACCCCATTGGTTCGTTTTTCAAAGAAGTTCGAATACTGTATTTTTTAGCGTTTAACTTCAAATTACTTCAATGTAAGTTTATGCTTATCTCACATAATGTCACGCGTTGGCAAAAAAAAATGAGAAAGAGCAGAATGTTCAGTTTAGGTGGAAAAATGAATATATCTTAGATAAATTGTGCACTAGCGCCATTTAAGGGAGCAGTTAATCAGTGGAAAAAATATTTAATAATACAGGCTTAACAGTTTAGCGCATACTATTCCAAAATGTGTCGTACCGATCATGTGTTTGAACAACTTACTAGCTTCCAGCTGCTTTCGCCTGTTGAGGTCCTGCCTATGCCTATCGGTTGGCTATCAACTGTTGAGGTTTTCATGATTGGTCAAATGCACCTCGTCATGATTGGCTGCACTGTTCAAGATTTCAGATTCTATTTTGAACACGGAAATAGTTTATTTTCACACTATGCACGCGTATATTAAGTATTGCAGATGATAAAATCGATTTATAAAAATTATTTCAAACTAATATGTAATAATTTTATTTGTAATGTTCTTGATTTAACACGTAGGTAGCGTGGCCGAGCGGTCTAAGGCGCTGGATTAAGGCTCCAGTCTCTTCGGGGGCGTGGGTTCGAATCCCACCGCTGCCAAAATATTTTTTTTTTGTTAAATTGTTTTTACCGTGAATTTATCTAATATATATTTAAGATTGTCACGCTCACGCAGCAAACATCATCGATGTGTATGGAAAAAAAAACTATATTAACTTGCGGCTACGGCGATCGTTTAGATTACCGACATCCAACATGTCCTAACATTTCTAAGATGTTTAATTCACAATTTCCAAGTGTTTACTCGTCGTTCCAAGACTCCTAGCTTCAGAGTTAAGACTAGTCAACTAGACCGCCATTTTGTTTCTATCATCTGTTCATACATACTCGTTAGAATATATTACAAATACAGTTCAAGGAGGGGGGACACGCCATTGTACCCACTCATACATCGGGTTAAAGCGTCCACAATGGGCACTCGAGCCAGATATGTCCCGTCGATCAAACCATCATCACTCAAAGCATCCTCCATCTCCTGTCTCTCATGGTCACAGCTTCCAACCTGCAGCTTCCCGGATGAGTGACGTCAACAAGCCATCTTTGTTCCACTAATCCCAGCATCTATTTTTTATGTGTACATAGTGACAGGACCTAGTAGCGGTAGAGCGCTCTTATAATAAAGGGAATAAATACCAGGCAGGACGGACAAAAGTAAACAATAACCTTAAAAAAGACAGGAAATACCGCTTTGTTGGAATAACCTGGAGAGCGCATTATTCATCCCGGAGTCGGAGAGAAACGCCTGAAGGAGAACGTTACGAAGAAGATCCCTAACGCTACACGACCTGGTTCAAAATGTGAGTACCGTTTACTTCTGGATTTGAATTATTTTTCCGTTAAGAGCGTTAAGTAATTGATAATTGAATAGTTTCTATAATATATCAGTACATCCAAACACGAACGCTTATAGTTAACTTTAAATATATATAATTATTAGCGGGTTATATTTGTTTTGTTCACATTTCTAACCCATGGAGTATTTGCTGTTTAACATAAATCTATAAATAGTCTCATAGAGCACGATGCTTTTAATTTCACGCCATTTTAAGTTACACGCAATTATACTTCTGCACAGTAAAATTGGCTAAATGAATGGTAATTTTTATAATATTTTGCTCTTATTTTGGTGCTTACAATAAGGACCACCGTTATCGTTAGTGACAGAATCACGCCTAGACACCGGATTTGGCTGGTTTGACTAGAACCGGTCGCGCGCTTTTAAAATGAAAATTAGCCCTGTAAATTACATAATGTTTATTGGTTAATATTGGCGGGTCTGCCTACTTCAATTGTGTGTATTCTTGACCATTTCTATGAAAATAAATGTAAAAAAATCGTTTGACACAAATAGCCGAAGGCCCATTCTGTTTCCACACAACCAATATCATTAATTTAACAGATGACACATGACATGACATGATAATTAAAAAAAAAATTGAACGCATCTCATTAAAATAATCTTTGGGTTTGCACACACTAGAGGCGTGATAGCCACGAGATTCGTGGGGGTTGGTAGAAAGGACGGCCGTTTGCTTGCATCTACTCACAATTAGCTTTATTTGTTTTAGCTTTCAAATTGTAATATATTGTTTATAGTTGGTGAAATCAGAGGTCGATAAAAATCTTTATTTTGTTTAAAATAATATGAAATGGCTGTCGCAAAGGCGCAGGTGTTCCTCGGAAGATGGCCGAGTAACGCACATGCTAATTTGCAAAACTAGCTCGTTCAACTGGCTTAAATTGAGCAAAGCTTCAATTTACGTTTAGCGTCGGTTATAAACATCAACGTCCACTCCAGATGCGTTGTCAAGGCACAACCGGGCCCAAAATCAGATAAAACATTATATTTATGGTTGTATCGGGTGCTTTCAAATTGTTTTAATGTAATGCACCTGTTCATTAATATAACGTAACATCTGCTTCAGTTATTTAACAGAATGTATGTTGATTGTGACGCAACAGTATCACACGCACGCGCTGATTGAAGGCCTGTGTGGGGGTGGGGATGCTGTCCCCATCATTCGTATGACCCTGCCTTTACAAGTCAACTGCAAGCAAGAGCCTATAACATGTAATAGTCTGATCTTTACTGCAGTAAAAGTGTTGTTAACCTACAACATCGTTTCATTTTTCACATTGGAAATGTCACCAATCTCAGGCATAACACTACATTTTTTTTTTATGAAAAACTCTCTTGTTCATAAAATGGGATTTTGTCTTCTCCCACATTTTGTTATTGACTGACAATTTCAAGACTAAATTGTAAATCATTGATTTAAGGACAGCTAGGAATATTTCAAGGATGTTGCTTCAACCTTGACATGAAAAGTAAGGTTGTAATAGCCATTAAACTAAATCTCACCATTCATGTTTCTTTCAGTGAAGGTGACACAGGCTCTGTTTTATTCTCTAAATATAGATGAGTGTATTTGAGAAAGAACAGACGCAAATTTAAAAGAGAAACAGTCGCTAAAAATTAATGTCCATGTTAACAAATAATTGTACTATCCCTTTTATTTGGTGTGTAACAAAAAGTATTTTCCAACCTGCAAGTAAAGAGGGATTAGACCTAGGGATCTCTCAGAGGTGACCTTTCTACCGAGTTTTGTCTTCCTCTGCTGGCTTAGATTGGCATCAGCAAGAAGTATTTTACTTTATTTTCACATTTTGACTTGAATTCCGAATGCAGAAGTGACACAAATGTGGTGAGATGTAAATACATAAGTGAATATGCTAATTTTAGCTCTTGTAAGAGGCTACTAGTTCCTATATCCAGCTCACCCTCAGATTCACACTTGACAAATGAGTAACAATTCCAGCCGAATTTGATTTTTTTATTGTGTGTGAGCACCCGTCAAAATAATGGGAGAAGACCCACTTTGGTCATCTACAAAAATTTTTTAAATTGTTTTATTTCTTTTGGTGGAAAATCAGAAGAACTCTACTAGGAACCTTTCAGTAAATGCATAGATTCCATGGATGATAATATCCTTACGTCATGGGTACCATCAAAAACATATGTAGCACATTTATCCACATGAGTGTTTTCCGTTATACATCAGATAGTTGCATATGATTCAACTTTTCTAATTCACAATTGTTCATTTGTAGGTCTGCCCCAGCCGGAGCACCTGCCCCAGAAGGAGGAAGCCAGGCTCCTCCAAATCTCACCAGCAACCGTCGCCTCCAGCAGACACAGGCTCAGGTGGATGAGGTGAGTGGAGGTCTTCTCTTCATCTTCCCATATTTATAACAGCTTTCCTGCATCATTTTGCTAACAGTCACCTTGCTCATCTCCCAGGTGGTGGATATTATGCGTGTCAATGTAGACAAGGTTCTGGAAAGGGACCAGAAGCTCTCAGAACTGGATGATCGGGCTGATGCACTGCAGGCCGGAGCCTCACAGTTCGAGACCAGTGCTGCCAAGCTCAAGAATAAATACTGGTGGAAGAATGCCAAGGTAAACCATAATTAGTCAGTTAGATAATGAAAATATTGTTCCATTTGGTTTTTATTTGATGCTATGTTATAATTTGTGTCCAATAATATATTACTTAATCTTTGTGTTTTATTTGTTACCCTTTTTCTCTAGATGATGATTATCCTGGGGGTGATATGCGTGATTGTCCTCATTATAATCATTGGTGAGCAGGATCATTTTCTATTTGTAAAGAATTTCCAGGTTCAAGATATCAAAGAAAGTAATTGTATTGACTTATTTTAGAGATTAAAAAAACTTTTTTGTTTTCAAAAATTGAAATTATTGATCATTATTGATACATTTAAGATATAATTGATATCAACCCTGATGATCAAAATGTTCTATGCACTAAAACAAGAGTTTATATTTAAAATAAACAAAATGTTTTTTTTTATTTAGCAGAAATTGTCTAAATGCTAAATACATAACGTAAATACAGGTTCTGTCTTATTTTATGAAATTAAAATAATTTTGGGGGTAAACAAATAAGTACATAGCATGGAAAAGCCACCAAGATGTTAATCACAATTAATATCATTTGATTATTGAGTTTTGACTCTAATCTGATCTTTTTATAGTGCCTGTGGTAATGCTTTAGCTGACAAAAAAAAAAACAATTAACAATATTAATAATTTCAAATAATGAACTTTGTTTAGTTATAATTTTATAGTATTAAATATTCTAAATTCCTTCAAAATAAGCCAGAGTTCTGCTCTTTCCGATTCTCATTTTATAGACAGATACTTCCTGAATATTAAAAATAACAAAATTGTAGATGTGTCCACTTCAGTCAACATTATAGTGCTTTATCATTCTATTAAAAGTATTGGCTTTTATAATAAAAATAAGAAATAAAGTTAATAAATATAGTATAATAAAAAAATAAAGTTAGTCGTTTACTTTATTCATGAGTAAATAATGATTTTGAATAAATAGATAGATGAGTATCATCAATAAATTATTCTAAGTAGGCATTACCATAGCAACAGACCACCAGAAAGTTTAGAAAATTACATTTTCCAAATGACTGTGGAATTTTGAAAAATAAGGGTGTTTTAGTTTTCATAAAAATGAATTGTTTTGTAAAAAATGGGCTTTTTTATAATCATCTTCAATGTGGTTTCTGTAGTATTTTAACTGAAACTTTGGAATGAATCATTCACTGCTTTGATTGGTCATTATTTTGGAATATTCATAGTTCTTTCAGGTTGAAATAATTTGATAAGTAATAGTGAAATAGTGGCTTTTAAACAATTGCCTTATTTAGAAATTTGATTGCATTTTCTTCAATATGAAAAGCTTATGGAGCCTTATGAAGTGCCCAGTGCCCATCCAAGGAAATAGTGAACACGACACATTTCAAGCATTACTTTCTGATGTTGTGTTGAGATTTCTGTGAACAGTATATCCCAATTATGTTGACAACACAGAGACGTTCTTTACCTCCGGTTTGGTTTGTCCTTGGAACCTTTAGAAGCTGATTTCTGTATTAGTCGAGTTTGTTTAGTTGCATATTTTTGTTGATAAACAATTCAGCAACTCCTACAATGAACAATCCCCACAGATGTGGGCGGGGCTAAGCAAAAACATTATTGCACTAAGTAATCATTTTCACACTTGGTTATTCCAGGGCTGGCTCCAATAATTTCTATTTTAAGTTCTGAAACATTCTTTTTTTTTACCACAAATATGATACAGCCGGCATTTTTGGCTTCTCTTTGGATGAGTTCATTACCCCTTTAAATAACCTTGTAAAATATATATTTTTCAATGTATACCCCATAATTCAGAGTTGGTTTAAGACAGTTAACATTTAGAACAAGAGAGATTTCACTTCATTGCTGAAATCAGAAAACGAAGAGCTTTAAATTTCTTGAACTGAATGGTTTCCCTACCAACATTCTTCTGACCTGTAAAGATTGTTGACTGCTTAATTGACCTCCAACATTTGTAAAGAAAAAAAGCATCTCAAAAGACACTCTACTAACAGAATAGCAACAGAATCAAAAGAAAAGTGATAAGCAGTCAACATTAAATGTAACTATTTCCATGTGCTAATGCTTAACCATCTGCTTCTCTTCACAGTGTACTTCAGCACCTAAATCATGACGTTCCTACCACTCTCTGAGCCCATGAACGTCCAATTCCAGACCACAGAGAAATCCCTACCTAAAAAGATGAGAACAAAGACTTCTCACAAGAATCAATATATTTGTCCTCAAAGAGTCTAAATCCACCCGTGTCCTGAGCCCCCTTGCCCCCTGCCTCACCTCTGGGCCCCCGTCACTCCTCGTTCGTCCCGTCCGTGAGTGTGTGGCCGTGTCTCCTCTGTAAATACCTCTGGCTTTTCTCAAACACTGGTCATCCTCCAAAATGCTGATTACTTGTGACAACCATGACGGATAAGAAAAGAAACACAATCCTTAGAATAAGATGATTCTACAGTATATATTCCAAATGTTATTTGTAGACTTTTATTCTGATATAATGGTTTTTGTAGTCGGTTGTGCGAGTGTGTGTGTTTGTATATTTTTTTAAGTTTTGTAAGACTTATTTTGCTTCAGGTTTCAAATACTGCCTCTTAATCTGGGTGTTTGTATCTTGCACGCTCTCTAACTCACTCTTTCTCGCTTCACTAGTGTATAATATGCAAATGCGGTAGACTCCGCTAACCGTGGAACTAAATCAACGTTTCCAAATATTCCTTTCACATGAAGTCTATCTCAGAACTACTGACCCCCTTCTCTCTTTTCTTTCTTCTCACCAATGGTACTTACTCTTTAGTGAACTGCCACAACAGACTGGACCAATGACTGTAGATGTTTCTCTTAATTTTATTATGTCTTTAGTGTCTTATCTCTTAAACATTCCTTAATAGCAGTGTAGAACTATGCTCGCTATCAAACAAAGTGTATTTATCTTAAAGAGTTTAGGTCTTAAACAATCGCAAGTACTTGGAACTGCGTTTTGACATGGCGGATGAAGCCATTCGTTGCACAAAACGTTCACATTTAGCGCTGTATTATTCTTATTATTTTAAAGTGCTCTGTTTGCTTTGCTGGGGATGTTTTTCAAGACCAGAGAGCCTCCGAACAAAATGGTGGGACCATTTGGCGTAGGGAAATAGTATCATGCACAAATGCTTGTTTTCGATGGTGCTCTTGAACTGGTTAGACAGGAGAGAACCAATCGCTGCGCTTCCTCACAGCAGCACCACTGCCAAATGTATTCACGAGTTCATCTGTCGAAAGCACACAGGTTGATCTTACTCCTTTAATGTGAGCTAGTGTCAACAGCAATGGTTCTCTCCTACCGTTAGATACTGCCTTTTTAGTTACTTAATTTAAAATAGATTTTTTAATATCTGCAAAGCAGGCTGAAAGGGACCATGTCATTCGAGTACTTGACGCTGCTGCCGTGTGCACAGCGAGAGCCTTTTATCTCCCTGGCTATTATTCAGCTCTGTGTGCCTGTTTGTTGAGTTCAGCTGTAGTTTACACACCGTGCACCTGAGGGAACTCTTTTTTTTCTGTTCCCTCTCGCATATATTTATAAACCCCTCCATAAGCATCGCTCTTCAGTCCCATCCGCCCAATCTGTCGACAAAAAGCAAGCCAGGCGTGAAGTGTGCATCTGCACGTGAGCATCCACCCTCCCTTTCTTGTTAGCTCCATTAGCTTTTCTCTCTTTGATTTCGCTTCTAGCCACTCGCCAGTGTTGGTAAAGCTTCAGTGTGTGTTGGTGGAGTATTTTGGCTCAGATTAGCTGCTTAGCCTTCGCAGGTAAAGACGGGCTGTTCCCATAGTAACTGGTGGGAGGGGATAGATTAGCTGATCTATTGTGACAGGAGGTGGGACTTTGCATTAGAGTGGGCGGAGCTAGACGTGTTTTTCTAACAACAGAATGCTTTGAGTGACTTCTTAGCTTCCTACTTAGATCATTTCATTTGTTTTTCATTCATGCACAACTCAACTTTGACCAAAGATCGTGCGTTTTCTTGCTTGTACTGCCAACTGCCATCCAAAACAGGTGAAAGGACATTTCCCTATAGATCTCTGGTTTTTAAAAGCTTGCACCCAGCAAAAGTAACCTAGTGAATACTCTTGTATTTATTTTACTTGAACATTATGTATCGGTAGTTATGTATAGCTCTGACTGGGGACAGGAATTGGAATCCTACGGATGAATCCGCTATCTTAATATTGGAAACAATGATAGCACAACTATTTATCTTTAATGAAGTATGAACATGAAACTAAGTGTTTAAAGGAGATAAAAATACAAAAAAATATATCTGTATTGTTTCATGTTGTAGTGAGGCTTCATCACGGGGATGGGGGTCCTTTTTATTTCAGATTTAAGTAATAAGTTTGGAATTATACTTAGATGTTTGTACAATGAGGCATCTTTATTCTGTAACACCATTCAATTTTTCTCCCAGCGTTGTCGTTAAATATACCAAACAAACTTTGGGGAATAATTCAAATTAAGCTTAATTCATGATGAAATGCAAATTATCCATATATAGTCCATGTGATATTTTTTGAGCGTGGGAAGACAATCCCTTTTGTCTTGGCTTTCGCTGTGTATTTTGTGGGTTTTAAGGAATGGTGCGATCTGCCAGTCTGTAAAAGACTACGTCTTCTTTTTGGAGGGAACCATTGAAGAGGTAGAACTTCAGCAGCCCTGGCAGGGATTGCACCATTCTCCTATGGTTGTCCAATCTTCAGTTGTTTACTTTTATTTACTACAGAAATTAGAGAAGGCACTGCTTTGTTAGAAGAGGGCAATTTTATTTTTTATGTTTAAAAATAAGAAAGGTACTGGAAACGGAACCCTGCCTTATTAAAGGTTAGAGTGTCTTTTTCAGAAAGTGTATAAAGTCTGATAAATCAACTTAAATCAGCTGCTGTTTGTTCAGAAAAGCCTGAATGAAACGTTTAAATAGTTCAAACTGCTCTTGAAGGTTTGTGGAATTACGTAAATATATAAACACAATTCCAGGGGTTTTCGATGTCAAGACCTAGAAATGCATCGAACCAAGAATGAACTTTATTGTTTTAATAATTCATGTTTCATTTGTTTATTTATTTCTTTAATGAAGTTTAGCTTAGGAAGGAGAGGTTTGGATTCGTATTACCCCTGATTGTCAGGTCTCTTCGGAGGGACTAGGCTGGATGATCATGGGCAATGTGATCTTTAAAATCTGAGTCACTTTGTTGTTATTTATTGTAATTAAAGTTATAGTGAACTACTAGTTTTGCAAAAATGAAAGCCGTAAAGCGATTTTGGCAACCAGACATACATTCAACCAATTGTAAAGTAAACCTGTCAGTGTCTATTCTATGGATGACCATCTTGGGAAGTAAATATGAATATATATTTGCAATATATTGCAAAAAAGACAGTTATGATGACTTGTGTTTATTGTTCCAAGTTAGAAAATAAAATGTGTGTGTTTGAAACAATGACAACATAAAAATAAATATATAATAAAAACTGATTTGTGTTTGTGTATGAATTTTCATAATAGCATGGTATAGTCAACTTTTCATAATTCAAGATTTTCCTAACTATTCAGTGTCCCCATCTTTTCTTAGGCTTTCTTACAGAGGAATAGATCCCCACATTCTGAAACCTCCTATAACCCCACATTCCTAAACCTCTGTGAGCTGGATCTCATAAGATGTTTATCAATGTCATATGTAGGTAAAAACCCAGTCATGAACTTGTAGTTTCTGGGTGAGGGACAGTTAAAATCTGCTAACAAAATTAGGTTGATAAAGCAAGACACAAGAAGCTGCATCAAAAAGGTCTCTCTCCAAAGACTTCAAACACTGGGGTTTGTGGGAATGCTTTACAGGTTCTTTTGAGGAAACTGAAAGAAAGGGCAGTACTTGTTGAGGATTGTTGACATGACACAGAAAATAAAAAAAAATTATTGCAGCAGATAAAAGAAAAAATGCATCAAGCATATAACCCTTCGAAATCCCAGGATGTTCAGCAGTTCCTTCCATTCGGAACCAGTGAAAACCAGGTACAACCAAGTCTGGCCAGATCTGGTCTTCATGGAAGAGTTGCAGCCAAGCAATTTATGTTTGTATGATAACATGAAAGTCCAGCAGATTTCTGAAATGAAGAATGAACATAGAGTTTTTAACGTTTGCAGTCAAAGTGAAGCATGGCGGAGGCTCCTTAAACATTTGAGGCTGTATTTCTGCAAAACAATTTGCAGATTGGGTCAGGATTAATGTGTTCTTGATGCTTAGGAACACTGGCCATTTTTTACTCATCGGGCAATACCATCAGGGAGGCATATGATTGGCAGGAAATATATTTTTCAGATCGAATGTGTTTGAGATTACATGAAACGACTGAAGCCTCCACTCACAGAAGATCTGAGGTTAGTTTTCCAATATATTTGAAACAACCTATCAGCCGAGTTCTGGCAAAAATGGTGTGCAAATGTACCTTGTTTTCGGCATGTTTCTAAGGAAAAGACTGGTCACATAAAACATTAATTTGAGTACGATTTTTCTTTGGTTCATTCACTGCATTCTGTTAACTGATGAAAATACAAGATGAACACCTCCATTTCTGAAAGAATTCTTTGTTTAAACCTACTTGTGTTTAAAAGATGATATGTTATGTTAGGAAATGATATGTTCGGCATATGCAATGCGTTTAATGAAATAGTTTTGTAAGTGTACTTTTTTTTGTTCTTGTTGTTTAGTTATTATCTTCATACTGCATATTGTGCAGAGTAAGTTTAGCATAAATGAATATGTATGTTCATAAAAAATGCTCCAATAAACATGAACTGGAGCTAAACATGAACTAAATAATGGAATACAAATTATATCTATTAAATCTTCTAAGCAATGTTTTCTAAGATCTCCTCCTTTGTTCAGAAATATGTTCAGATGCTGTTAACATATATCATTAATAAAAGCTGGGAACGAAGGGAGGGCACGTATGACTCATAAAAACAGATATTTGGCCATTAAATGCAGGCATTGCCCTCGTCACACACCCACATGTCAGTGGCAGGTGGACAGACACGTTAGTACGCACGGGCACGAGGGAAACAGCGTATGCCTCCGCGGGAGTGCTGATATCATACGCACCTTAAAATATCAACATTTAAATAGTTCCAATTGAGAATGATATAACTGCTACATATATCGACAGTGAAAAATTGAAAATGTTCACTATTTTTTATTATGCTAAAAATATAAGTTTTAATAGCCCCTAAAAGCGTTGCAAATAAATGTCTTCGTATATACATCAGTGTTTACGGTTGGACTTGACAATCCCTCAAGTCCACACAGCTGAGAAGGAGAGCAAAGCTTTCAACCCCCCTCAGTTGCTCATCCAATGACAGCGCGAGATGTTTGTTATTAGGCGTGGTTTACACGTGAAAGGCGTGGCTTGTGTCCATTAGCAACCAATGAGAGACGCTTTAGCAGTCGCTTGCTACACGTGAAATTTGTTCTCCTAGCTGAAGTGATGGTAGTGGTGTCCGTACACGAGTTGATATCTGAAAAAGCTCCAGAAACAGAACTGAAAACCGGTCTCGCAGAGACGTCTTCTCGGTTATACTCACCAAAACGCGGTTCAAATCTTAGTTAAAGTCTACTTTAACATTTTATTCAGGTAAGTGGAGCTGCAGGTTTTTATAAACAACTTGCTTTGTGTTGGTAGTCTGGCACGGACTAGTGAGAAAATTGCGAAATCTTGTTTTTGTCGAATGTAACACATTTTCTCTGTTTTAAACATCAATTTAGTCTTTTGTATACAATTCTGTTTATTTACTTTGTCTTAAAACTTTTTATTAAATTATTATTAGTTGGGTGTTCGCTGCGCCCACAGTTACTGGATGCTACTTTATTGCTTTTAAATATATTTCTTTTATAAACCATAGTTATCGTTTAATTATTACATAGTAAGTTGCCAGTTCCATGAGCTTTTTTTACTTCCAGTTCCAGTAATCTTTTGACATCAACTTCACTGGTCTTCATAAAGAGATTTATTTAAGTCGGACTTCACTTGTAATCATTGAACATGTTTATTTGATGCTCATACGTATGTTTAGAAAGAATGGAAAACTCAAACATGGGTATTTGGCTTTTTGAATAATTAAAAAAATCTGAATTTGAATCTTGTTAGAGTTATCTCATATTATAACATGTTAAATCCTTATGCTCCATCAGATGCTTTGCAATGGACTTCTGATCCAATGTATGCAGAATATCCTGAAAATAAGAAGATCCACAGCCGTTTCTATTTATCAAGACTTTCAGATGTCCAAAACAGATATGATTATAATTAATCCATCCCATTACGAATAAACACACCTTTCAAACACCTCTGAGCTGTGCCAGCCATTTAGAGAAGACAGAAGTACAGATGGATGAAGGAAAAAGCCAAACCAATGTTGCTCTTGGGCTGTCCGAGAGCCAGCTCAACATCTCAGCACCTCATCAGCCGGCACACCTGGGTGACACAGATGGCCACTCCAGTGGGAACGACTCGGGTGAAAGGGAAAGCGAAGGACACATGGGGCCAGAAGCATCCACCTGCAGCTCTCGCAATGGGAAGAGTTCAGCCACAGAGAGCAAGAGGTATATTGCGTTTAATTGCTGTTCAAAGTGACTTGTGGTTGGAGACTAGTCAAAGTGAATACCTGTGTGTAAATCTATATAATTAAGCAATAACTACAACCCCCCCATTGTGCTACAAATTCCATATATAATAGGTGAGAAAAAAAACTTTGCCCTCAGAAATGGAAAGTGTTACATATTAATGTCATAAATGAGCAAAATGCAGTAAATAGCCAAAGAGAAATCTACATATTGTATGTGCCTATCAGCAATTCTTCTATGTACACTTGCACACAGAATTTGGAGGAACTTGGCTGATGGGTCAAACAAGGTCCAAATATCTTGGAGAACTAATTATAGATCTTTAGGGCAATAATACACTTTTTTAGTGCCTTGGTAGAAATTGACCCGCAAATATTTACATAGTTAACCTTAACTTAATTAAAAAGCACTTGCCACCATGTTTCTGCTCTGTGTATACCTGAGTCAATTGGTCTTGTTCACACATTAGAGGCATCACTTTTGACCCTTCCGTGACAGTAAAGGGGTGTACCTGGGTTTCCTTGTAATGGGTAGTTTCCTTGGCCGACTACTGCATCTACGATCCTCAAATTTCTTTTTGCTTCTTGAAAAGAGCTTAAAATCCCAGTCTGCTTTAAAATCTTTGACTTTATTGATGGTGTAATTACCCTGTGTCTTGTTGCTGTGATCAATCTTAGCCTTGGTATCAAAGTTAGGCTGTTTGTCAGCCAATTTAAAACCTACACAATTGTTTCTGTTTCGGTTCCTCAACCTTTATATTGACGGTCATTTGAACCTTTTGGGTTTCGTTGGTTGATCAAACACCTGACTATAATCCTACAAAATCCTTGCAAGTGTACCTATAAGAATTGATGCTGGTCTGAAGGCAAAAGGTACTAGCACCATATATTTATTTGGTTTCGACTTTAAAAGTTTGTTATTGACTTTTAATTGGAATATTGGGACTTTGTTCACTATATTATTACTTTTTCTACCACTTAACACTTAGAGTCCAGAAGTGATGCAGATTGCTTCTTTTCAGCTCAAATGGAAACAGTCCCTCTCCTCCGAGCAGCTCGGTTTCATTCAGTCTTCTGAGTGGCAGTTCGGAGCAGGATCATCCCTCATCCCAGATTCTCAGTGGTGAGCAGCCAGCTCGGCGGCAGACTCAGAGAGAGCTGCTGAAGGCTCTTCGTGAGCTGAAGATCCATATGCCAGCAGAGCGTTGCCGTAAGGGGCGATCCAGCACACTAGCTTCCCTGCAGTATGCACTCAGTTGTGTCAAACAAGTCCGGGGTGAGTTTTAAAAAATTAGTAGTGTTGTTTTAAAGGCACTTGTTTGTTCTAAAGTGCCGTTTGTTTTCTTCTGTAGCAAATCAAGAGTACTACCATCAGTGGAGTGTGGAAGAGACCCATGGCTGTTGTTTGGATCTTTCTTCGTTTACTATTGAAGAGCTAGACAACATAACATCCGAGTACACCCTTCAGAACACGGTATGGGGAGGTTGTCTTGGACATTTTACAACTTAACATTTTTAGATTTAAGTGATCATGCCACCCATGACATTCTATGGGTTTTAAACTCACAAAAAGTCAACAATAAAGTGGTTTAACGTGACTGTGGGTTTTAATGAGTCGAAAATATAATTTCCCTTATTTCTTCCTCTGTTCCATCACAGGACACATTTGCCGTGGCAGTGTCATTTCTCTCTGGGAAAGTGGTGTACATCTCCTCTCAGGCAGCCTCTCTTCTACGTTGCAAACCTGAGAGGCTGCAAGGGGCGCTGTTTTCGGAGCTGCTCGCACCACAAGATGTCAGCACTTTTTACAGTAGCACTGCCCCCTGCCGTCTTCCCCCATGGTCCTCCTGTGCGGGAACCAGTGAGTACAAGATTTTAAAACACAGCGAACATACAGTTACTGATCAGACAATTATAATATCATGTGTTTATTAACTTCAGCAATTCCAGTTACTTTCACCAGTGAACTTTGGACCACTCAGCATCAGTCCACTCATTTTTGTCTTGTCTGGGCGTGGCGCTTCTGATGCTGTTTCTTGTTCAAGAGCGCCTTGACACAATGCGACAGCTAAAACCTATGCCAGTATACATCTGTTTTTAGCACTTTAAGAACTGACCACAGCCCTAGTTTTGTTTCACAATCTAGTCCAAGGTGCAGTTATGGTCTGTGCTTGAACATTTTTTTTTCCGCTACTTCTTTTTCTTCCATTCATTTCTCTATTGATGTTCTTGGACCCTTGGACAAAAGCTTCTAGTTCAATGACCTTTTGTGTCTTTTCCTCTTGGTGCAAGGTGCCAATGGTTTTGAGTTAATTAGCTGATAAGAGTGTGACACCAGGTGTCTTCAATATGGAACCTTTTCGCAAAATTCATTTTCATTAGCGGTCAGTTATAATTATCAAAATATTCTGTGTCTATAGTGTGTAATGACTACATTTTATACAAGTTAACTTTTTCAATGGGATTACTGAAGCAACTCCTGATATTCTAATGAGCAGTACCTGTACAGTTATAATGTATTTGTATCTACACTAAGTATTTTTACTGATACTATTATTACACATTCTTAGAGCCTCTGCAATTTATACGTTTAACATTTGACACATTATGATGCCTTTGAAGTACAATTAAAAATATATTGTACTGAAATCAAACTAGTTCCGATATGTGTCTAACATTTAATTGTTATTTAGTCCACTTGTGAATACTCTGGGATTGTCCCTCGAGTGCAGACTTTTATTACCAAATGGATTGTGTTAAACAATGGATTAAACCATCTTGTGATTTCCAGCTTCACAGGTGGACTGTGCTGAGGAGAAGTCAATGTTTTGCCGTATCAGCAGAGGTAGAGACAGCAATGAAGAAGTAAAGTACTGTCCATTCCGTCTGACACCATATCAACTGACCCTGAGGGACTCCGACACGTCCCAGCCAGAGCCCTGCTGCCTTCTCATCGCAGAGCGAGTGCATTCTGGCTACGAGGGTAAAACTTGAGAAAATGATGTATAGTTTTGAACAAGTGAATGTTTTGTTTGTCAACAAGAAAAAGGGAAATGTTATTTATAAAGCACATTTGCCCAGTCCTAAAAATAGTACAAATGATGACCATAGTACACAACATGCTTAAATGCATAAAAACACCTGTATAAATATTAATGAGGGGAAAAAACATAAATAAATATTCAGTACACAGCTGTAATCCCAGATGCTTTTACAAGACTTATCAAAACAAAATATTGAATGCTAAAATGAAAAAATAATCAAACACAGATTTCATTAGTGATGATAATTTCAAGATCATGAATAATTGGAAAAACAAATTGTAATCTGGACTTATGATTTCTTTTCAAATTGATTCTGTACGGCTGCACAATAGTTAAAAGCAGACTCCCCATGTTTCACGTGAACCTGTGGTAGACTTATTTTTTTTTTTTTCATTATTATTTTTTTGTTGGCTTGTCGACAGAACAGTTTACCCTAGCAACTAAATTCTTAGAACTCAGCTTTAGAAAGTGATCGAGATACGTTTTTTTTTTTTTTTTTTTTACTTCATATTAAGTGAAGCATATCATATTAAGTCACTGTCCCCTGCATAGCAATCAGACTGTTAACCATAGGATCAAATTTGGCCTATCTCTATCACAGCTTTGGAAAACCAGAGATATGGGGGTTTGTTTATTTTACTCACATTGACATAAGGAACAATATATTATGTCACTGACCCCTCCATAGCAATCAATTTGGCATATCTCTATGTCAGCTTAGTACAAGCAAATATCAGAGTTTGCATGCCAACTTTAGCCATTTAGTTTATTATTACTGATATTGTTACTAGCCGCTTCCTTGCCAGTAGGGCAAACTTTTTTTGTTTTATTTCATTAATTAAATGTCATCTTTCATGGTTTACACAAAGTTATTAAACAAAAAAAAAACTTTACAACCATCACGTGCTAGCATTAAAAATTAATTAAAAAATGTTTGATTGTTTTCTTCAATAATCTCTTTGGAAATTCTACATTCCAAAAAGTGCCATTTAGCTAGAAACTTTAACCATTAATAATAACCTTTTTTTCTTACTCAATTAGCAGTTAAACTGGCCTTTATTTGACAAGAATTAAATAATCGTGCCTTGTTATAGTTTGTTTTCTCTAATGTGCGTTTTTTTTATGTAACAGCGCCCCGTATCCCAGCAGACAAGAGGATTTTCACAACCAGTCACACCCCGAACTGTCTGTTCCAAGAGATTGATGAAAGGTTTGTATTTTTCTTCACACTTCACCTGTCAGTCTCTCTTTAAAATGGTTGCGTAAAGGTTCTTCACACTCATTTACAGGGCTGTGCCATTATTGGGCTACTTGCCCCAGGACTTGGTTGGAAAACCGGTGCTCGTTTACCTGCATCCAGAAGATAGACTCCTCATGGTGGCCATTCACAAGAAAAGTGAGTCAGCCGTTCTTTAGAGAATGATTGTGTAAGGGTTTAAATTAAAGTGGTCTTTGTTTGTCTGTGTTAGTACTTCAGTTCGCAGGACAGCCATTTGACCACTCGCCCTTGCGAATGCGTGCACGAAGTGGGGAATATCTGACCTTGGACACCAGCTGGTCATCCTTCATTAACCCTTGGAGCAGGAAGGTGGCGTTCATTGTGGGTCGCCACAAAGTTAGAACGTAAGCACCAGTACACCCAAAAAAAAAAACCCACTATGATAAGGATATTATTCTAACAATTCTGAGCTAAAACATATCTGTTTCAAGTAGTCCAACCAAGCTTTCTTTTATTCTGCAGGAGTCCGCTGAATGAGGATGTGTTCACTGCCCCTGAAGGAGGGGAGGTGAGCAGCATGTCTCCAGACATTCCACAGCTGAATGAGCTGATCCACAGGTTCCTGGTGCAACCAGTTCACAGTGGGAGTTCACAGGGCTATGGAAGCTTGGGCAGCAGTGGCTCACATGAGCACCAGCAGAGCGCCACTTCCTCCTCTGAAAGCAATGGACATGCTTCCGAGGACCAAGTCAAGCCTAGAAAACCAGTAAGGGCCTTTGTGAATCTGGATGTACCCATTTGCATTTAAAATGTTGAGAAAACTGACAATTTCAAGGCAACCTAATACAATAAACCTTTGAGTTTGTTAAGCTTACATTTTGAATGCTACTTTCCCATTGAATTTTAATAACAGCACAACTCTGCTTGGGATGGGTTATCGTTATTCTGCATGGTTTGGATTTCTTTTCCGCCAAGTTCCAGTATCAGCACTATGTGGGCTTGGTTTAAACATGCTACTCAAGATGCATCCCTCTGCTAAATCATTGTAGTTTCGCTTGGTGAGATTGCGAAAGAAATATGCAGGTCTGCCATTAAAAGCAAAAGAAGTAGAAGAATTGCAAAACGCTGACACAACTTGGAACATTGGTGACGTTGAACAAATTTGTGGTCAGTCATAATACTCAAACACATACAATAAGTATTCTTTCTAACCAATCAGTGAGCTTAACAATTGACCAGTCAGTGACAGGATGCTGTCTAACTTGCAGTTAGAGAAGTCTCACCTTGAACCGACTTGGTTGGATTCTCACACCACATGGGCATGTACAAAAAGTGAAAATGGTGAAAAAGCCCATAACAGCATGCCAAATAAAACATTTACAAAAATGCTTGTAAGGTTTGGAATAAAAGGTCCCCAATTTTGTGCCAACAAGCTTTAATTTGTTTAGAAAATTATTTTTACATGCTTTGATGCTCAATGTTGTGTGAACTAAAGAAAGCTAGTTCAGCTAACTTTGAAAAAAAGCTAATTCCTTGAAACAGGTTTTAAAAATATGTTTTTTGAACCAAAGATTATTGAACATTTCTTAAATGAACAACATTTGACCGCACAGACTTTTTCTTTCTTTTTTTGTAGATGACATTTGAGCAGATTTGTCAAGACATGCACATGGTAAAGACTTGTGGACAGCAAGTTTTCATTGACTCTCGAAACCGGCCACCAGCTCTCAGACAGGGGAGCTTAGGTAAAATCTTTGTTTCATATTACCAACTATCACAGTACTTTATCTTTTTTTTATCTGGAGTCTGATTTTGATTTCTTTACATTTTAGATCCATTTACAAAAGCACCACATAAAACAGTGCCAACTTTAGCACTGTCCAGTCCACCCAGGAAAGAGCTGCCCATGATTTACTCATACCAGCAGATCAACTGTTTGGACAGCATCATTCGGTGAGCTTTCCTATATAATTTATTTATTTTTTTAATTTATTAAATCAATGTTATTTATTGACCTTTTAAAGGTTGTATGTGGTGGTATGTTCTATAAAATATGACTTTTCATGTTGCACAGATATCTGGAGAGCTTTAATGTCCCAGGAACAGTAAAGAGGAAGTGTGGCTCATCCTCATGTACAACCTCTTCTGCCTCTGATGATGGTAAACAAAGGGAAGGAGCTGAAGCAATTGAAGGTATGTTAAATTAAAATAAAGGGGGTAAAGGTAGATGTATTGTTTTCCTTTGATTTGCACTTCAAAAACGGCATTTTTACACATAGCTTTGAGGATGGCCAACAAAAACACACCCAGAGTTAGTTCCAATTTACACATAATCGATTGTTTGTTATTACATGGTGCGGATTATGTGCTAAACTCTGAGATCAGGTGTAAATAACAGACTGGAAGACATAGAGGAAAGTTATAAAATCCTTTTATATTGAGAAGAATCTGCACTCTACCTCTGTTACACTTCTCACTAGAAGTGGTTCGAGAGAAACACAGCTCTAAACCAGTTTTAGATAAAAAATGAAATATAGCAATGTCTCAAACCATTTTTGCTGAACATTCTGGAAGTCTTGTCAGTACAGCTGCTCTCAATCGTTTCACAGAATCTTTAAACCTGTTCAGCTGGTGTTTGTGGAAGCCTTGGGTTGCCAAATATTTGAAATCCTCATCACCTCATACCTACTAGTAAAGTTATTGATGCCAGATATTATATTAAATCACTCATTTATAATAGCTGTTGCTTTTTAAAAATAAAATAGTTTGACGTATGTTTGTATGATATACATTGACCATTAAAACAAAGTTCATTTTGCATATTTACATGCTAGGGGTGTAACGGTTCACGGTATGTATTGAACCGTTTCGGTATGGCCTGTTCGGTTCGGGACACTTGCGTACCGTTTCGGTATTCGGTATTTTATTAAATGATATAAATGTATTATTAGCGCGATATTAAGCGCAGCGGAACAATGTTCCTAGGCGAGTTTCCGCACGGACGCTTTTGACTGACGAGCGCGAGTAGGAAAATGGAATCATATCAAAAGCGAAAGAGAAGCCAGAGCTTGAAGACCCCCCCACCTCACTACACTCTCCTGTTTGGGAACACTTTGGCTTCTCTGTTAAAATACATAACGGGGATAGACGAGTAGATAAATTTAAAGTTGTATGCCGACATTGTTCCACGGAGATAGTTTCCACACGGACGCTATTGAGTGACGAGCGCGAGTAGGAAAATTACATGGCAAAAGCGAAAGGGAAGCCAGAGCTTGAAGACCCTCTCACCACACTACGGTCTCGTGTTTGAGAACACTTTGGCTTCTCTGTTAAAATACATAACGGGGATAGACGAGTGGATAAATTTAAAGTTGTATGCCGACATTGTTCCATGGAGATCGGGCAGGCAACACATCCAACATTTTCTACTGCTGGAGATATTATAACCAGATATATGCTCTCTTCAGAAAATGTGGATAGGTAATCTATCCTAACTAGTTGCAGTATTTCATTTTTTTTTTAATAAAATGTGTTTTTCTTTATAAAGAGTGCAATTTATTTAAAATATCACCCAAATGTGTCACTTTTATTTATTTAATGTAAGAATTCTATTGTGTATTGGCAGCTTTTCAAAATAAAGAATATGTTTGTTCTTATTGTTTTGTACCGAACCGAATGAACCGAACCGAACTCTCCAAGACACTTTACCGAACCGAATACGATTTTAGCGTACCGTTACACCCCTATTACATGCAAGGTTCTTTAATAGACTTGAAAGAATGTTTTTGTCATTAAAGCATGTATTTATTCAAGCACGTTAACGAGAACATTTCTATTTTTTAGTACTGATTTAAGTACCATGTTGAAACTAGGACATTTTGAATTATTGGTTTGACTTTATATGGGATATTTGATTTTTGGTGCTTTCTTGGTTTGACCGATTTAGGAATCTAATGTACAATGGAAAAATATTATAAAGAAGTGCTTTACGATCCCTGAACCATGGAGTAAAACCCCAGAAAGTGACTATTACTGGTATCTATTGAACACATTTGACTAGCTCTTTTATATTAAAATATGAGGGAATTTCTTCATTTTGACACAACAGAGACTCTTGTGGTTACTGAGGGCTCAAAGATGGTCCCCGCGGCACCGGCACACCCACTTACACCTCTTGCTCTGCACTGTAAAGCTGAAAGTGTTGTTTCGGTCACTTCCCAATGCAGTTTCAGCAGCACCATTGTTCATGTTGGTGACAAAAAGCCACCTGAATCAGGTCAGAACTCCTAAGATTCAACGTATCAATGAAATTGTCATAAGTTGCTTATTGTTAAACAACCATTTTCAACACATTCAGACATTGCATTGATGGAAGAGCCACCTACCACCCCAACACCTTCCATGATAGCTCAACCCACCACACCTGCTGCTTTTCCAATTACTGCCAGCCCACAGCAGACAGTATCTCCATCTGCGGTTGTTGCTGAGAAAGAAAAAGAGAAGGAGAGAAGAAGTGGTGCAAGTGCAGGAAAGGGTCTCACAAAGGCCTTGCTATCTGTACACACCCAACAAGAAGAGCAAGCCTTCCTCAATCGTTTCAGAGACCTCAGCCAGATGGTTCTTCCAAGTGGGCCATCACATCGCAGATGTAGTTCTACATCTGGGACAAAAGGTATCCCAATTGCAACATTTTTTAGCTTTTACTTAACATACGCCCAGAGTGAAAATGTAATGATTGGTAAAAAATGAAGGGTGTAAACTGAAGGATCTGAGTTGCACAATTTGTGACATGCTCCTATTGTTTGACTTTAGCTGTAAAAAGCTCACAGAACTACCCTTCAACGGGCAACAGCAGAAGTCACCGTCATGGTAGAGGAGGGAAGAGACTAAAACACCAGGTAGAAGTCGACAATCCTTCCAGATCTGGATGCAATCCCTATATGGGACCAAGTGGTGCTCAAATAAGACCCAACTTCCCATCAGTTCAACAATCTTCCACCTCTTGGCCTTCATCCGTTGCATCTCAGACAAGTGGAGCTCCAATCATTGGATCTTTCCCTCCTGGCTACATGACCACGCTTCCTATTTCCTCATCATTCCCAATGCCCCAGATTGGGACTGATCCCTCTATACACTCCGGACTTCCTAGGTGCCAAATGCAAGGCTTTCCTCCTGTGATGCCACCAGTCATGACTGTCATGTTGCCCAACTATATGTATCCACAAATCAATAATGCGGGGCAGCAGTTGAACCCAGCCAATCCACAGCTCAATGGGCTGTTTCCCACACAAATAAACCCTACGAGTCCGTACCATCCGTCTTATGTTCAAATGAGTGTACCAATGTTCAATTCTCCAGTGGGTCAGTTTAATATTCTAGGCTCTCAAATGAACCCAACAATACTTCCCCAGCAGTTCTACAACACAAATCCTCCGTGCGCCTTCACCAACTCTCCATCAATGGCACCACCAAATACCAGCACAATGCCACATGGAGGGTCTCGCTCCAGCACACCCCAGTCTACCGGCCAAGCACCTGGAGAGAGGGAAGTTGCCGGATCCCCTTTGTTTCAATCCCGATGCTCATCCCCATTGAATCTCTTGCAACTTGAGGAATTGCCAAACAACAAAACGGATGGTACGCAACCAACTCCTCCTCCAGGGGCTGGAGCATCGCAAGGGGTTGGAGGAGTGGTGCCGAATCCTAGCAATCGCAGCAGCACCCTAGATGCCAATCTAAAAGAGGGTGTAAGTAATAAGGAACAGTTTTAGTTTGTGTGTGTGTGTGTTTTTTTTTTCATTGCATATCTTCTTTGGTAATAACAATTAACTCCTTTTAGCCTGAAGTCAACGATGCCAACCAGGATGCCTTGTCAACCTCCAGTGATATGCTGGATCTACTCCTCCAAGAGGATTCTCGCTCAGGCACCGGGTCTTCGGGATCAGGGTCAGGGTCCTTTGCATCAGGATCAAATGGGTGTAGCACCTCTGGAAGTGGCACTAGTGAGTAATTGACTCTTGTATGCAAACTTCTTAAAACTCTTGATTGAGGGGTGTTCTAAATGGATTCAGTCAAATGTAGGTAGTTTCTTAAAATCCACATGTTCCTCTTTTCTACCTGTACATCTCAGGGAGCAGTAATACAAGCAAGTACTTTGGCAGTGTTGACTCTTCTGAGAATGATCACACTCATAAACCTGCATCTGGAGATCTGGGAGGGGAGCAGTTCATAAAGTTTGTCCTTCAGGATCCCATTTGGCTCCTTATGGCCAATACAGATGACAAGATAATGATGACTTACCAAATTCCTCTAAAGTAAGTCAATTTTATTTTTAACTTTGTTAAATACTCACTGAACATTGTGACTGAGAGTCAGAGACAATACAATTGTATTGGACTTAGATTTGCTTGTTTTGGTGGCTGAGTGCAACTTAAGTCTGGTGGACACTCTTTGGCTGGAAGTACATTGATTTTCTTTTTATGTACAGAGACAGAGACTCTGTGCTGAAAGAAGACAGAGATGCTCTGCAAGCTGTTCAGAAACACCAGCCACACTTTACCGAAGAGCAGAAGAAAGAGTTAACTCAGGTCCACCCATGGATTCAGACCGGCTGCCTTCCAAAAGTCATCAACATTACAGTGAGTAGCTCCTACGATTGAGATATATCAACTGACTGATCTTACTTTATGTTAATTTACGTCACTTTAGCTTCTTGTTTCTGTGTTCACTGCACCAAATCATGAAATTTATGTTAACTCTGTCAGGGCTAATGAACGCAACATAGAAAATAACATGGAATAGGAGCATTGTGCGACCAGTTAAACCACTAGATATAATTGCCTCACAAACACCTACCGATGAGCTGTGGTACTTTTAGGTTCTTGTCAAAATTGAAAAAGCTAATCAGAATGTAATACATTTTTAGACACAATTGCCAATTTGGTTTTCTTACAACAAACTCTGGTATGATTGTTGGTAAAGTTTACTTAACAAGTGTGAACACCGCCACCCGAATCCCGTTGAGGTTTGATTGCAGTTTAAACACAAGATGGACCAAAACACTTATCGAACAGAAAACAGGATTCAAAAGAAAGTAATGCCAATGTCCTTTACTCAAGATTCCATTTCCAGGGATTGGGTCATCAGGTTTTCTGCCGTCTATTCCTCACAGTTCTGACCCCTTACGCCCCATTGGAGGTCCACCCCATCTTGGGCTCCCATGGGGTAAGGCCTGGCTGCCAGTCACTTGCATACAAGCCCTAACCTCAGGCCCGGGTTGGGGTCTTGTCACCTTCTGCAATAATATGGTCTAAGTACCATTACCCATGGCCATGAGCTCTGACTGAAAGGATGGTATCTGGGATACTGGAGACAGATACTGGATACTCTGCAGGGTGGCTGGGCTTTCTCTTAGAAATACAGGGGTTCAATCACATCAGGACATCTGAGTAGAGCCATTGCTCCTCTATGTTGAAAGAAGCCACCTGAGGTGGCTATGGTTCTCTATTTCGAATAGCCTCTTTGGAAGACCTAGCAGAGGTTATGAGAGGTTATGTCTTCTGGTTGGCCTGGGAATGCTTCGATATTCCCCCTGATGAGCTGGAGGTGGTGTCTGGGCATTCTTGTTTAGGCTGCTCCCAGCCCTGGATAAGCAGCAACAAATGAGAGGACCATTAAATGGTTTACTGGTTGAAAAAGCATTGTTTCCGCTGGTTCCATCTTGAAATATTTACGGATTGCGTATGTATCATGATACATTTCGGTTTGCATCCAAAAAAAAAAAAACTGCAGACCAAATGTATTTATTTATTTATTTATTATTTGTTCCAGACCAAGTGGACTACAAGTGTGAACACACTCTTAAATTACTTCTCAAAGATATTGTTTCACTAAATATTTCTCCATCTATAAGATTGTAACATTTTGAGTGTTTGATTGGCTTATAAAGATGCTAACTTTTCAATTCTAGCTGCTTCATATTAGCGTCAGATATAAGGTATTTCTTTTTTCCATAGTCCTGCACAGGATGCGAATCTCCTCCAGATTCCTCAAATCTTCCTCCATTTGATTTGGACTTTCACGAAATGGATCTTGGAATGGTTTTGAGCGAAGAAGCCAAGCAAGATGACAAACTTACAGAAGCAGCACTTCCCTTGAGCCCTCCTTCATCTGATAATGATTAGGATCTAGTCCCTCGTTGATGACCTGCATTTTAGGTCAAGAAGACTGCTGAAACTCAAGACTTTTGTGGATTTATCAACTATGTTGATGTCAGAATCACTGAAAGCATTTATACATCCTTCCTTGGAAGTATGAGTAGTTTGTAGCTTCTTAAAATAATAGCATAGGTTTTAGGTTTGCTTCACATTTTGAGATGTTCTGAATTGTTGGGTAAAATAATTGTCTGCTTCCGGGTTCTTTCATCATTCAAGAGCCTGTGAGCTTTACTTATGACCGGTGCTGATTTCATAGAAAGTAAGATGTTTTTCTAAAGACTGATTTGTACTCTTCATGGGTAATGAAGACAAAGTATGAAACACACAGCACTTTTTACAAGATACGCTGGAGAATTCATTGTGAATTCTCGCATTGTGCCAATACATTGGGTTAGCAATTAAACGCAAAATGTAGAGAACTGTAGATTTCAAGGCAGCCTACTGTGAGAGATTTTGTAGTTTCAGGGCCAAATAAAATGTCATACATGTCTCAATTGATGCCAACTGACTATATTTAGCTGTGTGTGTGTGGCAACGTTTTCACATAAATTTTACATTTAACATAAATTTGAGTTGGCCCTCAAAACTCCACAAACCTGCTGTAGGTTGTAAAAATGTACATTTTTCTCAGTGTTGAGGAAATCTCTACCCTAAAACACATGCGTGCTTCACTTGAAATTCATTTATGTGTGAGATGCAATGTACCAAGAAAATAAACCTTTGGTTGTATACATTGGTTTCACATGATGGGAATGTGTTTCCAATGAAATTAACATTAAAGTCATGTTGGTTTTGCTCATTCTGATCACGTAGAACTGATTTTAACAGTTGAGTTATAGTTAATAGTGATTCTTAAAGTTATAGTTTCACAGTATATTTATCTATAAATTCATGAAAAAATATAAATGATTGTTTTTTTTTTTTTTTTTGTATAAATTAACATTGAAATCATTAGTTTTACTCTTTCTGATCATGTGGAACCAAGGTCAAAGGACCTTTTTCTCAGTGTACCAGTTTTGTCATTGTTTTCCTTACAATTTCGCCCAGCTTCATGTCAAGGGTTTGATTCGCCATTTGCCATTTTGTTTGGTAATGCATTGCCAGTGTGCTGTTCCATTGTACAAAAATCATGGAACAGGAAACAGCACTCCTGCTCAAATCAAAGAACCATTTCTAAGGTACAAGTACCTGCTTTCACTGACTTTAAAGATTTTTGGGGTAGGATTTCCAGACTTCATTCTTTATGGCTGAAGGCTGATGTATGCACAATGGGTGACAATCCAGATGCAAAAATGTGGAGTTTGTGTTTGTGGGTTGGGTGTTTCCTAATCCAAAAAATTGGATGTCTCTTGCAAACTGTTAATGTACTTTTTAGTGACTGCAGACAATTTCTAGAACCTTTAACAAGTTTTAAGCCATTAAAAGGGATATAAATGGTATTTGGAAAATCGTGCTTGCACTTGTTTGAAGACTGATGCACTTATTTCTTAAACTCCTGTGTGAGTTGAAGGTTCTGTTTGTTACAGAATGTATGTCCTACTGAAGTACAATGATACTTCAAATATTTCTGCAACGGATTTAGTGCAGTATTTGTGTTATTTGTTTTAGAATGAGGGACATTAAACTCCTTCCCTTGTTTCCATGTTCCCTCAGATTTATCTGAGGCTTTTTAAAAGCTCTTCTGCGAAGGCAGAAAGGCCCAATCAGTTTACATGCAGTACACTTCTTTTTAAAGCTTCAGTTGAATGTACACAAGTTGTAAATTGTTGTATATTTTCTCTAAATTTATTCTACGTTTGTTTGCTTTTTTTTACATTACCTGTAATTTATTTGCTTTTAAACAACAAATAAAAATGTTTCTAGTTATTTGTCACCTTTTTCCACTAGAGGGCGCATAAAGAAGCATCTGAACTCTCAAAATTACTATGAAAGACTTTCATCTAAAACAAATATGTTGTGACTTTGGAGAAATTCACATCATCAGAGACAAAAGGATGCTAACAGACATTTCAATCTTTATTGTCTCTTTCCAACACTTAAATCTTCCTCTTTTTCCAGTTCAGGAATGCACTCCGTCTCATGACTCTTAGATTTTCCAAACTATCCAGATTAGAAAAACGGATAAATTGTTAGGAATTAGTCAGGGCTTTGAAAACAATATAAAGCTGTCTCTATGGCTGATCAAACAATTTAAAAAGTTAAATGACATCCAATCCAATTTTTTTTAACTGAGTAAAAATAATCATTTGAACCCCTGATCATTTGACTACAGGAAACTAAAGCAAAGTATTTGTCTATACAAGCAGAGACAGAATAACATGACAAATTAGCTTTTCCTGACTTAAAAGATCCACTCCAGTTTTCTTGTTTATTTAGCGCCATGTTATACTTGTAACTCCAACTTCAGTCCAATGAAGATTAATAGAACATTGTCTTTTATCAGTCTTATAGCTGTTCTACCTACAATCAGAGCATCTTTTAAAGAAAGAGGGTATTAAGGAGCAAGCCAGTGCTTGGACAAAACACATCTGTTTCCCATGTTTGCTTTTCCGAACAATAGTTTTTTAAAGGGGGACAATTGGACACCAGTTTTGCTCAAAACCAGACTTGGTGAGTACCTACAGGAGCTAACAGAGGTTTTATCGTTAGAATTGTTACATTAAGTAAGCATTTTACACAGATAACCAATAGCGTTTGAAACCAAACAGACTGAGTTGTGTGTTTTTCAGATGCACACACAATAACAAAATGCAGTTACCCTCTCTATTAACCCATGCTTGTATCTCACATGCTCACAAAATGCTTATCTCACTGTGTGCATTATAAAGTTAGGCATTTCAATAACGTATGTTCTAGTGTGGCTGAAAACCTGACTAACGCATGTTCTAGTGTGGCTAAACTGCTTCATATTTCCAAAACTAACAAAGATCCACCATAAAATGGAGGTTTTACAGTTACATTGAAAAGGTTTCAATCGTTTATTTTTCTTTAAGCTGTAATCATCTGCTTCTCTGGCAGCACTGTCCTTTAAGGCCACATCACCACATTCTTTGGCTCTGTCTGTCATCATCTCAGATGACATCCCAGCGAGAGAAAACAAAAACCAGATTCCAAACAAAGCAAACTGTTCGCAGTCAATCTCCATTGAAGTCGCGTGACATTGTTTGAACCAGTTTGCCCTCTGTATCGTTTGCCATTCGTTAGGTTTTAATCTATTTGGAATGATTTATCCCTGTAGTCTCCCCCAGATATGCAACAGTATCCCATGTGGTGTGATTTCTTCAAACAAATGACTCATGCTCCCTTTACTCTGAGCAGACAGAGACAGAAGACATCACAAGAGTGAGGTCACGCAAGCTCAATTGTTAACAAAAGTGCCTTTTAAAGGTCATGGACAGCATTACCTAAAGGATAAACTAAAATTGACATAATGTCTACACTTTAAAAGTAGGGATATGTGTGTAGAGATAATAGTTGCATGCCGTTATTTCAGTATGTTCTGTAATTTTTTTGGTTTCAATAGACGTTTTGAAATCAATTTATGCTCAAAAAGATTTAAAATGGTATATCGTAATGTGTGATTATAGAACTAGTCAATTTGCAAGTATTTGTTTGGGTTATACACGGATGGAAATAAGTATTTGATTAGATTTTGAATGTTGGTTTATAAGATGAATGGCATGTTTATTTATAACAAATCCTCTCATCTGTCCACTAGGGGGTAAAATCTTGGATTCCCCATGACCAAACAGCCTAAGGATATCAAAGACATGATTGTAGATCTACACAAGGAAGGAATGGGCCATCTCTAAAAGAATTGGTGAGATTATATGTAAATGAAAGGGACATACATTATCAATCAACCTTTCTGCATCCGAGACACCTTACAAGATGTTTCAGTATTTAGACCAGTTAGGAACCAGTCTTGAACTACAAAGGACCTCAAGACCATACTCCAATTGGTAACACACTATGCCATGAGTTCCCCCTGCTCTGGAGGGCACATGCACAGGCCTGTCCCAGGATTGCCGAGGAATTCCACTGAGGTCAATTGAGGCCAAAGTTGTGGTGCTTGCCTCAACTCTACTCAGTGTTTTGGAAGAGGAGAAATGTTGCTTGTCAACTCAAATCTCCATAAAACATACTGTCACCGATTGGGATTTCATCACAAAAATTACCCAAAAGTCTAGAAGTGGCCTAGACAGTTTCCAGACCTTAATCCCACAGAAAATATATAGTGGGAGCTGAAGGTTCAGGTTGCCATATGTCAGCCTGATAATATAATAAAACATATTTGCAAATAGCAGTTTGGCGAATCCCTACAAGTATTAAATGAAGGGCTCAACAGCTTTTCAATTTAGGTATTATTGATTTTTTTTTTTTGCCCACTAATCTCAAGTTTCTCAGCTTTCCTACAGGTCCTTTTCAATCAGAAGATGGAGATGCTACCAAAACTAAGGTTGCAAAGGGTAAATTCTCAGACTGTGGATAAAAACATCTACCAAATATATGCATAAATTATAGAGTACACAGTATGTGCTTCCCGTCTGTTTAGAAATTTCTGGGAGAGATCTTGTTGATGCAGTAGAAGTACTGTGTCTTGTTGCTGTGATCAATCTTACCATGACAAGGAACTTTATTTCTAAACCTCACCTACCAGAGTTTGTCTGTTCCTTGCCCAGTTTATACCTCCTACACTGCTGTTCTGTTTCAGTTCATGACTGGATTTCATAATATGTATGACATTGATGATTACTACTAGCTGTTCTCACTATTACTGATTACTAGTAGCTGTTACTAGTTGATCATAAATGACTATAATTCCATAAAAACAGATTTCCTTTTGCATTTTGTAAATTAGCATAAAGAAACAAACCTTATTTATATTTAACTAAAACTTTTGCACATTTGTGTAGAATTGTGTTTCCCTGACCTACAGCACTCAGAAGACAGTGAAAATCTCTTTTGTTCATGCAACATTCTTCTTTTTAGTCGAACTCGAAGAGCGTTTTCCCTCCGTATGAACATCTGGCTACAATTAGAAGCTTCCCCTTGCTCTTCCCCCTCATAGTGTCATTTCTCACTCCCTCTAGGCTTTCTTGAGCATCCCTCCCTCTTATTCTCCTTCTCCTCCCCCTGGGCTGTGTGTCCCATGGCCATGTCTGCTTGAGGATCTCAGTGGAGGGGAACATGGAGCCTTTTGCAGCTGTATGGAGTTTGGCGCTTCTTCTTACTCTGAGTTTTGGAGGGGCCTTGTGTCAGACCACCAACAACACCAGGTGTGTGGAACGGCTGTGAACGAAGATGGGCAAAGTTCTGCTTTTCTTACAAGAACACATCCCTTTGCTCACCTTTACGGTTTTAGATGGTTGGTGTAATTATTAGGATGTTTTCTCACGCATGTATGGAGGTTACGTGTGGGTTAGTGTATTTTTTTTTTTGGGTGAGTCGCAACCTGAGCTCAGATTTCACTTTGGTGCTACTTTTAAAGAAAACATATGAACGTGTTTAGAGAATCACCATGAGGATTGAACACAGGAAAACATTAAAAGAACCAGAACAATCAAAGATTATCTCTAAATCTTGATAAATGTATTCTCCAGAAAAAAACGGTATATTTTAAACATTGTTTGTGCAATTCTACTTCCTTTTAAGTATATTTTACTATAGAGACAACTAACATAAAAAACTACATTTAAATAATTAATGGTATGTTGTGAAAAGTATCCGGTTAGCAGATGATACAAACTCTTCTGGGAACGGTTTTCATAAGATTTCGGGGTGTGTTTGCCGGAATTTTTGAAGGTTCTGATTTGTAGTCTGCACTATGTGTCTGCATTCCACTTGTGTGCAGCCATGTTGAAACAGGAAGTGGTCATCCCCAAACTGTTCCCACAAAATTGGTGAAACAGGAAGTGGTCATCCCCAAACTGTTCCCACAAAATTGGTGAAACAGGAAGTGGTGATCCCCAAACTGTTCCCACAAAATTGGTACCATGAAAAGTTGGAACAATACAGTCAGGTATTGATTGGATGGATTTGATAAGATATGATTGTATTATACAGTGTTTTTAATGGATGTCAGTGATGTTTAAACTTGAAATACTTTGTAGAACCTTTATTATTCTTAGAGTAACCAGTCATTTCAGATTTGTTTCCAACAATCACCAGGTTTATTTGTACTTAATATTTCTATTTTTTGAGGCCATCGATTGGCTGAAATTGCTTCAGGTATGGAATTGTACTGCCATCTATTGGATTGGCTGCTCTTTGTAGTACTTCATGAGGTGTTGATGCGTTCTTCTGTGGTTATTTAAAAAAAAAAACTTTTTTTTTTTAAACACTCGTGTTTCCATTTTAGCAAAAAGAAACAAAAGAAATCATGCATTGTTGGCATTTTGTGCAGAATTCACCAATTAATTAATTGTAGTAGTATGTTAAATAGGAGCTCTTGAGCCTGACATTGAAGCAACATATAGGTTTTCTTTAGTGAAAGTATACAAATATTTAACTTTTGGATTCTGAAAGGTGCATAAATATCAGAGACTAAATCACAGATGGTGTTTGTGGGAGAGAGAGAGAGTGCACATTATATCAAATGACCTGTATGCTGGTCCTGTGCCATATGATTACAGAAAAACTGTGTTTTATTTGGCAGTGGCATAGCGTCTATAAACACACAGGGCTGTAGTGTCATTAAGATTTATTACAACAATGAATGATTCCAAGGACTAGATGAGGCATTCTTAGATTTCAATGAGGTTATGAATGCTTGCTGAACAAACTTAAAGCTATATGTAAAGGTCCTCACCATTTTTTAAGAAGAAGTATTTTGTATTGCAACAAAAATTAACATTTGAGGAGTAAAAAGAATTAAAATGTTCATAAAAGTCAGAAAAGTAGGGTTTATTATCTTGTAAAATGTAAAAAGAGCTTGTAAAAGGACCTTTTCATGAATGAGAAATGTAATAGCGTTGTATACAGCTATCAAATCATTTGTATTCTTTCAGAAAACTTGAGTTATTATGAAATGCATTGTTTGGAAAATGTAAATATAAGATAAACCTTTTGGGGAGGTTTTCCTATCTTTTCCAAAATAACCAAAATAACGTTTTTGGGTTATATTGACAGGTTTTTCTCTGAATACGTCTTTTTTTAAACAAAGTTTAAAGAGTTAAATAGTTCACACACCTGATACCAACCATCGCCACAGAGACATACCGGGAGGTGGGTGTAGCAGCCTTAGTGGGCGGGGCTTGGTGCAGGAGGATGTGTCGTTGTTGATAGAGGCATTTTTAATAACGAACAGCTATTTAATATTTTTGTTTTCTAAATAACTAATTAATGCTAGATTAGCTCAATTTCCTTTAACAATTCTTTTTTTATTATTCCATGAAGTGTTACTAATAAGTTTCACTGAAAAGAAATAACACTTAAATGTGCAAACTTAAAAATAAAATGGTTCTGGACTATTTAATCATTACTCCTCATAACAGACCTAAATAAAAGATTCAGATTAAATTTTTTTTGTACAATATAATTTCCATTATAATTTCCAAATTCCATCAAGCTGCAGAATTTCACACGAGTTCCTTTGAAAATATACTATTTTAAACTCTGCAATGCACACATTGAAATAGACTCATTCTTTTTGTTCTCTCAGACCTGTATTTAACTGTGGAGGACATCTGACCGGAGACTCTGGCTTTGTGGGAAGTGAAGGGTTTCCCTCATTCTACAAGCATAACAGTAAATGCAGCTGGTACATCACTGTAAGGTCACTTTTGAGTTCATTCTCTTAGTTCCACAGCATCTTTGTGTTGTCAAAGCCTGCAGATCCGTCTTTGTTCCAGGTTCCAGAAGGAAATGTGGTTATGCTGTCCTTCAGAATGTTTGACCTGGAAGCTGATCCTCTCTGCCGCTACGACTACGTGGATGTGTATAACGGACACTCAAACATGGTGCAGAAGCTGGGGCGCTTTTGTGGAACGTTCCGGCCTGGAGCACTCATCTCCACCTCCAACACCATGATGGTTGAGATGGTGTCAGATTCAGCAACCGGAGGGAGAGGGTTCTTGGCACAGTTCAATGGAGCAAAGCCCCATGTGGATGGTAAAGTCAAACTTTTTCAGTTCAAAGGAATGGGTTCAACAAAATTAAAACTGGTTTTGACTGGTTTTTGAGCATTTTTTAAGCTTTTTCTAAATTAGCCATCTATTGACTCTTTTCCACTGCACCAAACGGTAGACCTCGGCACAGTTCAGTTCAGTTCGGCCTGATAGCTGTTCCATAGGCTTTTGAGTTGCATCAGAGGAGGTGTGTTATAATAGCCATCATCAGAACATTTTCACCTCATAATGAGTCCTGAATGTGACTGTTGTGTTTACTTCTTGGATTATGGGTGTTTTACACAGCTTTCCACGATGAGTTATTTGGTTGAGAGCGGCTTAAAAGAACTCTCGCTTGTGATTGGAACAAACTCTCTGTTCGCCTTGTTCAGTGACGCAATCAGCACTCACATATGTCATGGTTGTTTGGCGAATCAAGGGAATGTTGTCAGTTCAGAGTTATGGTATTGGTTCAAGAACCTCCTTGAAGCGAGTTCCAGAAATGGTATCGGTTCCATGGCCACAATGCAGTGAAAAAGCCTTTTAAACGGCTGAATTGAACCATACCATTTTTCAAAAACAATCCAAAAGTTAGCTTAACAACATTTCATTTCACAAGTTGGTTATTTGAGCCTGTGTTGTATTGTTCTAACCTTGATTGATTGGTCAGCTGTCCCACACGGGTGCATCTGTGTTATCCCAGAAACCCGTGTTGGGGTGGAAGAGGGGAAAAGCTTGGACGTAGTCGATGAATGAAAGATTCCTCCCGACTTATGTTAATCAAACACCAAACTGTTGAACCTTAAATTTAATCTTAAATGCCACTTTGCATTTAAGATCAACTTCTATTTGGGGTATTTATGTAAACAGACTATAAAAGTCGACATTATTGTCTGTCTTATATGCCTTTTCTTTTTTTCCAGAGCACCAGTTTTGCGGGGGAAAGCTTACAAAGTCTCAAGGAACAATCAAAACTCCAAACTGGCCAGAGAAGAATTATCCTCCGGGCATCAGCTGCTCCTGGCTCATAACGGTGGAGCCAGAAATGGTCAGGAAACATAACCCTGCTTTCCTAATTGTTTCTGTTCGTACAGAAATGATGGCGGCTTGCCAAATGATTTGGCAACCCATTCATTCAATTGTAGGAAAAGGACAGTTAGCATAGGGAACATTCATTTTCTTTAGTTTCTTTCTCAGAGAAAAAATATTACTGAGAACTGGTCTTTGCTATACAAAAATGTTATTTTTGATTTGTTTGCTTCAGGTGATTGAAGTGAAGTTTGAAAAGTTTGATTTGGAGCCGGACACGTACTGTCGATTCGACTATGTGGCGTTCTTTAACGGCGGAGAGAAAGATGATTCAAGACGCATTGGAAAATTCTGTGGAGACAAGACACCTCAGTTTGTTACTTTCAACTCTTTTAATAAAATACGGTGTTTATTCAATAATTTAATCATGAGCAAGCATTTTGGTAATCTTCATTACTTTGCAGTTTGATGACCTGCATAAAAACACCACGTTCTTTATTTCTCATTTTATTTTTAGGAGCATCATCACTACTAGCAATGTGCTCTTGGTGCAGTTTGTATCTGACCTCAGTGTGACTTCTGATGGCTTCATGGCATCATACCACAGCCTCCATTCATCCAAACCCCGGGTACTATCCAAACCAACAAAACCCAGATTCATAGACGTCAAACCACCAAAACCTGAAATCTCGACCACTGAAGCTACGACAACAACAACTGCGACTAGAGAGGAGCCTCAACCAAAACCTTTACCTACCAGGCCGATTAAACCAGCAAACCCAGTGCCAGATCAACCTATACTGGGTGAGGAAGCGATACTAGTAACATTCTTGTTCTGTTTTGTTGTAGACATTGTTTAATTTATTTATTTTTTTGCAGGTATTGAAACAAACCCACTGTGTGCAAAGGCATGCAAAAGAGACGGGACCATCAAGACCAGCTTCTGTACCAGTGAATTTGGTAAAAACCTTTAACCTTATTTTGAAGGGTTTAAATGAAAAAAAAATCATGAAAATTCATAAAAATAAACCAAATATTCTAGAATTCTCTGTTCTATACTAAAACTTCAAAGATCCTGGACTGTTCAAACAGAAAGGGGTACAATAAACGTATAAAGTCAAAAACGGATGGAGCCAGACATTATTGATTTACCATAGAAAAACTAAAAATAGGCTAAGCAGCCAGAGTAGCTTTTGTAATCCCATACATCCCTTGATTGTTTTTTTTCAGTGATCAGCGGTAAACTGACACGATTGTCAGGTGGACCTGGAGGAACCAGGCAGGGCACAGTGTCCATAATTAAGGCCTATAAGACCGGTGGGCTAACAATCACCCAAGTTGGAGAAACCATGTCTATCAAATTTGTGATGCCCTGCAGGATGTGTCCAATGCTCCGCAGAGGTATTTGACTACATGTTACACACACATCAACCATTCTATACAAACCAACAAGTGTTTGTGATCAAACTGTTCCTTTGCCAGGCCAGAACTACATCCTGATGGGAGAGGTGGATGAGGAAGGTCGTGGGGTTCTCAAACCAGGTAGCTTCACTGCCCTCTACAAAACCCAAAATCACAAAATGCTGGCCAGCATCAGCAACCAGCCCTGCTGACTGAGCACCCTCACCTGCTGTATGAGCGCACTAGAAGCTTCCAGAAACTACACACCAATGACAGCAGTGGCTGCAGACAGTGATTTTACCTGATATTAAGAGGTATTTTTTTGGTATTACCGGTATGTTCAATGCTCAGGAAGTTCACCAGCATTGTGTACTAATATGATATGATATGCTTTTGAAAATGTTTTCTTTTTTTAATAAAATACATAAATATTTTGAATTCAGGATGTTTTCTGATTGAGCTTCACAGCAATACAAATATACTACCAACAGCATAAGTCATCAACGTAACTTTAATCACTTAACAATTCATTAATAGTCGTAAACTATTGTAGTTGTTAATACGTTACGCCCATTTCAGAACATATTCAACGCAAAAGAATACAGCAACACTGGCACATAACACATAATAACCCCTATACAGCACACATAACAGCATCTCCCTAATGGTAGGGATGACATCACCATGATTCTCTGCCAATCAGAATCTGTCGTGTTGCTACTAGTCTTCATAATGAGAGGTTTATTCTGGATTAATGTTAAATGAACGGTGTTGAGCGTAGGGCAACATGTCTTCCCGATTTTGCCTTTTAACAAATTAATATTAAATGTCTGCTGGTTATCATCACCAGGTGTTACAATTCCTAGCAAGATCAAATCAACTCTCTTGCTTTTAAACAGCTCATTATGGCTTTCCCGCTCAGTCGTGGTTCTGGAGCTCCATGTAGGGTGGTGAAAACTGATGGAAAAAGAGAATGAGTTGAACTCTCAAACTAAGAAAAGTGTGTGTGTCTGTGTGTGTGTATTAAAACACCCACATCCCCTGTGGGACATGTAAAAAAGGGAAATTATTTAATTTCGAAAAATATATACATAATCCCTCAAATATGTTTGATCGCACAAAGCAATATTGACTTGAAAAGGTCAACAAAATAACAATATACTAAACATAAATTAAATAACTAATAATTGCTTTTCAAGTGCGTAAAAAAAAAAACTTTCATTTTTCCTGCCCGCTTATTCCCTTTCAGGTCTCGGGGGGGCTGCTGGTGTTCTATATATATTATTATTTTTATTATATATATTATTATTTTGAACTTGATTAAGTGGGTGGCAAATTTAGCAATCCATAGAGTAACGTAATATGTAAAGTCTGTGGAACTATAATAATAGCTCACTAGCAGCACCTGGTGGTCATGATGACAAAACCGTAATCAATTCATTTTGTAGTGAAGTACATTCTTTTATATTTTACTTTAGAATTGAAACTGATATTCAATACAAAGTAACTCTCGCTGTGCCCTGCATTATCACAATGGTAGGTGCTTACTGATATCCAGTGACGTCACCTAGGCCTATTAAAGTGGATCACGACTGGCAAAAGCACGATGAACTAATTCTCTCCTATGTCTGGCAAGCAGGGCATTTATATCCTGTCTGTCCTCTCTTCGTCCTCCCTGGTGATAAAGGTACCCTGCCATGTCTTATCAGAACACTGGGTAATGGCTTTGTGTTTACACAGTGAAATGAATTTGCCTTTGATGGATGAATCACTGTAAATGTTTAATTTTATTTAGGATTATGAATGCGGTAAGAATGATAATGGATGGTCAGCAAATACACAGTAGTCTTATTTTTAAAATGTATACAATATTTATTTTTCAACTCTAACTTCCTTTGAGTGATGATCAATGTCATTGAAATAATTTTATTTTATATGTAAATTTCAATGGGTCAGTACAAAACCCAGATACACAAACTACCATAAAGAAAAACTTATATAGATTTAAAAAAATAAATATATACATCAAGCAATCATGACTTAAAAAATATTTAGTTCATCCTGTGTCTTCATCATAGCATAAGAACAAGACAGGTGAATGCCAAGATTCAAAGAATTTAAACAAAGTGTCAGAATCCGATTTACTCTAAAATACTTGTTAGCACAGGCACAAAGCAAGGGATTATGGGAAATTAGCCCAGAGGTCAACAGGTAGCATCTATGATATTGCCATCCATCTGGTGACGATAAACCACTCGTGCTTTATGGAAAAAATAGACCGGGTGGGTGGCACTTTCCTCTTCATGGTAAGCCCAGGAGACTGTCGGAGAGAAGACGGGTTGCACCTCAACAGATGGCCCTGTAAACAGAAGAAGAACGAGCAAAATGATCTGTAAAACTGTCATTAAGAACAGATATCATGACCATAATGATATGCATGGCAACTCACCTGGTGGAGGGGGGCACATCCTGGTTTTTCCTCTCTCTTTACAGCGTTTGTACCAGGGAAAACACTGCAAGACTTTCTTACCCATGCTTCACTGAATCAAAAGATCTGGAGAGAGAACATGAAGTTTGAGATTTATTCATGGTGTTGAGATGGCATTGTGTTTCGCTGAGCTTATCACAGGTCTCCAAGCGGAAGATTAGAGCGCGAAACAAAGAGCTCATTCATCTTAAGAGATTTATTCATTGATTGAAACAATACTGCAACACTGCAGGGAGAACAAGAAGTTCTGCAATCGTTCGTGAAGTGCAGGAAGGGCAGAAGTGTACAGCAGAACATGTCTGTCACGCTACTGAAGAAGTCTAGAAAAGCCAAATATGTTACGTGTTCCTTCAATTGGTCTTGTGTTTTCTGCAAAAGTTTTTCTGTTTTTTCATTTTATCAAACATACAATACGGTACGTCCTGTATTTAATACATTTTGACATACATCCCAATGTATTCCAGCTTTTCCACTGACTTAATCTGCTACGGCACGGCTTGATCTCTGTTGGGGTCTTTTCCATCGTTTTCTGTACCCTTTAGCAATGTTTATTTGCTAACCATTTGGATGTGGCTCTAAAAGCAAGTGGGGCCAAGGTGATGCGTCTCTCGGACTGGACAGAAAAGTCTGATCCTGTTGATTACTGACTGTCAGCGATTAGCCAGAAAGAATTGTCATTATGTGCGACACTACAATGTCCAACACGGTGCTTCCAATAGCCACCAAACGAGTCTACTACTAAATTGTACTACTTTTTAAAAGACAAATGACTAGACCATAAATAAAAGGTGCAGCAGACTTCTTTCTCATTTCTATAATTGCAGAAGACACTAATGAAGAGGTTGACAAAGTGTTAAGAAATGAAAAGACTCATTTCTTTTGCATTCGCTATGATCTCACCAAGTATCGAATGATGAAGCAGAGTGACGCTTCTACAACACGTCCACACAGAGCTGATAGTGGAAGTTGGTGGAAACATAAAGGCAAACTGTGGAAAGTAGACCGCGCCGTTGACAAGGCCTGGTGCAAAAGCAGGATTTGTGAAGGGTACTAAGGGTGAAGGGTATCTAACTACCTCAGGATATGAAGACTACCTCAGCAGTGAGTCAAAGAGTTTCAGCTACTTTCATTTTGGCTTTTTTTTTTTTGACAGGTTCATTCTCCCTGTCCCTACATTATGGTAAGTAGTGTTTTACCCTTTTCAAATTGAATTAGCCACTTTCTAAACCCGGTGATGGCACTTTTGGTCTGTGTTTCATTTCTATCCATTGGCCCCACCCCATTATACCCATTTACGTGAGGTGTAAACCTGGTCCAAACCTGTAAAAGCTGAACCCACATTTCAAACGATAGCGTAAGATGGATTTCCCAGCAGACAACTTGCTGTGTGTACAATAGTTGCTTACCTGAAGACCCACACGTGTATGTAATTTATACGTTTTATAAGTATTAAAATCACGAAAACTACCATTTAAAAAATTACCAAGAGTCCCTATCGTCAGTATCATATGGATGACAAATACAACTTTCAGCCGGTCCCCTAAGCCTTCTGTTTCAAGGGCTAAGGGGTTGGCGTAGGGGAAGGTCTAAGGCGTAGGCGTGATAAATGTCTTTAAATGTAGCTTCCAAACTTCACATCAAATTAAAAACCAATCGTTTCAACCAATGATCAATGTTTATAAATGCCTTTTTAAATACCAGCTTCACAAGAGTTTTATTGAAATTACTCAATTTAAATTCAATTATTATCTTGTTTTCTTTCCGCCCTTGTTCTTCTTTTTCCTATTTGTGTATTGCTTAAAATATTGGATAATTACATTTGTTTTTAAAATGTGTACATATGCAAGTATCAAAATTTCAAATGTTCAAGATGAGAAACATGTCAAATTTAACAGCCCTTTTGCCATAATAGATACAGATATCAGTATTTAGCAGCATTTTGATACTCGAAAGCTGTTTTTTCTTCACTGCGACAAGAAGAAAAGCTTCTGAATGGCCCAGGGATGCTCAAGAAAGGCTTTGTTGTTCTGTGAAAAGTATCTTACATAAAAGTGTCGTGAGGGGAGGTCAATCCTTCATTTAAGCAACCAACGTAGAACGTCACAGATCAAATGAGTGCAAATCCACATAAACATAAGCTCAGTCCTCAGTAAACACAATGCAACTTCAAAATTTACAAATTAATAAAATGATGATATAAAATGGTAAATACATGTTTTATTCAGTCATAATACTACTTTTAAAATATTTGAATACTTTATGTCACTGTGTATAATAACGTTAGAACAATAAAATATGTATTAAAGTATATACTTGAGGGTGACGGAGTGACATAACACTTTAGTTTGAGACACAAAACAAACATTATGTTAGCATGATAACGTTACCTGTTGATAAATGTTCGGGCGAATGTTTTATCCAGAGTCTTGCAAGGTTTGAACCCCTGTCTCCATGTGTCCTTGCTTTTACTGGTGGGTGTTGACTGGAGATCCTGTCAAGTCCACGACCAGCTCGCATTCCCAGAGGAGACTGATGCTGATGATACCCGTGACTTTCTGCCTCTCTGTTGCGTTCCCTCGGTAGCGTATTAACGAGGCTGTGATTGAGCGTGCGCGGAACGCCATGGGAAATTTCCACCGGCTGCAGCTTTAAATAACTAATCCTGCAAGTCACAACAAAAGCTCTTGACCTCAAAATTGGCTGAGTACATTTTCCCTTTTTATTCAATTGAACGTTGCCTTCGTAATTTATTTAGTGCATGATTTAAAGTCATAGTTATCTGGTAAAAACGACATAATTTTCTGGTAAAAAAAAAACGACATAGCTTTCTGATTACTATTCTTAATATCCTTCAATGTAGTTTTTTTCTACTAGATAATTATGTCGTTTTTACGAGAAAATTATGTGTGTGTGTGTGGCGGCAATCTCCAGTAATGAGTGACCGCAATAAATAAATAAATGCTTAAATTGCATAATACAAAAAGTGACCTTTACTATTTCTACGTTTCAATATATATATTTATCGATTTTTCTCTCTTTTATTTATTTCCACAATTCCTTATTTATTCAAGTATTTATATATTTCTAATTTGCTGATGTGGGCGGTAACTTTAGTCGGTGTTTTTTTATTATTTAATATATTTATATACTTATTAGTAATTGTATTTATGTATTCATGCATATATATTATTATTATCATACATATTTTTATTTATTTACACTTAAGTCATTTTTGTTTAAAGTCATTAATAATAGAAAGAATATAACTTTCAAACGAGCTTACAAAATGAAAATCAAAAACAATTTTGGAAGACTATCTAAACAAAGCAGGAAAAGATCCAAATTAAACTCAACTTGCGCACTATGCTAATGTAGCCACTAGCACGCCATCACGGAAGCGGTGTGTTGCTCCAATAAATCATCTTGTTCTTCTACATTTGGTAAAGTTCAACATATTTACACCGAAAGCGATCATATTTGTACAAAATAAGCTTAACTTGACATTTTTAGTTTGCTTTGCGTTGAAGGTTAACTATGCTAGTCATGTGAATGGAAAGTTTTCCTAAATTCTCAGCAATTTACCAGAATTCTTTTAGTTGGAACCAGTCTGAAAAGATAAAGCAACTCAACTCAACTCAAGTCAAAGGAGAAGATGCGTTTAGTTTTTTTTTTGTCAAACAAAAGGCTTCCACAAGCCAACATAAAGACAAACAATGGTAAACAAGCTACATTAAAAAAGAGAGACTGGAATATTTATTTAATGGTAAAGAAACGACCATATGAGAAAATACTGTATATAAACTGTAAAAAAACAAAGATTAGCAGGAGAATCACAATTGAGCTACATGTTGATGATCTCAAAGATAACTTTCCATTCACATCAAGTTAATTCGGTTCTTTTTCAGGCTGCTCAAACCCAGACGCTGCCCTTCCCCTCATTCTCTCCTGCCCTCTGCTGGCCACAACAGCCTCCCAGGCCTCTGTGACGGGATGCAGGAAGGTTTTTATAAACAGCACGGCTGTAAGGAATGAAGCACAGCCCCAGCTGGAGGTGCCGGGCCATTCTGCAGTAGGCAGCCAGAGCCAGAACCAGTAGTGGAGCCAGCAGTAGGAAGCCAACCACCAGAAGAGCCACGCAGCCTCCATCATCCAGCAGATCCGAACAGTAGAGTGATCCTCCTTGATGCTGAACCTGCGAAACACAGACGGGAAGAGAATAAGAGTGAGTGAGTAACTAAGACTTCACTGCAGTGGAATTTGGCCTGTTGTATGTTACTGTCAACACGTATCAGGTTAATGTTGACCTGTGATAAGAGAATGAAACCTCACTGTGAAGCAGTGGGAGTTGACTGAGAGAGCCCAGTGTGAGATGGCCGGTTCATGACTGATGGAGGGAAAGATTAAGAGGATTATGTGAGAATGTTTATATCCTTGGTTCATCCATGTGTTTTGCATTAGTCGCAGTGAACTTTGGAAAGTTCTTAGAAGAGACAAATAGAGGCACATTCTGAAAGCCTTGAATATTTTTAAAGGCAAGAGAAAGATTCATCCCCTAAGCTGCATCCTGATTGAACCACTTATATGGCGTCCTTTTTGTGGAGGGAAAGTAAAGTTTGAGTGTCCAGCGAAAAAGTGCACACACTGGGACATACTACTTCCTCTTCACTCGTTGTTGGGTTGCCTAGATACAAGCTTGTTAGATGTTTGTTTTCCTGCAAATATCAGATTTATATTATTTCTTTTCAGATTATTCATGTTCAAAATTTGATTTTATTAGATTTAATTTTTAACCACAAAAGTAGAAACTTGCTCTTGTTAATGTTTAAGTTGTTGCCTAGCAATGAAATAACTCATAACGTTTACATTTTATTGGAACCTTTATTGGAAATTGTATATTTTATGTAGGATTGTAGGTAAAATCAGTCATTTGAGGGTCCAGGCATCTGCACATCTAACTGGAAAATGTGAACCATCTTGGGATCATTGGTAAACTTTTAATGCTATTGTTTGCAACACATGGCTTGTTCTTTGGGGAAGGGTCTATTAGAGGGTCTATTAGAGCTAAGGGTCTATTAGACCCTCCTTCATTAGAAATGCATTGCTTTGCTTAATGTATAAATATAAAAGTTAGCTATTACACCACAAATACCTTTGTGAAACTATATTAAAGTGTTAAAAACATGGTTACCTTTTTGCTATTACTATTTTTTAACCTTCATTTTAATTATTCTTCTTCCAGTGAATTCAGCCACATATGGTATACAAAACGTTATTTTACTGCAAAAAGTCTGCAAACTTTGATGTTGGTTGATCAGTGAAATCATAAAAATGTGCATTTATTACTATGATAATCATAAACAAACCACCATTGAATCTTTGCTTTCGTCTTGTAGCATATACCTTTGAATGACAGAGGAAGCCAAAAATCACCATGACCAGGGATGGCAGGAGAATGAGGCCAAAGACGATTCCCGCCAGGGCGATGTTGAGTGTTGCAATGACAAGATTCTGTGCTGTTACCAGAACAGAACAGGCCCAACAGTCCAAAGAGCCCCGGAGCTCCAGCGGAGACTCATTCATAGCACTACCATCAGCTGAATACGGAGGGGGAACCACAGCCCCCGAGCACGAGCCAGAGCCATTGGCTGCTGGAGAACTAGAAGAGATTGAGCCGGAGGGATGGAGCCGGGGCTGAGGGGACTCAGGATCACCGCGCTCCACTGGTATCTGCAACAATGAGGGTTTCTCCAAGCTGCCAGTCCGTGGAAGACTCATCCTGCCGTTCATTGGGATGTCGGGTGGGGTACTCGTGGCTGGTGAAAACAAGCCAAATTTATTTTTTCCGAATAAGGCTATAAAAAATGTGACATTCGATAATAGGATCATGTTATTAGATTCTATACACTTTTGAACTTCATAGTTTGAATTTATATTCAGCCATTCTTTCTCTTCATCTCATTAAAGATGCTGAATAAGGCCACAGAGGTCTATTGCTACCTGTTCATGCTCACTTTTGGAAAAATACATTTTATTAAATACTGATTTTAAACATTTTCCTGGAAAATCTATAAATGCAATGGTAACAATGCAATTTTTTAACATTGAGGGACAGAATAACATTCTAAAAATGCATTAAAAAATATTAAGAAACAAATATTTACACAGTGTGTGTCTGTGTGCGTATGTTGTTATGAACTTTCCACAAAAATCTATATAATTCAAATATATAGCTCATTTTAATGGTGCAAACTTTGCTTGGAAACACGTGGGTATTGCATTATATATCAGCAATAAGTTAAAGTGACGTGTGCACCTATGGGGTGTTTGTAAGCATTGGGGTGGAGCTGTGTTTTCACAATCGATCACTTCTACATATTTACAGCGTTTTCCTGTCATTTTAAAAGCATCAATGCCAGGAGTTTGTGATGCATCAATTTTTTTCCCCTTAATACATGGGCTTATGTAGCCGGTCCAAGTTTGCCATATGTGTTTGTGTAGAACTCAGTGAGGAAGTTAGTGTAGTACATAACTGTTTGTTTTAAGGTGTAGACGCCTCACTAAAATGAAGTATTGATATTATACCTTAACCGTATGAAAGTCTAGAGAAGCACTTTGTTGCGGCGAAACTGAGCATGCGTTAAGGCACTCCGATCTGCGTGTCGAGGAGCGCCAGGTGTATCCAGTCACTAATCAACACAGGGAAGCAGAGTGGATGGAAGTACATGTCCGCGTGGTGCTCGGAGCACGGAGAAAGAGAAGAGGAGAATGGCTTGGGTGTAAAAAAATAACGCACAAATCTAAATACCTACCAAACAAGCTGAAAGAGACTGCCGGTAAGAGACGTGTTGCCCCACTGCTTTGTGCGCTCTCTCTGTGTGTTCATAGGAGTCATGTCAATGTAGATTGTGGGGGGTTTCATTCCCGGGCTCCGGGAGAGTTTTATTTTTATTTTATTTATCTCCGGGAGAAGGAACTGTTTTAAAAATAAATATATGTGAAATTGTGTGAATGGTAAATTTAGACACGCAGTTTAGTGCAAAAAATGTGAATTGTAAAATTGAAATATTTATGAATTGTATCGAATTGTTATTTGGGAGAAATAAGGAGGTTAAAGGTTGTTGACCAACCCTGGAGATCAGGAAGTGAAGTCACCGACCCTCCCAGAGCTCCAGGATGAGCAAAATCCACAAAACAATAACTCTATAACGGGCTCTTAGGAAAAGGTTACCTCTGACTAGATCACAAATTCTATGAATAGAGGAAACCAAACACATCACTATCTTTTAAAGATTGTTCATTGCTAAAGGTTGTCCATCCTCGATTGCAAACTTACCTGAGCTTCTACATCCTGCTGAAACCTTTTCTACTGGGCATTGTGCCTTCATGTTACGTTGCTGGCTCAAAAATGCATGGTAAAAAAGTTCTGTTGGATTGAATCAAAATTCAGATTTATTTTGTTCTCTAAATCATCCACAGTAGTGAATGTCTACTTTGATTAACTGGCAACCCTTGCGGATGATGCTCCTTTCTTGTGAACTCTGATTTTTTTTTTTGTGCTGTGATGCATAAGGTTTAGCAGATGATGATTAATTTAAATAAATTTGATTTGGTCAGCTCAGTAGCGCAGTGGGCAGTGCATTTGACTGTGACTTCAACAGCATGTTCCCAATTCATTCTCAATCTGAATAGTAGGAAATTCCACAAAATGCCAAAGTATATACCAGTCGATTTTTCAGGATGTGGTCTGTCTACAAGGAATTACAATCACTAAACGTCAGAGCATAACACCGAATAATGCATCATTGAATTGATTTACTAGACTGAAAATTTATCCATTTTAATGTAAACTTATGTATTAAAGTTGTATATTTTACATGGATTATCTAAAAATAAGAATACAACAATAATTCCTGAGACAAAGTGATAAACAAATCGGACCAAAAATCTAAGATTTGAAGGTAAAAATCATACTTGCGTTGGTGGAGTTAAGTTGTTGGTATGATTCCTTTCCTCCTGAGAGATGTGTTCTTTACTTGTTCTATTATTCCCTTTCTTTCAGGAAATATGCATCTGAAACTTCATGCGCTTCAGAACTTGATCAGAACTTTTTCTCTTCTTTTCCTGCTCTGCTCTTTCCTTCCTTTTGACGAAGATGAAAGTCCTCCTTTTAGCGGGCTCTACGGTTCCCCTCTTGCTCTCTCTGCTTTGACTTAGATTGCTGTTTCGGACTGCAGGGTGTTGGGGGTGTGTGTTGGGGGAGGCATTTGTGCTCAGCAGAGGTGGTAGTTGTTGACCTTATCCGCCCACTGTGTAGAATTTAAAATATTCTATAAGTGTCACTTGACTTGGAGCTGATATTAGGTATTTGTACAGAAATGTTTCAAACCCTGCATCGTTAATGCCTTCAAAATATTTCTTTAATCCGTTCTCGTATTGCTAAGTTTGTGTTGTCACAAAATTGAACTGTAATTTAAGGATAAACAATGTGTATATTGAGTAATGCAAGTATTATATTTTGGAATAGTTTTGAAAGGGATCTTGCTGGATTCAAAAATAAAAATGGAAAGATTTTTAAAAGTTGTAGGAGATCCGTTGACGAGAAAGGCTGTTTGTTATTTTCTCTCAGATCTGGCCAGGGTGCAAGAAAGAAAGAAGCTGAAGATAAGTCCAGGAGTCAGATTTCAGATAGTCTCCCAAAGAATTTTTTTAAATTATTTTCTTTCTGTCATTTTTTTTTCTTTGTTTTTTTTGTGTATCTTCTTCTTTCCTTGTTTCTATCTCTCTGTCTGTTTTATTCTTAACTCTGTCTTTTTTTCTTGGATCATTTTCCTTCCCTTATTGCTTGTGGTATTTTTTAATTGCTTTTTCTTTCATTGGTCTTGTTGTTTCTTCTTTTGTGTTAGGGTTGCTGCTTTTTTTTCTTAGTTTTTTTTTTAAATCTTATTGTTCTCTACTTGTGTGTTTATTTTCTTTCTTTTCTATGTTCCTGTTTTTTTTCTTTGTACATTTCTTAGTTCTCTTTTTTTATTGGTCTGTGTTTTTTGCTTGTTTCTTTCATTCTTTGCTTGTTTCTGTGTAATTTTTGTCCTTTTTGTTTGTTACATCCATCTCTAGTTGTGAGTTGTGGGTTAAAAATAAACATAGTGGTGGGGGTTAATTCTGCCTCCTAATAAGCTTAATTCTGCCTCTTATATTAGTGAATAAACTGAGATGTGACACTAATAGTATATACTTTATACTTGGCAGACACCATACAGTTGTTACATTTTTGGTTTTCTTTTGAGGTTGAGTATTTTGGTACATAAAGTACTTTTGTGTTGAAGTGAGAACATTTCATAAATGCAGATTAGTTTGGTGAATAGTATTCCATTCTGTAACACTGTTTTCTTTCTTGTCTTTCAGGGAGACAATACTCTTAACTGATCATCAGCTCAAAATGACCCTACGGGAGAAGAGATAGTGTTCTTAAGGTTGAAAAAGGACAATCATTTTATCTGTAAGTAAACAGAGCATTTACAGTTTGTTTATTGATTCACAGCTTAGTTTATCAGAATTCCGAGATTAAATAGCTGAAATCTGAGTTCCGTTGTGGAAAATGAGATGTGTCCTGCCAGTCATGGCAGAGGAAAACCTGACTTCCTGTCCTTGGAGCCAGGATTTCCGCAGTAGAGTCTGTAGAGGGGTGTCTCATGACCTCTGTAGGTCTCACTCCCCCATTCCAGACAGGACACTGCCAATCTTTAACCTTCCGCTTTCAGAGTCTCATAAACACAATCCAGAAATAACTTTGTACACAATTGTGGACATATCAGAATGTTTTATTTTATAGTATAATTATATCAGGTATAACACACAAAAATCACAAAATGCTTTTAGAGAAGTCTGGCTCAGTTCCTTAACCTTTTTCTTTTCTCCCCTAATTTTTTATACAGTAAAACAAACTGTAAAACAAATGACAATGAACCTGAAAACACACTCTTGAGAGGCGTCAATGAAACGCATATCTTCGATAATCTTAAAAATCAAACGAAAAGATAGAAATCGCGAGATATAATCATCATTACAGCTAGGATGACAGGAATAATATACATGTGTAACTATATCGTGTACCTCATATGTAAAGCAAACAAATGTCGTGTTAAATATACAGTACAAAGACATTCAGTTCATAAAAGTGTACTGACTCTGTTCTAAGCACCAACTTGTGAAATTTAAGTCATGTTTTCAAAGCTACAGATCATTTCTACAGACAGAGAGACCCGGGAGGGACAGGGAAGGGGTATCAGCACCATTGAATGGTCCCCGAAAGCCTCACTACATCAGCACAACAGAAAGAGTTACAAAATACACGTCTCAGAAAAGAGAAGCATCACCAACAATTAATAAATACAGAAGGAAAAGTAAATAAATTAAGTAATTCAGTTATGAATAAAACAAATGAAATAGGGATAAAAGGCCTGTTGACACCAGACTATAACTGTAGTTCTAAATACAGATCCATTGCTTTTTCATTATTCATGTACATTTAGATCAGAATTAAGCACCAAAAATATAATTAACTTTTTTGAGAAAAATAATTCATTTTGCCATTACGAACAATTACGTTTACAATTCAGCCAGACCAGTTTGTAGCGACGTTACTGTAAAAATACTTTCTGAAACAATGTACTTCCATATTATACAAATACAGAATATTGTAGTCTACTGGTAATTCCTAACGCAAGATGATAAAAATGGTAAATTTTTAATACTTTTATTCATTAATCATAGAACAGGAGTTAAAATCAAACCAATTCAGATGCACCCTCTGTATTTATGAAACGTATTGGCTGAACGTGTAATTGCCCTGCACTGGCACTCGTTTTTTTGTTATTTTGCTGAACAAAATGACCCTGTAAACAACTGTTGTAATTTGACAACCGTCTTGTGGTAAAAATGCAACTAATACGTCGTCATAGTTATATTTCTTGGTGTGAACAGGCCTAAAAAACAAGTAGTCCATCAAAAGCCAGGAATTTGCAGGAATGATTATTCTTATGAATTACACACTTATCACACACAAGGTTTGCAGACAAATGTAATCAGAGAAGTTTAGATAAAACCCGTATTTGTGAATAATTATTACATGTTTTATTTAGCTCAGATGTTACTTTAATGCTGTAAAAACACCATTAACCTAATCAAATACCATGAAATCAACTTGTGTCTAAATGGTTGTCACAAGGCCCAAATGGTGTTAGTCTAGACTGTTACAAAAGTTTTTTTTTTCTTCTTCTGAAACCTTTGAGAACTTAAAAAATAGCACCCATTCAAATACCATTTACAAAGATCAGAATTGTAGTAAATATGACAATAAAATAAACATAATGCCACTGCAATGGTGGACAGCTTCAAGAGAAATAATCCCCTCGCTGTTTTAAACGTTGTATCAAAGCACCACTCGGAAAATCCAGAGACACAGATCGTTTGGACTCGTGAAATCGTCTTCCGTTTGCATAAAAAAAGTAAACTACATCAGTACCTGAATTAATGCACACATTCGGCATGTTGTTTTTTTTTTTGTTTGTTTAGAAAATGTATCACAGCAGTTATCCATTGTGGATGAATGACCTGATAGCCAAGTTAACACATTATTATTCAAGTCCAACGATGTAGCACCACTGTAGTCCTTCTGGAATCAGATGTCCCGTCAGAAACTGAGGGGAAGACTGTACTGTAAACAGTGAGAAGGAAACAGCCACAGTCTGTAGTGGATTCAGTTAAAACATATGTAAAAACGAAAAGGAGAACAGAAGGTTTGTGCCGCTGCTATGTGGGAGGAGGATGGGGATGGGTTGTTGAGATTTGGTTATGGCTGTTGTAGTTTCAGACATCGTGTTCACCTACTGCACGGAACTGCAGCCTGGAAAGAGCGAAAATGTTCACGAGTTCAGTTATAACCATTCTTAGTACATATCAAGAACTAAATAAGCTTTACTTTTGTCCTCTAAAGTCAGAGTCCTATCATTGGTTTTTGACACAGGGTTTCTGAGCGTGTAAATGTAAAAACTTAAATAAAATTAAAATAATTTGAAGCTTTTTACTTTCTGACACACTTCAGATCAAGACAGATTACCCAGCTGTCTAAAGTTACATTTATTCTGTTCTTCTCTCTTAACCCCCCCCACCCATCAGTTGCTATTGTGCTAATTTATATTTTAATGCACTAAGGTGAAAGTTCATTGCAGTTCTCTTCAAACAGAAGGTTGAAATGATTCTGCAAAACGGCACTGCGGTAATGTTTCTGAAATTTAATCGACGAGCCATCGGGTGATGTGCTGCACTCTCTGATTTATAATGTTTAAAATGCAAAGTTTTCGTAATATTTAAGAATGAATTGAATCTAAATTTCATTTGGGAAACAATATAATCCTCAGACCAAATTATGTCGATACTTCACAACTCAACCTTAGCCCAGACTTCCATAACTCCAAATAAAATCCCATAATGCCACACACAATTGACTGATAAGATTTATAGTTCAAATGTATACGAGAATAATGCACATTTTAAAAAGTTGATTGGTAGCAAGCTAACTTTACCAGAGTAAAATGGTCATAGGTGTTCATCAGCTCTTCGACGCGGTACTGCTCTAGCACCACTACCCCGTTCAGACCGGGGCTTTGTTGCCGAGCACAGTCTTCACAGTGCACCATGTACGTCTTTCTACTGCTGTTTTCACTGGTCACAAACAGCAGGTCAAACACCTCCACCTGCACAAAAACATGACAACACTACTATACGCATCTGGTGTCAGAAAGTTTTGTAGTACTTACATCACACTCATTGCAGTAGTACGCTGGCTCATCCTTCATCCTGCTCTGATAGGAGATCTTCTTCCCTGCAGACACCAACTGGTCCCTCAGAATCTGAATGTGTTTGATGGACTGCATGAGACAGTGTCTGAGGAAAAGAAGTAAAATGAGTCACACTTTACAATCGATTAAATTAGGGTAAATCATCTCAAATCTCAACTCACTTGATCATCTTGAACGTGTCAGAGTCTGTGACCTTGATTGTGCGGGCGACGTTCCATGACACGTGAATCATGGGAACGATTGATTTGACTTTTTTGATCTCGTTCCACTCAAATCGTTCAAGAGCTAGCTGGTACTGATAGGCTGTGAAGACAATAGGCAATGAAAACATCACATACATTTGTCTGGCCACTTTATTAGGCACACCTGATAAGAACTGAATTGGGTAGTTATAGAATACGTTTAAAAACGGCAATTGAAATCTTTTTTTGAAGGCGTCTTAGTTTATATCAGCAGTTTTATTATTAATTATTTAGTTTAAAAAAAGCCACTATTATGGATTTTTGTAAATACAGGGCATGTGCATGACCTAATGGTACACATAGGTCTCGAAGTGAGTGGCAAAAATGTTATTCATTCCCCATCATTGAATGTGAGTTTGACCTGTATAAGACGTCAGGGACACGATTCTACAGACTGCTGAAAGTAGTAGCAAATGGATTTTGTGGCCAATGCCTTTATTATTTTTCTTTGACAGTTAAGATGAACAAGGAGCGAAGTTGGAGAGAGAAGAGGGATCGGGCATGAACATGAATGGCTTGTGGTCCACAACAGGACATGGTAAGTCAGACTAATCATAAATTAGCTTAAGCCAAACAAAACTAACAGTGTTTCGGATAAAGAAAATTATCAGGGTTTCACAGGTTTGTCAAATTTATGACCAATATAATACTTATACATACATATCTTATAAACGGCCAGAGATCAACTATAAAATATAAATCACTGTAAAAAAATATTGCATGATGTAAACAACACATGTAGCTTGAAAATTGTGAACAAATGGGAAAAAACAACAAAAATGACCAAATGTTCTCCAGTTGTGAATAGTAAATGTTATTAATTTTAATAAACGTGTATCTAATTTTTCCCTTTAAAACTAGCATTTTTGATTTACAATAGCTTATTCTGACTTTTTAAGACCCAGTGGAACCCCTGTAAATGCTAACAGCAGAACAGAACACCCACTTTTACAGTATTTAGAAGTAGATGTTATTTTGGTGTATTATTTTGTTCCATGAAAGTTTGCACACTTTTTAGTTTTAGTAAAACAAGGACGTAACCTGCACAAATGTGTGATTCTGGGTGAAGGCATTAACTACAAAAATCTCAAGTTAAAAAATATTTTTTTACACATAACAAAAAAAAAAGAATTATTTGCAAATACTTATCCAAATACTACCAGAATGTCCATAGATATCTTCACAGATTTAATGCTTTTGTACGCCCTTTTTACATGCTTGAAGTCAAGAGCCTTTATATGTCAGGAATTCCAATTAATGATCAAATGTCTATAGTCCCCCAAAAGCTAGCTAGTGATGTCAATGCATTCCCTCTATTACCTTTTGCAGTGTGTACATTTGAGGAACATCAATTTGAGTTTTAAATCAAAAAGAGATTGTCTTTTTTTTAGAAAAGTTTTAACTGCGTTAAATTTATTTATCCACAGCAGTTTATACTCTAGTATTTCCTGATGACTGGTGAATCCAGCATTGTAGATTAGCAAAGCAAACAGCTTTCTATTAAAGGATGGATCATTTCCCTTTTTTTTTTTTTTGGACCAACTTCTTCCTCCAAATCACAAGTAAGTTCAATGATGACCGTTGCTTTCATGTCATTAGCATTGTGCTAATTTTGTTAACAAATGTATAAAGCGGCATATTTACTTAGTGCCTGCAATTGGATTGGATACTGCATTCAGTGAGTAATTATGTTAATCAATCTCAGAGACTCCCAAAGTCAAATAATGAACCATTAAAAATCATAATAGAGGCTTTTTAATGATGCATATTATATAGTACACAGGTTCCGTTCATACGTTTACAGTGGGGATATTTGGTGGATTCTTTCTCACCATTTAAAGGGCCCACATTCCAAGCAATGTTGTTGCACCAGCCCACAGCTTGGACCCAGTGCACAGTGCCGGCATTGATCCACACCAGGTCACCCGGTCTCTGAATGAAACGGTACACTGGGATGTTAGAACGGTACAGGTCCTCCAGAACCGGCCACCAGGCACCAGTCAGATAGTCCACACCATGCCTGACACACATGAGACAGCTACGGTAAATATTGTTTCGTGTTATAAAATATCTGAAATAGTGTTTGATCCAAAGCATACTTTTCACAGAAGTCACTGATGGCCTTCCAGTAGTTTTCATGAACACAGAACCACTCACAGTCTCCAGGGCCAATGTTTATGTTCACTGAGCAGAAGTTATTGTTTTCCTGATGTCCTGGAGAGAGAAATTCAGACTGGTTGGGTTTTATTTGTGATTCAACACCAACACGATCTTGGCCTACTCACATAATTTTCAGAGCTTGGAATTTATTTTTTACAGCTTCTATTAATTTTGAAGGGGGCTAAAAGGATTATCTGGAGGATATGATTAGTTCCAAGGTCTGCAAGTAACTAAACTTCCTTTCTCTGTATGTGTGTCCAGAAGAAAACAGACTTTTTCCATCCTCATTTTACCATGGATTATTTTATGAACAAAGCTTGATTGGATGAGGAAAAGGCTCAGCATTTTCTGTGAGTAATGTGCATTTTTTTCTTATCCTAATGCCGTAAACCACATATATTCGCTATAGTCTGGTCATTTTTGATCATTTTTAATAATAAATGACTAAGTAAGGAGTAAAATCTATGGCTAGTTTAACCCCTTTTGGTAAAAAGAGCATTAGATGCACATTTCACCTTCTACAGTTCAATAGGAGAATGTTATTGAGCTTATCTGTGCATTTATCAACGGTATAGTTTGAATTAACAACAGAAATAGTCCGGAGAATTATAAATTACATTATATGGGTGTTTAGCTAGAACTTCCTCTACTTCCTCTAATTCAACTTCCTAATTTTCTTTCAAATGCTTGGATGATATTTAGATCCATGAATATCTTGTTTATGTACACACGTACCTGGTGTTCGACTCCCAGGTACTTTCATGTAAAGCTGGACTGAGTTCATGCCCAAAATCGTATGGCCAACAAGACTTAGCATGTTGGCACTGGAAGACACACGCATGAACGCCGGCAACTTCAGCAGCTCCTGCAACTGCGCCTTCCACCTGAAGCAAAACTCACGAGTTACTCACTGAGTTACTCTGTGCTGTTTTGAAAGTAGAAATGTATTCACCGTTTTGGGTCCGATAAGTCAATGTTGGTTCCAAATTTGATTATTTTCCCCACAGCTTTCTGTTTTGAGCTATAAACAAAAAAAAAAAAGATTTAAAAAAAATTAAGACTAGAATTTTTTTAAACGTTAACATTTGAACATTTCTTCATTTTTAACCTAGGGGAGGTGGTGGATGTCCCAGTGCTGATTTGTGACTGAGATTTTGTCACATTTTTTTCAGATGACTCTTCTTCTTCTTCATCTTCACTGTCTTTCTCTTCCTGAGAATGAAAAATATTTGAAGCTTAACTTTATCTGTTCCAAAAAGTCATTCCAAGTTTGAGTATTCTAATCGTGTTTAAATGTGGTATTGTGTTTTCTTAAAAGCATAGATTATCATACAAGCTACCTGTAAACTCTCCTGGAAACTGGATGCTTGATACTGAGCGTATTTAGCGATGGTGGTGTGCGATCTGCTGCTTTCACATGGCCAGGTCTGAGCAGATCCTGAATGGTTCCAATTCTCATCGGCTGGCTGCTGCACCTGAGTCCTCACCTCCACAGCGTGCTCTGAGTTTGCTTCCACCAGGGATTTAGTTGAGAACAAGCCAAGATCTGAACAGAAAGTGTAAGTAATGCATATTAATAAGTCCGTAAATGATTATTCCAATAACAATTACATTGCAGCTTGCTATTTCATATAGTTGAATTCGCTACTAGCAACTTTGTCTCATTGACATGGATGTTACAGTTGCTTTACAGCAGAAAAAATATGCTTAAATCCTGGTACCAAATGGTTTTTACTAGAGGGTATGCATTGAAGTCCGTTCACTGAGACTTAAGTTGCAAAACAAGCATTAAAAGGGCTGGGTTTAATATGGAAAAGTGCAGAACCATGAGTTCAAGATGATTAAACCAAGTTAAGATGATTTCCTTTCATTTATGTTTCAGATTTTAAAAACACAAAACAACGTTTAAAGGCATACAAAAGCGTCGATGCCTGGTGCCACTTTAAAGTGATGTCAACATCTTTGAACATTCTGGTTGTGGACGGGTATGTACAAATAATTTTTTCTTAAAATTTCTATTAGAGAAGCTGTTAGCTAGAAATGCGTGTGTGTGTGTGTAGTCAGTCTTTCCTGTTTAACATGAATTCTGTCAGTTAGTCTCTAAACCATTGAGTGTAATGGTTTGTGTTTTCTCACTGAGACGGAGGGATCCAGCCAGTCCTCTGATAACAGTAACAGCATTCTTAGAGTCAGTGCAGAACTGAAGGAGCACGGGGGAAAAAGCATCCCGTTTACTTTCCAGCTAAAAACACAGAGATCATACTGTCAGAATGTGACAGTTTTGCAATTCAAACACAAAAAAGTAGTACATGAATGATCAACATCTACAACCTTAAACTGATTGGCTAGTGCTTACATAAATGCTTGGTGTTGGAGGGTTGAGTTTATCTCTGGGAATTAGAGGCTCATATGACAGGTCTGGCCTCACTGAAAGTGATGGGAGCAGGTAGGACTCTCGAAACTTGTTCTCGATGTTTGCCCCTCTGTCACAGAAATATAGAGTCAGTGTGCATGAACACAGGAAGAAAAATATCACCTCAAGATCACCTTACAATGCAGGAATTAAAAAGATTGTACAAAATAGAGAGTTTACAGTGCGAAATGGAACAGTGCATGTAATGTCTGTATCGGGTCAGGTATATCCTCATCCTGAATGAGAATCCTGAATTTTGATTTGAAATGTGGTTAATGTTGCAGAGATCAAAGTTTGGGTGCTTCAGCCATGGTATTGTGCAAACAGTTCAATGAAGAGAAAAAGGTGCCGAGTGATGAGGTAAGTGAGTTGAGACTGAGTGAGATTGAATTTGGTTGATAATTGGAAGCCAGTGCAGATTTTGTAAACTGGGAGTAAAGGGCTGGAAATGCACATTAGTAGTTTGGGAATACTAGACAAGTGGGAGTTGCAATTGTTGAATGTAAAGGTCACGAGACGATGGATCAGTATGAGTTTGGAGAGATGGACTTTGGTGGTTAATATGACTAAGACAGGATGGGATCTATGGCCAAAATAAATTCTTAGACTTTATGAAGATAATGATATCATTGAGAGTATAGTTGTACTGCATTTCACTTGTTTTAGCCCTTATGCTCCCAATTTCAAAATGTGCACTGGAATGGAAATAGGAGCAAAGCAGCTACTGCTACAGTCAAGAGTCAGTAAAAGGAATAGGAACCATAATGCGTTATATGTCTGTCTAAACTTTGTATTGTGCTGGTTGGCTGTCCCTCTTAGTTCATTTCACTCTAGTTTGTAATCATAATCACTCTAATTATTGTAATCATCCGGTGTTTTTGTCCTCATTCACCCCACTCTGATCCCTCAGATCCACACTAATACAGCCATGTGACATTACTCATTGACCACATACATCATTGTACATGTGTCCACGACTGCTTTTCGATTAATTAGAATGAACATGTACAGGAAATTAACCAATGCCTGAAGTTTGGGACAAAACACTGAAAATTAACAAACCGGATGCTCGGATTAACTACTCTAAGTTTGACCACAATGTACTATGAAAAACGCTGCTTTGTAAACACATACACCAACCCATGATGCCATGCACAAGTGAATACGGTGGCTGTAATCATTCAAAAAGCATGTTTTTGAGAATACAGGTACTAGAACGTATGTGACCAATGAGTGGGCCGTCACATGGGTGTATTTTCAACTAGTGTGGACTAGCGTGATCAGTGTGGTGTGATTCGTGTGAATGAGAACTAATACGACAGATGATCAGTTGTTTCTTTTGATCCGGACCAAATGAAGTAAACTAGAGGTATGAGAGAACCCTTAGATATACTTTTCAATGACTTGGTTGGTTGAAAAGACCAACACAAGCAATGCACATAGTTCAAAGCATTACCTTTAACTACTTTTCAAAGCAAACAACTCCTATAAATGTATCAATTAGAATATTTGGAGATAAATGCGATAAGAACACTCACTTGCATGCTCGTATGACCTCCGAGGCACTGTTTCCGATGTTAATGGCATTAAGTGGAATCTCTTTCTCTTCAAGTTCCGAAGCCCTGAAAGTCTGACGACCTTCACACTTAATCCTGTCCAGACAGATCTTCAGTTCTTTCAGAGGAATTTTAGACAGCTCCTTCTGATTTAGGAGATTGACTCGCTTTAGGAGCAAAGGGCTGGTGGAGATATTAAGAGTAAAAGAGGTTTGCCTCTGGTTTCTGGGAGATACAGACGCTGGGCTTGAAGAATTAGCCATTATTGAGACTTTTTTAACATCTGTTGCTCTTTTTAAGATTTGAGGTTCTGTTTGGTCATCCTCCATCTCCGTTTGCATTTTTTCATGCATAAATTCTTTGGTGTTAATGCCAGAGTGTTGCTCATCCGAGGCATCAAAGGATATTTTGTTTGCCTCAACCTCATCTTTCATCCTCACTTCTCCCTCACTCTTTTTGAGACGTTTTAGGCTTTTATCCACAAGCTTTTTGGGATTTTTCCCTTTTGTACTCTTAACAGCTTTTCGAGGAGACTTCACATGAGCTTTGTGTTTGGTCCGGTCTCCTTTTTGTTTCCTGACCTTTGACACAGAGTTTGAGTTTTGACTGAGAAGAAGCTCACAGCTGTGCACTAGTTTAGCTTGCACAGTAGCTGGAGACATCAAAGCTTCCTTGTCCTCCAGAGATGTGCTGGTTGAATCTTTTTCTTCTTCAGCTAATTTGATCTCCATTTGCTCATCCGTTTTCTGCTCTGTGTTTTCGGTTTCTACATCTTTTGGCTCAGGATTCTCCTTTCTTCCATCACTCTCATTCTTGGTTGGATGCATCAGTGATGGCTGATCTGGAATATCTGTTGTAGGACATGTGACAGATGGTTGGTCTGCAGGGTGGATTTCAGGATCTAGCGACAGAGACGATGAGTATTTTACCCCAACTAAAGAACCAGGGGGTGGTCGACCAAATGGACCACCCCTGTATGTATACCGATGGCTGCTCATCGCTGACGTTGGTGATTTGGATGACTCCATTTGGTGCAAGTGTGGCTTGTTGGTCTCAGAGTTTCCTGAATTATCAAAACTACCATCTTTCTGCTCACATTCTCTCTTTTCTTCCTCTTCTTCCTCAGTGTTGATTGCTTTGGAAGACTCGTGAAGACCATACAACTTGGCAAGGTCACTGTGGCAATAATCAACCCCAGTGATGATTTCCACTGGTTCTCGAAATGGAGATGAGTGAGTTGGACTTGGTTGGAGTACAGGTCTCCTCAGCACTCCAATCATATCTTCATCTTTACCTTCCTCCTCATCATCATCACCCAAATCTAAAATGGGAGAGCCCTGCCAGCTCAGAACAGGCGGGCTTGTTGGTGGATCCAGCCTTAGGAGTTCTTCACTGTAGGTGCAGTGTGCTGGAAGGAGGTCTGGAGCAGTATGCAACCCTGAGACAACCTCCATGTTTCTAATGGGTTCTTCACAGAGGTGGGTGGCAGTAACAGTATTGGCTTCACCGCTGGTTTCATCATCGCTTATGTCTACACAGTCAGGCTCATAACGGTTGCTAGCCTCTAATGCTTTAGTTCTTGATTCGTTGGTTGATTGGCATGGAGAACAAAAGTCAACTCTGCCAGGAGATTCCAGAAGAGTGATGGACCCTGAGGTATCCCAAGAGAACTCATTCTGTTCTGTATAACTCAAATCCTCCAGGTAAGGGTCAGAATCACCTCGAGACAAGGTTGCTTTATTTGTTGGTGGTTCTGAGGTATTTTCTTCATCTCGATGGTTCCGTTGTTTCCTCTCCTCTCTTGCTCTTTTTTTAACCTTGACCGAAAGCTTCTCAATTTGATGTGTGGTTTTCTTATCGTGCTCTTTTCTTTCTTCCCTCTTCTTTTTCTTTTTTCTTTCTTTCAATCTTTTCTCTAAATTTTCTGCTGCATCCTCCTCTTTCCTCTGCTTCTTTCGTGAATGCTCTTTGTGCCTCCTCTTGTGTTTGAAGAGTTCAGATTCTAGTTTGCTGAGGGAGCTCTTGTGGGTGGATTTGAGCTTAGTCTGGTGTTTAGAGTGTCTGCTCTTCTTCATTTCGGACCTAGGTGCCCTCTGTTCTCTGTCTGAGCTGTTGCTGGTGGGCTCAGAATGAGTGTCCGAGCTCCTTTGGTCATGTTTGTTCAACCCGGTCACTGAGCTTTTTTTTTCAGTAAAATCTCGGTCTCTACCATCATTCCTGATGGAAGCCTGGACAGGACTTTGTTGGCGGTTAATATGTTTGTATGCACCATCTCGTTTTCTTTCCCCATCCACAGACTGATTGGTTTCCAATCCATAGATTGTATGCCCAGTCTCCTGTGAAGAAATAAAATGTAAAAACACTTATTTGTTTAGCTGAGTTTACAAAATATTTAATGTTCACGATTGATCAACCCAATGTTGGTATTTCATTAAACCTCCCATTCTTTACCTTAGCAACCAGGTATTACAAAAAAAAGGGGGGGGGGGGTGGTGCTACACCATGTTCCCATCTGAACTTTTTGAGACCTAATGGGGTTCATACAGGGCAAATGTCAGTCACTCAACTGTTGAGATCGATTATCATGTGCATCATATAATACACATCAGGTAAAGAGACCTCACAACCAGATCTGGATCATCAATTGTTAATTTCAAATTCTGGCCACCTCTTGTGAAGGATCCACACTATAGAATAAGAGCAGTGGATAAAAACCAGTATGGATTTAAAACCTGGATTTTAAACCAGTATTTCTTCCTATTACCTCTTGTTTCTTGCTCAGAATAAAATTTTAAACGGATGACAAAATCATGACCGTTATATAAACTGTAAGAAAACTGTTTACTCACATCGCTGTCATGTTTTCCAGGGCGGCTCTGGGTTTTCCAGCCAGGCAGTGCTGTGTTGACCCTGGGCTGAGATTCTGAGGCTCCTTGGCTGCTGGAGGGGCTGGTGTGCCTCTGTGCTGGAGGGAGCTGGTGTTGCTGAGTGTAAGGCACACTGGTGAGCTTTGCTGGTGATGGGCAATCCCAGCCCTTTTTGGGCCCACGAGGAGGAGAGCCCAAATGTTCTTGGATCGGATGAGGGGATGATTCTTGTTTGGTAGGTTTCTTGGTGTGGAGACTCTGTTTTGTGGCATTACTTGACGGTGATGGGAGGGAATGTTGTCTGTAGGCGTGATGACTGGACTCCTTTTTTAAATAAGTGACAAAGAGGATAATGTCTTAAGTACATGGTATAAAATGCAAAATTAGCTTTAAAAGAAGTTAAAATACTTGCCATTGGGACTTTTATTTCGTTATATTTTGACTTTATGGAGTTTCAAAATAGTTTTACCTGAAACCGGGAGGGGGAAAACCTCTTCTCACACAGGCTCCTGGTATTTGAGTTTTTGTATGGTGGACTCCATGGCCGTGGGGGATGGGAAGGAGGGGGACGGTTGTAGAAATATTTCTCTCTAGGGTGGAAATTCTGTCGATTTGACATGAGAAAAATGTTACATTCTGACCAGCAGAGGGAGCTTACAACCTTAAGCCCCTTTAAAGTAATATTAAAACATGCCGAAGCATGAAACTAAGCTTTTTCTGTTTTTATAAATGCAATAATGAGAGAACACGATAATATAGTTTAATTTTCTGTTAATTTTACTAAAGATTTTAACACTTAAGTTAAGCTTAACCCATAGGATAAAGGCTTGGAGCCAACATTTTTTTTTGTTCTATAGTTTGTGAAAAAACAGTGCTGTGTTTTTATATTATTGTTGTATATTATTACAAAATTTTTATGTTATGTTATTTTACATAGGAAACTACATTAACTGGGCAGTGTGTGTGTGTGTGTGTGCGTGTGTGTGTGTGTGTGTGTGTGTGTTTTTAAAACACAATTCCCAGACACACAATAATGTATTGCAAAAAAACAAAGGAGTAATAACACAGAGCAAGCCAGTGTTCGGAAGAATTAATAGTTTGTTTTCTTTTTATTTTACCCAAGATTTACTTTGAACACTGGAGTACCTGGTAATACATTAAGCTCTAGCCACCGGCACAAACTTGGAGTCAACAGTGAAAAATTTGTATTTCTAATGAGTTTGAAAGTCTGCAGACTGTTTTTGTTAGGATTACTGGGATGGGTGTATTTAGAGTGTGTCTGAAAATATATATATGAGGTTCATATCAGCTATTTCTTTGAGATGAATGTCCCTATACCCCTATATTTATACATTTTTACTAACAGTTGTGATATATGCAATGTTTAATAATGTTATTCAGTTCTGTGACTCGTGAAATGACGTGTTTCCAGTGGGGGGACCCCATATAGACAGTCTTCCTTTGTGTATCTGCACTATGTAACGTGGACAGGACTGAAAGTGCCTCCTGGCCACGAGGTGACTCAAATGCTTTTTTGATTATCCTAATGCATTAATAAACCTGTTTTCTTTCTGTTCATACAATCCCGCCTCTTGAGTCTTAAATATTAACGCGATAATGTATTAATTTGGTAACACGGTATTAAGAGAATGTATTTAATGTAATGAAATATAGTAAATGATATATTTCTTTAAAATCTGACCTGGTGTGAGCTTCGACTCCTTTTGCCTGGACAGTCATCCTGAGAAGGTGATGCTTCACGGATAGGTTGGGAGAAATTTTGAGGAGCTACTGGACGTTTGAGAGTAGGGCCTTGGAAAGACCTGGACTGACTTGAATGTGTCCACCTATCGCCCTGGGCCTGTGGTGGGTGCCCCGTAGAACGTTGCTGCTGATGTGGACCCCCATACTAAGATAAATGACAACATGGTCACTAAATGAAAAGATAACCTTCTGTCCATAGATCCTCTCCAACTCACCCTGTGTGGCTGGCTGCCATGATTGTTACTGTTGGAGAGGTGTCCTTCACACCCTGAGCTGTAGTTTTGGGTAGATCGTTCCAAGTTGTGGTGCTGGTTATGTGTTGGTCCAAAGTTCCTTGAGAACCTCTGCTCTTTTCCAAAGTTTCTGTCTCTGGAGTGGTCATGGGGTCTTTCCCTGCTAAAACCTTGAGGTCTGAAAACCATTCAAGAAGGAGGTGGTTTCTTTTAAGACATGACAGAATATCTAAAACAATATAAATATATAAATACATCTACTGTTCCATTGGAAATAATGGAAAACGGTGTTTACAGAAAACCACAAGCTTTATTTACTAAAGCCTATGCAGTACTTCAGTAGCATTTAAAGGCGTATTTGCATGCATGGGAATAGTTTAAGAGCAAAAGATAAGATTTACCTGTTGTTATAAGGATTATTCAGATAACTTCTCCCTGCTGGATAGTTTTGGGATTGTGATTGATAGTTCCCTCCGCTACAAATAAACATAAGTATTGTTTAGATCATAATGCTCCCTAAGTGAGAAAACTGATGAATGAGCTTTACACAATGATCACTTTTTAGATTTGTTCTGGTTTGAAAGGGCACACCTGGATGGAGGGGCCCAATGCCGATTGCTGCCTGGGGCCCATGGTGCTCGATTCGGCCCAGAAGAGGGGAAGGAGTCCCACGAGTTGCGTCCAGAATACTGCTCTGCTGTGTGGTACATTCAGCCTGAGGTAAACAAATCCCAAAAGTCTTCCTCTTTATTGTTGCTCTTAACAAACACACAAAAAAAGAACACTACTTACCTCACTTATGAGTCTGAGAAACCCTCCACTGCAGATCTCAACAGAGATCACTACACTCTCCCTCTCTTCCACGTCAAGCTTTCCTGTGCGAGAGCAATAAAAACATTGTTCCATCAAACATTTGATTTCATAAACATTTGTACTGGGTCACTTGGGATTGAGGCAGCAAGCATCGATTTATCCCAAGCTCACAATTTCAGTGTTTCTGTGGGAAATGAGATACAATAAACACCAACACTTCAATCATAGCTGCTCAAAAGTATTACAGGATTTCCTGGTTGGGAATGCTTGGAGAGCTTCTCTTTTAAAAATATGAGCTTGAGAAAGCTTCCAGAAAAAGGGTTACTAGCCCCTGTAACTCTAATACATTATTCCCAAAGATACATTGTCTCATGTGACACCCTTACCATAGCCATCCCCATTGGCAACCATGTTAGACAGAATACACACAAACCTCAAGAAAAAGCTCAAAAGACAGCAATAGACATTTTTATTGAAATTAATTGAGCTTTTTCTTAATTAAGATGAAACCTTAAACATTTAACCTCTGTAATGTTAAGCCATCACTTTAGAAACTACATTTTTATTGGTCGGCTGGCCATTCGATAAACTTCAATTGTAAAAACATTGGATGCAGTGAATAGTTTTGGCTCTCAGAGCAGCTAGGTCTAGTTTTTGGTCCATTTTGTAATTATTTGCTTCAGATTTTACAACTGCCAGCAAAAATGGCGAAAGGAGCTTGTATGTTGTGGCATCACGTGGGAACTGTATAGTATGTAAATTGGATATTTTACTGGCTGTGCTAAGTTGTATATGTGACACATATTGTATTTTATTGTCAATGTTTCAATAAAATTATTATGTAGTAATATAAATATTCATGTAGTCAATGTTTTTCAGCGTGTTCTTTATGTTCATAAGTGCTTGCAGTGTTGCCCTCGATAAAGAAACGTTGATTTTAGAATTTTGCAGTACGTTTTAAATATAAATTGAATAGTTTCTACGATATTTTTTTTAGAGTTACATCATATTGTAATACCACCCGAAAATAATGGTGTTGGGGACTACAATCCTTTCCAGTGTAAAAGTAAAAAAAAAAAAAAAAAACTCTGCCTACAAGAAATTACCGCTACTGGTCTAATCACAATAAATTGCTTACACTAAGCAATGCTATCGTCTGATCTGCAGAATAGGGTTTGATTAAAAAAAAAAACAATGGTAGGGGTCAATACTTAGGGTTGGGGATCTAAATGAAGCCCTAAGTTGAAGAATGATAATAGGGGTTTGACTTACACAGGAAACAATAGATATGAAAAATGAAGGGGGCAAGAGAGGAACTGTGGGTCAACGATATCAGTTTTCGGAAACAAAAGAACCCTGCTAATTCGCTAGCGTTGCAGCTCACATGGACAATGTAAGACAACACAACATCCTTAACTGTCAGAAACAAATCTTTGTTTGATCTTCATGCCACCCACACACTTAACACATCTTTGAAGATTTTATAGCGTCTGACTGGCACTTCCTCTAGATTGTACTGTGGCAGCAGTTCAAACGTGTAACACTGGAACAAGTTCAAGCCGAAGAATCATCAGCAGCTCATGTGAAGTCTATCTCTGCACCCCATATAACATCCCACACACACACACCAACTGTCCTCTATCAAAAGCAAGTGTGTTACGCGTGTGCAGTGAAAAATGGTTTTGTGCTCTTTAGCTCTGACTCCAGTTGTTCATTCTGGTTTGGACTGGGGCAGAGCACTTGGGCTTTATGTTAGCTAAAGTTTTCAGCTGCATATAATAACACACTGAACACAAATGTATTTTAAATGCATGCTTGAACTTTGCAAGTTCCACAAAGATATCCTTATACTAACACTAGAGAGACAATTTTGCAATTTGCAAGTAGGGATTGCAGGAAATGACTACTAATACAGTGTTAGCCCAAGATACGAATGCTTCGAGTTAAGCAAAAAAAAATAAAAAATAGAGATACAAACCACCACAAACATTTTCTGCCCTATTATTCCTTGCTAAGTCTGACGTCGCGCTGCCCTTCCGGGTCCTGGCACTCCATTATCCCATTGCAAAAAGGAGCCGATATGCTTTAAAACACTTTTAAGGTTAACACCTTGTCAAGGTGTTGTAAAAGAAATAACGTTTACAATGTGGAAAGTGCTGTTCTGTAGCGCAAGTTAGAGAAACCCTGTGACACGCTCTCTCCTGTACGCTCGGTACTGTCTCTGCTTGTGCTTGAAACTGTGTTTGTGTTCGTAATTCGTGAAATAATGTGAAGGTTAACTTTCATACGTAGTTTTCAGCCATCCATTCCACCTCCTCCAACACATCGCTTCACTCTCAAGGTAAGGTTTCACATTTGTGTACGTAATACGTATTATGAGTGAGTTTTTATTATTATTTATTACATTACCAATGTGTAGATGTAAGGATTGAAGAAATGTTACTTGATTTTTATCTGGTTTTCCATTTTTTATCAACTTATACTGTTGTTTCTGAGAGCTGTTGCACAGATTAGGTGTTTTACATGTAAAACTTGCTTCAAGATACGAACAGCACCCTGCAACGGATTATATTCGTATCTCAGGATACAACTGTATATGATTTATACGTTCCAAAATGTGCTGATGATAAATAAACCTACTGCAACATTGGAACATAAAGTCTTTGTTCAAGCGCTGATCCAAGTCTGTTTTGTTGCAAGGAATTCTTGAATTATAGTTATGCTATTTTGTTACTTTGTTTTTTCTGGTATACCTTTGTTGAGGAAAAAAAAATGCTCAAACAGCTTAATAAAATTTTTATGGACAAATCAACGTAGCCTTGCACTACCAAACTTTTTCATTCACATATGTTTCAGTCAGTGCTTGTATACACGTGTGAATCCCACAATAACAATGACTCAAAGAGAATGTGAAAAATATTCAGGAATATTTCGGCCTTAGCTATACTTCTTGATAATCAAGAGATGCTCAGTGAAGAGTAAATACCCAACCATTGTACTGCCGACTATCGAATCCTTATTTGAAGAAAGAGTAGATAGAGCAGGGGTCGCCAACCTGGTGCCCGCGGGCATCGCGTCGCCCGCAGTGACCATATCAGTCGCCCGCAAGCCAGTTCTAAAAATAGACCTAATCACAAACTATCACTGTCTAAAATTTGATTAAATTGTGTTGCCATTCTTTTTGAATTGAATTTACTTAAAAACAAAATGTATAAAAAATCTAAAAACCTTTTAAAAAATCATAAAGTAGCAGAGTTCGCTAATAGGAGAATAAGGCAGAGGTCAGTCTAGTGCACAATCTGCGCATGACAAACTTAGCATTGATCTTGAGCGTTGCAAAGATGAGGATACGAAAGCGGTTTCCACCCACATAAAAATTGGGGAAAAGGAAGCAAATGTATTATTTTAATAGTGAATGGGAGGAAGAATTCTTATTACTAATGTGAAAGAAAAGTGTGTGTGTGTCTCATTTGTGGTGTGACTGTGACGACGGCAAAGCGACACGTTGAGAGACACTTCAGCACTTGTCACAAAAGCTACGATGCTAACTACGCACCCGGCAGCTTGCGAGTTAAAGGCAGCTTTGGCCAAACAGCAGTCTTTTTTTACAACGCCGGTGAAAAACTCTCAATAAGCACCTGAAGCGTTGCAGTATCAACTTACATCCCAGATTACAGTACTCTGAAGAGCATGCAATGCCAGGCTTCCCACTAACACGCAAAGAAACAAATGACAGATGCCAGTCAAATGTCAGTGCCATGGCAAAGATAGAATGATATAAATGATCGATAAACTGTTACAGATGTGTTACTAAGTTTAACAGACATGATTTGTTTTAATGGCTGCAAATATAGTGAATAGTAAAAATGTGTTAAGATTTATTCTAAAATTAATTGATTTTTGTTAAATCTTAGATTATTAGTTATTTGTACAAACATGGTGCAGAGTTCATTATTTGATGAAAACTGAAACCGTCTTGAAAAATTGGACGTGATTTCCTGCAAAATGTTGAGGAAGTTATCATTTGAAAATTAAACAATTGGAAAGGTAAATAAGAAATAAAATATTGTATGTTTAAGTTTATCTGTTTCCTACCTTGTTGAATGATTCTGAATCTTTATTGATAAATTATTAATCATTAACAATCAGCGTCCTCAGGTAGAATGTCATTAATATAAAATTAAAGGTGTACTGTGCAACTTTCTGATTTCAGAAGTGTGTTATCAAAGTGGTAGCCCTTTCATTACTCAGTGCCCTTGAAGTAGCTCTCTGCTTCAAAAAGGTTGGCGACCCCTGAGATAGATCATGATATTTTTATTTTAATTTTACTGTGTCTTCCTTGATACACAAGTCACAATTTGAGACAGGGTTTCGTAAAAGGCTTCTGAAAATATCAGATTTTTAAACATCTAAAGTGACATTGTATTGGGGTTAGTAGATAACTTTACAAAAAAGACATGCGTTAAGGCTCAGTTTGTGGGATAACATTTGAGTACAGTGTTGCATTTCTCTTACTGTTCTTTTGTTCTGCCTGTGAAGTCATTATGGCAAAAAACCTGTAATGACTTTGAAAAAAATAAGAGATCCAAACATTTTGACCAATCTCTTCTCGGCTCAAATTCAATTGAAAGTTGAATTTTTTTGTTTTAAAATACTGTGTGAGAAGGTGAGGAATAAATTTAGCAGAAAAGTTTAAAGTATCATAATCTTTGTTCTTTTAAATTTGGCGGAACAAAATAACAGTAAGAGAAACACAACACTCAAACGATAACCGACAAACTGACGCTGTCTGCAAGGCCTCTAATAACCCCATATATCAAGAGAACATCTATGAATGGTATAGTCCACTCTGTTCATTTGTTTTGGGTCATATATCAGTTTATTAGCATGTATTGATACTATGACAATAGATTCATTCTTTTTCTGTAAACCCAGTCAGTTCATGCTAATAAGCTAATGGTTGTAGTGTACGTTATATTTTTTTTAAAAGGAAAACTTATCTAGTTAAAACTGGACAAGGTCACAGATGCCTTGTATGCTTTTTGTGTGTCAGAACACATAAATGGAAATGCATTTAACCTTCCTAGCTATAAAAAAGCTCCAAGGTTTTCCATCATGGCCATGAGCATCCTGTCCTATTGTAATCAAATTTGAAAGCAAACCGGCAATGCACTGGTAAACAGATTGAGATGTATCCGATTACACAACGGCATCAAGGTATCACACCTGCTCAGCACAAGCCAGACTTGAGAACAAAACACACTGATGCAAGACTGACATACACGCCTGAGATGTGTGTGCCAACCTTGTTGTAGTATGCTCAAATGGTAGCCATAGAAACCAATGCTAGTGAACTGTTCCATTGAAAGGGAAGTGGTTCTTACTTCCTGTAAAATTGTGTCTGGCGTGTGGTGCTGTGGTCGATTCTTCACATGCTGACACTCATTTTCATCATCATTGCTCTCCATGGATAATATGTGGGGTTGTTATCAAGTATCCCACTTGTCATGGTTGAGAAAAATTCTTTGCATTAACATTCAAAAACGATTCGATACAGGCAGACAGTTGAGTCCTTACACAAGCTCATTACGCATCCTTTTACAACATGCTTTTCTGGATGTGTTTCTCCACTTAATACACTAACTGTCAGTAGGCATTATACTGTTGTCGTAAAGGATCAGTTCTACAGAGGTCATTGGGTTTCTCTGATGTAAAAAGTTAGTCTTTTTTTAAAACCAGAAATATCCACAGTTTATACAACAGCTTGAAACGTTTACGCCAGTGTCCTCATGTTTAAACTGTTTAGAGTGGCATTATGTATTTACACACTTATCCCATTTTCTGCTCAATGTTTGAATCCAACAGGCTGATAAAGAAAGTTTAGAAGTCCATTGCCTCTTTTAAACCGAATTTTTGAACAGCACTTCTTGACTTGGTATGGCTTCACCAAGGTTTTTCTATGTGTTTTCAATAATATAAGATCTGAGCTGACCTGGGTTACACACGTCGCCTGAAAAGCACAACCCTACCTTAAAAATGATTGTCGAAAAAACTGCATATAAACCATCAACAACTACTACTAGGTCCAGTGTCTAATGTAACAAGTGCTGCTCCATTTTAATAGAAAATGATATAAATTCTGAATATCTACCCTTGGCCCTGATGTTGGGATCCTAAATTGAAAAGTGTATTTAGTTGTAGACTTGAAACCTATTTAACTAGAATACTGAAAATACATTAGATAACTACATGACTTATAAAGATTTGTATTCAGAATTGGTTGTACTTGGTTCAGTGCATGACGTACTGTTATTGAAAATATTTATCATACTCTTTATAGAAGACTTGGGAACAAGGTTTAAGAAGGTATAACAGAAAACACTTCTTTCTTTCAGCGTTAAAACAATGAAGATGCCAACAGCTAACACACAGCACAGGGGGAGAGAGAAAGCTCCTTGAAGGTTCAAAGCAGCAAACAAAGACAGTGTTTTTCCACAACCTCATTTAAAGAGCCAACACATTCCAATACTTGTGATGTAACTTCCTGTTCTATCTTAGAACAATAGATTTACAATATTTTTTTCCATTACATCAAACTGCCATTTTAATATGAATCTTTAGTGTATGTGTAACATACAAAGGGAATAACCCCACCAAAGACAGCTTTACATAAACATAGCTTATAAGCAACAAAAGCTTAGAAGCCAAGCATGTTTTGATGATCATTTTATAATTTGTGAAAATAATCTGGGGGAAAAAGGGGGGCCTTATCATTTCCTCAAAAACAAACCACTTTTTTTGTTGTTAAAATACTTGATATTCTTGAGGTCCACTTAAATGTTCTCACACTTGATTTGTGCATTTAAAAATGGATGACGTTCCTATCAACTAGTGTGAACAAAGACCCTAACACCCCAGGGCTTTTAGAAGTTCAATGTTACCCAAAAAGTCAATACTATAAAGAATTTGTGAAAAATAAATAAATATCCACAAACAACAAATCCACTGGAAAGGGAAGTCAACGTCTGATAATGGGAACAAATATCAAGTCTCATGATCGTACAATGAACCCCTGCAACAATCAAACTGCCACAAAGACTGGTTAAAAAGATAGAAAACTAGATTACAGATGTTTGTTGATTGAGAGTCAATCTATTATTGTATTTTACATCTAGTAAGACATGGTTCAGGGATAAAACTCAGAAATCCCCTCACTACTTTGCTGAATAAACTGACAGCGAGATGTTCTAGCAGGATTTCTCATCCTCACATTCAGTTTTCACACTTTCGTAGTGGCACCATTCTCTCTGACAAGTTTTACAACTCAACATGCGGTTGCAGCTGTTGAGGTCAAAGTCATGGGTTTCAGAGTCGATATCCAATCTCAGAGCCAGCCTCTAATGTATACATACACAGTATCGTATTACTATAAATAAACAGTGCTAGAGACTCACCCTAGCATGAGGCTAAGATGAAATCTAGAGTGTGTGGATATGTTTGGGGCAGGATTTAGGTCAGTAGGAACAAGGCGGTTCAATATATAGTAAATAACTTTGATGTAATGTAAACCTCGAAAGAACAAGAGATGACATTTCACACTCTCAAGGCATCTTACTTTCAATCATGGGCTGAGAGTTTTAACGCAACCAGTTTGATTTTCTACATATGATTCTCTACAAAGAATAAATCAAAGCACAAGTCACCGTTATTTATCCTCTTAAATATAATTCATTCTTAGCTACTAGCAATCAATCATATTCAGGCTCGTTGTTGAGGAGCACAAAATAAAGTTTTACAGGTAATGCATACCAATTATATCGCTTTATACTGAATTAAACACAAAGATTGAATTGATAACATTTGTTAAGCTTCTTATGTTTACGTTTTAGTTGTCGCCCTGATGGGTTTCATCTCATCTGCTACGTAAACACAATAACCCCCATAAGTTAATATTTACCCAGGGCTTTTTAATTTTTTTTTTGTCCTTTTAAAGTCTTGTTGCAGTTAGACAGGTAGAGTTAAATCAGCACATGACCTTGGGCCAGGAGCAAACCCAGATCGATTTACCACCTGGGTTTTCATTAAAAAACTCTTTATAAGCTTTTCAAAACATTAATATTCTGCGAAGCATGTAGATTATGTAACAATGAAGGAAGTTGTAGTATTTGGGTCAAAGTTTCCTCCACAATGTTTGTTTTTAAAGGGCTTTTCACACCAATTTTAATCCGGGTAAAGATGCGTTTCACACCTGCAGTGTTCTTACTGCATTTCATCCAGAGTTTTGAAACCCTGCTTCAGACCAGGGTTGGCTCCACAATTGCGGTGTTAAGTTTGTTCAGTATGAAATGGAGCAGTGTTTGCATGTTGCTGCTAAACCCTTTGCAACAGACAAAGAAATCAGAAATGGGAAACGTGTGGAGAGATGCCACCAGTGATAACTTCTGGAAGGGACCCACAATTTTAGAGATGTGGTTGCGATCATAAACAATGAGACTATCTAACAATTTAACATTGGTCTTTCAGTAGAAACTTCAAATAAATGTTTATATACTTGTTTTTTTTATGTGTGTGTGTGTGTGTCTCATGAGATTTAAAACAGCTGATGACCTATACACCAACATAAAAATAATAAAAGTGGCGTGTTACTTGCTGTACGGACAAACAGGTATAGTAACAGCACATATATGCAAATAAGTATGTGAAATGAGTTAATAATTTATTACTAAAACAAGCTAAAATTTCAATCTGCTAAGTTTAGACTCAGTGTTCAACCTAAAAAAATTCAACCATACTGTTTGTTTATAGATTGTGTTTGCCATTGTCAATTTCACCACCAGGGCCTGCCTTGTACTGGGAGCATGAAGTGAACTTCCCAGTGAGTTTGTTTTGGGGAGGAAGGTGGGAGAAGCTTGGACCATATCGACTTGAGTCAAGGTAAACGCTCATACTACTTTCTGTTGCGTCCGACAATGTGAAACCAGATGCTCCAGGCTAAGTGGAGGGAACTTTGGCCACAAGATTAGAGATGTCATATGTGTGAGCTTTTTTGAGCACTCAATATGAAGCAAATGTAATTGTTTTGGATGTCTGTATAGCTAGAAAGATTGAAAAATTGTTTATTTTTACATTACGAAGTTCTGTATGCAGGATCTTGGCACAATAACATTCCAAGTCATTCAGGAGTATTGGCTTGACCAATTGATAAGGTTGAGGGGTGCCCTGATTATCTCTCCTAAAATTTGTTAAAACAAATGTTCTTACTAAAATTGAGCATTTGATCTCTAAAATATTTTCACCTTAGATGTCACTACTATCCATTTTCCATTTGGATGGTTAATGTGAAACCCAAACATTTTTTGTTGCTTTGTGTCCAAAACTTGCCTATATTCCCATTGGAAAGGTTTATCTTGTTGTGTCTGCAACAGTTAACAAGGGGGCGGGGCTTCCCAATAGGTCAATTTAAGGATGCCAATCTGATATAAGAAAATAGTAGCATACTATACAACTTAAACTAGAACTTAAGTGTACATCTCTAGTATCACACTTTCTTCTTGCAGGTGCTGCACATTAACCGGGTCTATAGGGAAGATGGGTCCTGAAGGAGGGTAACGTAATCCTCCCATATGTGCTCTTTGGTTGACATCAGAGGAAATCTACTGTAAAGAGAGAGGTATGTGTGATGCAGCTCATGGGGAGGTTGTCTGAGAAAGGCATCGATGCAGCGTCTTTTATTAGATCTGTGCTGAGAAGTGGTAGAGATCTAGCTGTAATAAATACTTCCTGTAAAAAAGTATTCAGCAGAGACCGGCTTGCTATAATGTTACACGCACAACTGCATTATGGAGGATCTCCTCAGCAGCTTACTACCCAAGTACAATTGAGTTGAAGAGACTTGCATGTGATTTGCTGCAAAACATTCACAGTCAGCAACAATACCGAAGGAAGAAAAGCAATTGAAGCCATATGGAGCAGAGAATGCGAGCCAGAGGAGCCGGCATTTAAATGCTTCAGAGGGTCCTTAGCTTGCGAGTTAGAGAAGGAAAAGCATGCGCAATGTACCTTTAAATGTGCCGGATGACAACCGACACCGTTTCTCACACACACAGACATTCACACAAATAGAGCTAGAGGACTTACTCACAAAACGCCAGTGACAGACAGGAAGTATGCTTCTATTGTCAAAAAGGCGATTGTGTCTGGTCCATTCCTTCGTGTCCTCTTGTGCCCCTCTCAACACATTTTCTCTTGCTTTCGCTCACATTTGTACTTCTGTCTTCTGCAGCAGACAAAGAAAGGAAAGGCACGAGAAAGAGAGAGAGAGAAAGAAACGAAGGGAGAGACAGTGAAGGAGGTAGAGAGAGTGGTGTTGAGAAGTAAGCCCAGCCCCCTTCTGCCAGCCAGTCTGGTTTAGTTTCTTTTCCTTTTTTGTGGCTTTTCATTGTATAGCCCCTCCCCCACCCTCCATCACCTCTCTCTCCTTCACTACATCTACATTCTCTCTCTCTCTCTCTCTTTCTCTCTGTCGCTCTCTATTCACACCTTCAGAGTACAGTATGTGTTTCCAAGACAACCAATCATAAACTCATTGCACACCAGCTCGACACAATATGAAACACTAAACCATGACCTCACCTGAGATCAAAACCACTTCCAAACATGGACGTACAAGTTTTTTTTCAGAGATATTAGGAACAGTTTTTAACAAGGTATATCTTTTATTAATACTTAATATAATATTGCTCAGAGATTGAAGTTACATATTACAGAACTGGTGACTAATTGGCATAACCAAGCATTAGTTCCCCATTTGAGTAAACGTGTGAGACAAATTCTTTTTTATGTCGAGTTTATGGTCGATCCGTGCCTCAGAAAGAGAGGTGCTTGGAATAAAACATTGTTATTCTTATTGGGAGCTGTGTGGTGGACTGGATTTAATGAATTAAACTATCATCACTGGTAAAAGCAGCATGTTGCAGACCTTTCAAATTAGGTTTGAGGTTATCGTAACGTTACCATTCTCGTACCATTATCCTGAATGTTGTCACCATAATTTAGATTATTCAAGAATCCAGCTCCTCTATTTCAATTCTGTCTGTAAGTGTTCATCTCTATAATTTGGCCCCATTTTTCCCCAAATCGATCTAAGACCCAACTTTATTCTCATTAAAAATCTATGGGTTACAGTGGTGCAGCTTAGAAATGGGTAAAATTTTTAAATTACAAATTCAAAGTTTTTAATTATCTACACTAGGGAGCTACCTCACCACTTACTGATCCATGACCTAAACATAAATGTATAAATAATTGAAACTATATTTGTAAATCATGTAAATAGGGCTAGGCGATAAACTGATTTTATCAATTACCTCAACTCTGTAGTGTACGTCGATGCGCTTGAATGACAATCGATTTTATCTTTAACTTAATATGCAAACGCTGCACCATTTCCATAGAATAGCCTCTAAGGTTCCGTAGAATGCATACGGCTCACTTGATCTATGTTAAGATACAAAAACATGTCGGCCTGCTGTGATGTGTTTTAGGCCACATCGTCCAGCCCCATATAATGTTTACAAATGGCATTGTTTATAGAAACTTAAAGGAAAAGTTGAATGGGTCCATTGACTGCTGCTCTAATTAGCTTATGCACATTAGAAGCATTTCAATACAAGACATTGGGAAAAAAATTGCCCAGAGTTGATCACAGCTGCAAGAACCTACAGAACAATAACCATTTTGTTGACTGTACATCATCGCTGGTGATATACCACTCAGAGATAAATTTGCGTGGGAGAAAGTAGCTAATAGCGAGCCCCGCACATCCAGACTGTGTAACAGTTTCTTTCCTCAAGCCATCCGGCTTCTCGACATCAAGGAACTAAACTGACAAACATATAGCCAACACAAATAAACAACAAGAACAACAAAATTAACCCTCTCCACACAACTGCTGTGTTTTTGCACAGATCCCTGAACATTTCTACCTCACAGAAGGTTGACTATTTAACACTTATTTATTTATTCTGATTGCATATGGACAATCCATTACTTTGCACAACTTTCTGTATTGTACTGGTCGGCGCTACTGTTTTTTTTGTTCCTTGTCTTGTCCCGTCTTTCTCTTTTGCACTTTGATAGATTAGTTTAAGGATAATTCTTTGCTGTAATGTTTATTATGTTGTTTGTAGCACCTTGGTCCTGGGGAAATGTTGTTTTGTTTCACTGTGTACTGCACTGTATATGGTTGAAATGACAATAAAAGCCAACTTACTTACTTACTCAAACAGGAAAATGGCAGCAAAACCTCTCAGTTTTAAAACTGGTATGATGAATATAAAGCACTTTTTAGAAAAGACAAAAATGTACGGAGAACAGATGGGCAAAATTTTGTATAAAAGGAAACCTCAAACATTATTTTACACCAAAAAAAATTTGATGCTTCTAGCACATAATGGTTGTCTTTTTAAACTGTTTTTTAGTGCAGCCTATTATGTATTTTTTTGATTGATGAATTCAGCAAACTAAGAATGTTCTAAATATCTAACACCAGTGTGAATAAAAGGTATATAAAATAAAATATAGATTTAAAATGTTTTGTGGTATTACATAACATTATTTAATTCAGAAGTTTGACATTTCAGACTGGTAAAGTTAATGGTCACCTATTGGTTTGATGAAACTTGTGCGACTATTATTCTGTCAGTCAATGGTTTGGTATAAATCTGACCTAAAATTATCATTCGTCACTTTGTTTTTTGTATCAGTCAAGGACAGACCTAGTCCAGGTGATATATTAGACTGTTTTTGGATTCTTTGAGTCCAAAATATACATTTTCCTAATAGCTGATCTGTGCCCTATCTAGAAAGAGACAGAACATATGCTTAAACATCTCATCACTTGTCTCCGAAAATGATGGTGGCCAGTAATGAAGGTTTTCTTAGAACCACAGATTCCCATATGAGGTTGTGAAGTGCTTTGATTGGCAAAACTTAAGGGTGTTTCTAAAACCAAGTTCCCTTCATTCCAAAACCATAATGACCAACACTGCATCTCACACAGCTGGACAACCACGGTCCAAACCCAAACCAAGCATCATGCTTCAGTTTACTTTAACACTTGAAAAGTTGCAACACACTTGTGAAGTTTCAATAGATTTTCTAAATAAATTGGTTGTTTAGTCAGGAAAAACAAGGCAGATAACATTGGTCTCCTAAAAGACAACTACAAATAATATCAAAGTCATCCACAATCTTTTGGTTTGAACCCAGGTGGGTTCATGTCAGTCAACACAGTTCGATCTCATTTAACCGACATCAAGGTTTCATTCATTACAACTCCTCCTAATGACTCAAGTTTAGCTTCTATTTTTAGAAGGACATTTCAGCAGCTCACGCTTGTCTGCTTGTGGTAAAGCTCCGGTTGAATGTAGGTCAGTATGTGGAGATAACTAGGCACACGTGCCATTAAGCCCCCTGCAGGCCTCTGCAAACAATAGCCTTGCAAAGATTCTCCCTTTGGAAACCAGTACAGTACACAATACTTTGTGATCATGCAGATTTATCACCATCTTGCGCTTGACGTGCATGACAGGTTATGCCTTTTACAATCGTTGATACGATGAAAAAGAGCTTTCAATGGAGATTACAAGCTTGTAATGACGTTTATTTAATCACATGGTAAAAGAGAGCAAGTGTAAGTGATGGGAGAAAATATGCCGGTGATGATGAGGCAATGCATCAGTAATGCCAACCCTCTCTCTCTCTCTCTCTGGCGGCTTTAGTGTAGATCATGCACAATATTTACTCATAAGAAAAGCCATGCACTAAGACATTTTACAAACGATCGAAAGAATTTCTGAAAGCTGGTCATCATCTGCAAACAACGCTTACCTCCTTTCCTCAACCTTCCCTTCCGATTCTCCTTTCCCCTCAAAACAATTCCAAACCCTTCTTTTCCCTTCTTTTTTCCCGACTCAGTCTGCCGCTCTCCTCCCTCTCCCTGACTCTCAGATGTTCACAGCAGATTCATCCACGTGCAAAGCCCGGGGGGCGGAGCCACAGCGTGCTGCTCTTGCACTATTCTCAGCTGTCAGTTACCTCCCCCAACCAATAAGCAGCGAGCAGCATGTGTTGGCCAAGCAATGCTAGTGAATATCAGTCTTGGGAGGTGGGAAATATGTGGAAAAAGTGGGAGGCAGAGTTTGTGTGTGTTTTGGAATAGGTCCAACAAGCTATAAGCTATTTTTAGTGTAGAGACACTGCATTTTCTATAAAAACAGCCTCAAGTATCTTTATGCTCAGTTAGAAGTTTTACTTCAAGACATATGAGGAAGTGTTTCCTCCTTTACTCTGGATTTTGCTCATTTATTAACAGTTTTAAAAGCAACTCATTAGCACAGACACAAATTAGATTTCCATGGTTTATGCTTTAAATAATGGTTTTGAGGGTTATATTTTTGGTCTTGCTGATCATCCCACAAGGGATATACAGCTTTGTTCCAACAATTTGGTCTCCAGCATTTTTCCTACACCCTGTTAATTCTTTGAGCAAATTATGGGAGTAGCTGCCTTTAAACCGTAGAGCAGCCAGTACATTTGTTTAATGTTTCAATTATAAAAGTATAATGACCTAATCCTCTTCTCTTCATTATTCAACCTCTGAATAAACAAAAGCAAACTTAGTGTGAGGATGGGAGATGATGGGACAGGAACATTCTTAGGAAATGATGTCATGAGAATGGAAATATAATTGGGATGGGAGCATTTGAAGCATTTTTTGATCATCAAATATTAATTTCACAACAAAGGTTTTTTAGGTGCTAGTTTTTAAATCGCTTTTAATTTCATTACATTGTTTGTAGCAAAAAACAGCCAAAAATAATGACATTTAACCAATTACTTTACATCTTTATTTCAAGAGGCAACTGGGCAAAATGGCAGCTGAAGATCAAACTGGAGTATAACCAAACACATTTTGTTAACTACATTGAAGGAGTTAAATGTAATTCAACGACTGGATGAAGGAAGGTTAGACTTATCCAGAGTGGTTGTTCACATATGATGACTTCGATAGCCCAGGAAATAAAAATTTTGATGATGTATGTGACCAATGAGTGGCACGTATGACGGCACATGGCTAAGTTTTCAACTAATGCGAATCTGAGTGATGCGTTTGGTGTGAATGAGGGCTAAAATGGCAGACGGTTGCAACAATGTATCAGTTTTTCCTCTTTGTTGAATCAAATGAAACGAACTAGAGATATGAAAACGTGAATGCCTAAATACAAAAACTTTGTTACTGAGCAATTCAGTGCTTGTATGCAGCGTAATAAAGGATATCAGACAGTAAAAGTGATTTAAAGTAAATATAAGCACAAGTGGAGAGCAATTTTAAAGCTCCAGACTAAATTAAAGGATTAGAAAGGACCTTAAACGAAAGGTCAGTCAGGAAGGGAGAGAAATTGGTAGATAAAATGAAACTGAAGATGCATTGAATTCTTTGGAAATCTGCTACTTTTACGTATTGGAAAAAAACTATAATATTAGGATACAAATTTGGTTGAAAAACACAAATGAGAACCTGAATTGTTTTGGGATTGCTGGCAATGTCTGGTCTCAGCTGGGTAGACGCTTAGGCTGAGGGAGTGCAGCAGTGAAAAAAGGGGGTTCTGTCTACGTGAAATTATGTGCATACCACGCACAACCCTCACCAGGTTACATCCCAATTGAAGTAGACAATAACATGAGAACTTGTTAGGGATTTGTCCATACTCTATCTGATGGGGAGACAATGACTACATCTTAAAAACCTACAGACCATAAGAAACTAGACAGATTCCTGTCTGACTGCCCTAGCAACAGCTCCAAAGCTGCACACTCCCTATTGGTGAGTAAGCCGGCGGCATGATAAACCAGTGTCGGCCTTCCAGCCAATCAGATGTTCTGTCTGGCTGAGCTGGATTCCATGCTCACCATGGTAACTGATCTACACACTCGAGTCAGTTGAACATAGAGCTCTGACATCCATGAAGCACATGTGACCGCTGACTCCATGGAAGAGAAAAAGCAGAGCCGGTCATAAATCAATGCTGTTTATGTATTCCTGGTTTTGTTAGGACACACAAGACAAATTCACACTGGACAGCGATCAGCCTGTTTGAATTCCACTGGTGCTTGAAAATCATAAAAAAAGATTTTGAGCGACAATCTTATGCTGTGTATCTACCAGGCTGTATCAAGTCTTTTTTGCTGTAGGAGTTAGGCTACTGTCATTTTAATAAGTTCCAACAAGGTCTGAGAATGCAGAATTTTTATAGAATCACACAGACTGTGTTGTATTTATTATAAGCACAAATATTTTTATCCAAGTATGATTAATCTCATGTTAAGATTCTTTTTTGTCTCGAGGCTTTGTTCCTGAGCACATGACGCAAGTCTGAGGTATTTTCTTGTGAGTGCAAGAAATTATGGGCACACAATCTTCCAGAGTTATTGTAGATGTTTCTTCAATCTACAGTAAAAAATTTATTTTAAAATTAAAGTTTATTTTGTATTTAACCATTTTACTTTCACCATTACCACTAGTTTTACCAAAGATTACATTACTTTGTAATATTCAGTGAGTGATGCAACTTTAACCGATTTCACCATTACAAGCACTCATTATATTAATTGATTATAAACGCGTCTGAACACTGGAATAGAACTACTGCAACTAAAAATTATGCCAACTGCCAGCCCAGCAAACGTGGTCACAATGTCAATGGGGGGAGCACAGCCAGATCCAGTCGGAAACGGATTTTCCAGTATTTGCCAAAACTACACGTCTAAACTTAAATGTTTTTTGGCAAATAATCATGCCCGCAGGTATCCAGGTTTGAAGTGAAACTGCTATAGCTGCTACAAAGTTATGCCAACTGTGTTCTAGAACTGCAAACATGGTCACAACATCCATGTAAAGAGCACAGCCAGATTTGGTTGAACACCAATGGTCTGGTAAGGCAGCATTGGTCGGAAATTCATCCAAGAAATGTCAGATAACTAATGTAAGCTATCGTTTGTTACAAGTACCACATCTGAAGTGACTTTCCTGTATTGCGACTACATATAATATATACAACGATCATGAGCTTCCATTTGTGAGGCCGAGTCATGCTCCACAGTCTGCATTAGAAAGAGTAAAGGCTTGTTTTTAACTGTAGGAAAACTCTTAAAATATGAAACATTGTGCAAACATCCTGATGGTGTCGCACTTGCACATTTGAGGGTGTCCTGAAATGACATTGAATGGACGTCTAAAAGATGAGAAAGACGTCTTTGTCAATTCCCATTTTGGAACTATAGTGCAACAAAGACGAGAAGTCACAAGAGGATCTTTTCAACCTCAAATCGTTTGCTATGAGTTTAAAGTTCACAGTTCACAAGAGACACTGAAGCTAATAAACACATGCATGCATGCACACGCTTTACTTTAAAGCAAATTGTAGAAAAAGCAAAAAAAGTTTTGAACTCTGAAGGACAGAAAGGCAAAGTTTATGTATAAAAAGTAAAGCACGAAATGTGAGGTTCTTTGTCTACAAATGATTCTAATAGTCAGTTTATCAAAAGGAAATGTTATTTATGTACAGATTCACTGTTTAACAGCTAATTCAAAACACAAAAGTTACTTGTTTGTTGTCAAAAAAGATTCTTGGCTTGTATATTGTCAATACTTTTGACAGTGGCAAAAATATTACTTTCTGTTGCATTGGAGCATAAAATTAAAAAGGAAATTCTGCACTAGAGTGAGGCGGTTTTGCAAGGGATCTATTGTTTGAACATGCAACACACATGAAATATGACGCTCAGTGTCATCATCTCTCAACCCAGATGAACCTTGGTCATTGGTATGCTGAAAGTTTATAGACCCACCTCTTCTCCACGATGATTGGCTTCCCTCGCTTTCCATCTCCCCCTGCTCGACCGTGCGTAACTAGTCCCGATCAGAGCGTTAGACATCAAGCTGTGTATCCATCCGCGATACATCATTATCTTCCCTTCCACCACTGCAGGGAAAAACGATGCCAGCTTAAAAACATTTTTGTTGAGGTAAAACTAAACAGGACACAGACTTTTATTAACCTGCGTTTTGACTATATGTAACAATCACATTTAATAAGTAAATTTGACGATGTATTTGAAACGATAAATATGTATAAACTCTTAACCACAGAGTAAACTTCATAACACACTTCATAACAAAAAAAATAGCATGTCTATTTTATAACCTAGCCAATATTGATTTACCGAACGGAACTATTTGCATTAAAATGAAAATGATTACAACGCTTGTAAACAGCATTGGAATTCTGCTTTTAAACACTGCCATCTAGAGGTTGGTTCAAGAAACGTGAAAATACGCAGGAGTGACGAACATCGTTTTAACAATTATGTAATTGGACGGAATTTGCTTTTATACCTTTAAAAAAATAATATAACTCAGTAGCAAAAACATATTGAGTAAATAGAGTTCCTTACTTGTGGATAGAGGAAGACACCGATTTTCAGGTGTTGCGCCAGTCTAATTTCTAATAAATAAGTATTGCGCAGATTAAATTCCTTTGAAAAAGAAGCACAGATACTTTCTGCTCCAGTAATATCGCACTGCGAGCCTGTAACCTCCATGAGAGCGTATTTAGTGAAGAGCAGAGGCTAGATGAGTTTTACTGACAGCTGCGTTCACTTTTACTAACGAAGAGCTGTTGAGTCACTTAGTTACGTCAGCGCTTTTCATCCCACGCGACCGTCACCCGTGTGTTTCTATTGCATTGCAATATTAGTGCAGCTTTCGTAGTAATTCTAGCAATAGTTTTGCACATTTCTTGTGAATATTGTTGCAGATATTATTATAACAAATATTTACGTAATGCATTTTAATTAGTTAGCATATTTGAAATATATATATATGCTTTACGTTTGGAGGAGGAGGAACGATTTTTTCGTTCCGCTAGAGCATTCGTGTATAACAGGAAAGTTTACATAATGCACCGCTCTCTGACAAAGTGGCGTTTTTGGACGATATGAAAATGCTTCTTTAAACCAGATTTTTTACGGTGTCAAGTTTTATCGTTGAGTCAAATGAGGCCAACGTGTTAATTATGATCATTATTTTTTAAAAATAAGACTTTTTTTTTTAAATTATCCACAAAACATAACTCACATTATCGAATGACTTCCTTTGAGTGCACTACACACATCACCTGACAATTAAAACAGCTTTTTAGACATTTATAATCTAATGTCAGGAACATAAACCAGCCAAATCAAAATTCATAGACACGAATTTCATGGTTTCACAACAAGAGTTATTTTTGAAAAATCCTTGGATATTGCTTTTAGTTATTAAAACTTGCATTAGAGAACTGGCTAATCTCTACGTTGTCTTGTAGTGGAGAAAACATTCAGTGATTTCATTCACTAATGTAATTCCTGTATTAATTGATTAAAAGGATTAAAAATTGCTCAAGTAGGCATTTTACAGTAAAATCCAGACCAGCACTGTGGCCTGGAGAAGATGAAAAAGTAATATTAGGAGACCACCCACCAGGTAACCATGGTAACAACTAAACCTGCTTTGATGGGTAGACAAAAAGAAGATACACAAAGAGTTTTACCATAGGATACTTTTTATATATTACACAATAGCTTCTGATTTTCTAACAGTGTACCCTATTTACACATAAAATTAACTATTTGGTCAGAAATCCCCAGGAGATGAAGGTACATTCTTTAAAATGCACTGCTGCAGGGATGATTGTGCTGATGTATTTTACTGTATTTTAATGCAGATGCTGCTGGGTTATCTATGTAATAACCTCACTGGTAAGTGTCATACCACAGTTTAGTTTACCATCTAAGTGTATGGTGCTATAATATAGATAATAAAAGAACAGCTATTTGGTTTAAGGCCCCAAAATGTTTTCCACAGTATTATTATTATTATTATTTATTCACATTTTAACTAGTTTAACCTGTTATATCTGCATTATCATGAATTGTTTACACTCAGCATGTTATAATTCATTCTGTTCTTTAAACCACATATTTGAATCTTGTGAAAATATTAATTTTAATAAAAAAAATCCATGTGAGCAAATTGTTCATAAAGACATTTCTGACATTGATAAATGCACAAAATAAAAGTACAATAATTAAAATATCGACATGTGCATGTCCATCACAAACATACCTAAAATGTCCAAAAAAAGTCAGTCATGATTGGTGCATGTATTGCGGACTTTTAGTCTTAAATCTTCCATTTTTAGAATACTGTATGAGTTTTTTTTGTTGGCTGGTTCCGAATGGACTTGCTTATTGAGATGACGGCTCACCGATCCCACCAGCCACAAGGGAGCGCTATAGCCCTTTACATATAAAATAATCAGCCTGTTCGTTTTTAACATCTTTCTAATCCCTCATTCAAATTCATAAATAAAAGTTAAAATTTAAGCCAACTTGTTTGTGTCAGTAACATATGTATTTGATATTACTGTTATTATTTCAGATTTATGCATGAAATTAAAGAATATTTTTATTTTTGTGGTAAAAACACAAAAAGAGTAAACATTTAGATAAATTTTATTGTTACACCTCAGATTAAGAATTACTAGAATCATAAGGAAATAGCCATTAGATCATTATAGCTAACATAGATCTAGAATAATTTCCTCCATATCCACTCAAATCTGATAACTTCCACCTTCTGGTTTGAGTAAATTTGACTTTTGACACAATGTCAACCCAGTCCTCTGTTTATAAAATGTTTTCATACTTGAAAGTTGAATTAAAGTAATGTAAATGAATGAATATGGGTCACATGCTACGTGCAGAGGCAGACAGGAAGATGAGATCCGGAGAAGCTGAACTGGGGATTATTACACGAACAATAATCTGCATAGGAACACAGGGGGAATCCTGAGCCAGATGAAGGGGAAAGTGAGTCAGAAGACATGGGACAAAACAACTGGATATGATAGAGTTGCAGGCATGGAGCTCAGACACACAGGAAGTGCATGGTATCGAAGAAGGAGCAGGTGGAGACGTTAATGAGGTGTCATGTTAATAACTCGCAAACATTACAGGGAGGAATCGAAACAATATGGAGTAGGCTGTGAATGAAGTTGGCAAGTGTTTCAATCCAACCCGTCAAAATGCCGTAGAGGTTGGGAGGGGGTGAGGGTGGTTGGATACTTGAACAAATGGAACATTTCAGAAGGAGCTCGACTGTAAAGTTTGAGAAGCACTGGTCTAGAACAAACTATATGAATAACTCTGATAAAGGCCACACTGGCATGCCAAGACAACTGGGTCGAAGAACCTCTCAAATGGCAACGCTGGTGGGATTCTCTCGGGTCAGCAGTGGTCACAATGAACTGTGCTTTAAGCAGAAACAAATTACAAACTGGTGAGGGGGTAGTGGGTGCCTAAGGCGTATTGATGCATGAAGACATAAAAGGCCACAGTCAACAGAAGATCAGATCCGGCACAAGTCACGCAAAATCTGCATCATGCTTATGTGTCGCCGCACACAATACATCACTCCGCTGTGGGTAACTGAACACGACTACGGTGACCCCTGTCATTCGTCATCCTAATTATGACACAGAAGAACGAAACGGTATCGTAGGATAAATGGTAGAAGATTGCCTGGTTTGGTGTCATTTTTATGTCAAGTTGATGGTGCCAGTGGAAATTTTGTCACCGAGATGCATTAAAGGATGACAAGCTGAAGGAATGTGTCAGAAACTCTGGATAAATGTTCTACGAAAAGCTGGGTGTAGCTATTCCTCGCAATATATATATATCTGATCTTTATGATTAAAACTTTGAGCTGGCCACAAAGTTCAACTTCGCAATCCATCAAAGCAAATGTGGGGTGGGTTCAATCTAAGAACATCATGTTTACTCAGTCACTAGGTGTTTTACTAGTATTTAAGCCAATTGACCTTCAAATAATCGTGTAAAAAATTACATTAATTCACTTCAGTGGCAGATTTAAAACTTAAAGATACCAAGGTGAGGTTGAGAAAGATGGTTTCTTGGCATGGCACGATTGAATACAGCAACAAAATACAAGGTAGTTATACAGCATCAACAAGGCCTTTCAAGATGCTCCTTTGAAGAAGAAACGGGATCGTAGATGGAGTGTTGAGCCAAGAAAACTTAGTGTAGCAGATAAGACAGAAACCAGTAGGAACAAGGTGCACACATCAACAGCCAGGAGAAGTGTTGCCAGAAGTGGTCTTCATGGTAGAGTTGCAACCAAAAAGTAAACATGAAAACATAGGATCTAGGGAGAAGCTGGTATGATATATTTTTCTATAGCAGAAGCCAGTTAATCAAAGGCCTGGAGAGTGGTACATGATGGAGAAAGTGAAGCATGATTGAGGTTCCTTCAATTTTTGAGGCTTCATTTCTGCAAATGGAGTTGGGAATTTGGTCAGGATTAATGGTGTTTACAATGCTTAGATACACAGGGAGATGCAATACCATCAGGGAGAATTAGGATTGGCCTCTTATGTGTCCTGAAGCAGAACAATGACCACAAACAAAGTCCAAGAATTATCATTAAGAACTATATTTGATATAAAGAACAACAGGGCATACTGGAAGTGATGGCATGGCCCCCACAAAAGGAAGGGTGGTCACAACAAATATAGACTTGATTTCACTGCATTTTTTTTTATGTAAGCGTTAATCTTTTATTTTTTTTCAGCTAGGATGATGGACGAAGTGAAGTAGAAGAAAGAGCGGGAAGGGATGGGAAAGACGTACCGTAACTGCTCATACATGTTCTCTGCACTACACCACGAAACCAGACTTTGTTTACAGCATTTTTCACTTAAAACCTTTGTGCATTACTATAAAATCCATAGAGAAAATGTCCTGCATTTCCCCCACTGATAGATTGATTAAATCTCTGCATGTGTCTCGACTAGACTACTGACATTATCTTCTGTCTGGAGGATCTAGGTGTACTCTTGACAGGTTATGATATCAGCTGCTCGTATCCAGGACCAGATCATGTAAACACATCACAGCAGTTCTTAAATCACAGAACTGGCTCACGGTCTGGTTGCATGTCAATGTTAAACCTTTCCCTCAGTAAAAGCTTCTGGTAGAACCACGCACATGCACAATCCATGGGAATGAAGGTTTGTGTACAGACACAGAGGTATAAACTCATTTTAAAATGCATTATTATTATTTTTTTATGTGACTTTTGCAATCTTTATCTTAAGTTCATTCAGGTAATAATTTCACTATTGTGCGGACCAGAATATCAGAAGTTAAGGTATCGCTAATGTACCAGAGTGAGGGAGTTTAAACAGCATGCAAGTATAAAACAAATTCCAAAAGTTTATTGAATTAACGAAACAGAATAAAAAATTAAGTTGATGAGGTGACTTTCTTTGAGGTGATTTTCGGCCAAAGAACGGCCAAAACTGCTGTTTAAAAGCATTTTTCTATGCTAACAATTGGTTGCCAAGGTAGAATTATTGGTTGCTATGGAGAAGTCAGTGATGTTATGCAAAGTTCCCCATGCTAATATGATTGACCAACACCAACTCCAATGTCTCTAGAATTTTCTTTAGCTGAGAGCGATATGCCAAATTGGTTGCTATGGTAAACAGTCTGGTTGCTAAGAGGGGATCAGTGACAATATAATGGTTAGAGTTCAGAAAATTTCATCTTGATATTTTCAAATGCCTTTATAAGTCATTAACAAATATTTAACCCCTTCTAGATCTAATACTTTTGCGCAGTGCTTTTTTCCCAGGATTCTCAGCAATTTCCCAGAATTCTTTTAGGGGTATCATTCTGAAAAGATTTAAAAATGCATATTATTAGATCAAATCAAATTATTACATTTGCTAGCAACCTTTTATTAGCACACAGTACGTACTTTTCACATGGGCTCCACAGCAGAGCAAAATGATCATTTATATTTATGATTCTGTCTCGACAATGCTTTAGAAGTTCATTAATTTTTAATGAACATCATTGTCACGCTTTGCTATTAAAACCACATTTTATTACCCTTAATTAAATCATCAGTAAACACTCTTAGCTGCTATAAATAAACAAAGCTGTCAGAATCAATGGCTGAAAATATCTGAGCTGGAGTCGCATGATAGAACATGAAGAGACAGAAGAGGCTCTATTTCTAACTGTTTGACAGGCGTGCCATATGTTTGTTAATTATGAAGCTGTTATGAAAGCACATCAGCTCTGCTTTTTCCTTGCTGCTGGTCATATGGCTCACATCAGTTTCGGGACACAGCTGGCCAAGGTTAAAATCTCTGCTAGTTCCACAACATGCTGACAGAAGGATTCTGAAGCAAACAAGATGCAATTCTCAAATACAGGGAAAGATGTGGCAATGTGGGGCACTTGTGTTGCTGCAGTTTGTGTCACTCCTGTGTTGAGCAATGGACATTTGTTCCTCCCAAAAAATATTTACCAAGGATACAATTCACATTAAACCCAGCTATATTTTAAGGATGTCCATATTATTCCAGACAAAACACATGCATACGTGTAAATAGTAGGGGTGTAATGGTTCACCAGTATCATGGTTCGGTTCAAGACAACACACTGTTGGTATCATGGTTTGCTATGCTATTAATAGAGGGGGGGGGGGGGGGACCTAACAACTTCGTGTTTATTCCTTTTACATTGGGGTTACTACTTCAAGCAAATCAATCAAAACCTCATTAAAACCAAAACAGTTTTGTTCAACACACTGAAAATTGCTTCATGTTCTTAGTAAACAAATAATACCTATTTTTAATCTGTGTTATGTAGCGGACAAACTACAAAATGTTTTTGATCAAAACAAGTTTCTCTCGGCATTCGCAGAAACACATTACCGTCTATGAGCAACCCTCTGACATGGAATCGCTTAGGGACCGTCTGCAAATTACCAGATCCAAAATATGTTTTACCCAGAATATGCTTCATAACTTCATTCTAAATTGCTCTATTACAACCAAAATCAAGCAACACACCACTCCTCAGCTGCATACTGCACTGCACGACTCAGTTTCAATAAAAAAATGTAAACATTTATTAGAGCATCATTTTTATTCTTGATTATTTGGATCAAATCTCAATTGCTCCCATAAAAATCACTCTATTATCACCAAATTCAGGTCACACACAACTGTTCTAATGGTTCAATTCAGTGCAAGTCATCAAATTAAACTCAGGTTATTACAAAAAAATGTAAATAATTAATTATTATGTGTGTTTTGTCAATTCTCAATAAAGGTGAAAATAATTTTTTGTTGATTGATGTTTTACATTTTTGTAGCGGGTAGATCACTTTGACTTGGTCATTTTAAAAGTAGCTCGCAAGCTGAAAAAGTGTGAGCACCCCTGCCTTAGGGTTTACCGAAATTTGATTATATTTTTTATTAGAATAAAATCTTTGAAATTATAGTCTGTATATATTTCTAAGCCCAGTGCCAAAAGGAGATCAGCCAATGCAGCTAATAAAATATGATATAGGATCACAAAAACAAACCCATGTAAATACAACTCCACACAATGATGACTAAAACATGGTAAAATAATGGTTTTGCATCAAAATATGTCACATTTATATTTGGTGTCAAAAACTTTATTAGTTAATTATTTTAAATAACTGGTTATAGTAATTTAGTATAGCAGGATTAGTTGATATAATACGCTAAAAAATTTTATTGAGTAACCACCAAGATAATTTCCCTTTTGGTCTCTGTTACAAAGTCCTGTCATTGTTTTTTGACTAACTTAATATCAACCAAGTTTTCCTGCTTGGAATACTTTTTGAACAATTGACTCTCATGGCAGAGAATTCAATAAATACATTTGAAGAGCCAGATCAAATTTCAAGAAGCGACAGCCTAGAAAAAAAAAATATTGTGCTCTGCAAAAATCTGAACAGTGCACTTTTGAGCAATACAGGTCATCTCAAACTTGCCATCTATGAGTCCATCCATGAGAGTTGTGGCACAAACTCAAGGGAAGCAAAGAGCTACACGTCAACCATCGCTCCTCATTAGAGAACAAATAACCACAGCATGTTTCTCAGCAAGGTCCCTCGACCAATTTCTCAGTCCCTCACACCCGAATGGGCCCTTTAGTGTCTGCGGCTGGCGTCTTGCTCAGCACTTTGTGCAGTTGTGAGCCGTGTTCTTTCTACAAATGTCTGAGATCCTCATTTGTCTGCATTCCTCACAGAGAAACGGGAGCCATTTGGATCATTTAATCCCTCTTAAATACAAGGCTGAAAATTTCAGAGAAGACCTGTTACATGCATGGGATGTCTGGAAGATCCCTCGGATGTATTTGAGGCTGGTGACTTTGAAAAGCTGTCTTCAAGGAGTTTAACAAATCCGTATTATTGAAAGCTCAGCAAACAAAATTTCTCTCGGCAAAGACAGGAAGATGAGAGGGACTTGAAGTGTTTGGTTGTCTTCAAGGACTCTCAGACAGACATGCTGAGATGTAGCAAACAGATGGAGATGAATAGAACATGGAGGAAGAAATGAGAGAAGAGGAGACACACGTAGACAATATTGATTTTCACCTCAGACGCACATTCTCTCTGGAACTCGGAAATTCGGCCAACACAAGTGAGTCTGAGGATGCTGAAGCTTTCTTTGGATCTGATTTTTTTTTCTCTCAAACAAACGTAAACAATGATTGCTAGAAAAGTTGACTAAGATATAGCATGAGTACAGGTCATGTTTAGAACTACTATGTGCACCATGTTTCATATTCATTCTACAGATTCTCACTGGAAGTTCAGGGTGACTTTTTCGATAATTGTAGTTCAGTCAGCTAACAAATGATGTCTCACATATTATATCATTTGGAAGTATGACAGTTGTCAGGGCAACAAAAACCGGTGTGGGTTAAGGTGGTCATGACCACTCCAAAATCAGATCCAACCAATTCATCCACCAAATAAAATCCAAAATTTGGAAAAACTAGCTTGCTCTTTAAGGTAAATTCAATTGCAGAAAAAGTGTTTCAGGTTTAATCATCTTTCAATGTGATGTAGCTGGCTAGTTAGCTAGTTGCCAGAAATGCTGCTTTGTTGCTCTTTGTTGGCCAAAACTGACCAAATAGTGTAAACATTGAGGTAATTATGTTAGCTTGCTTGCAAAGCCAACATATTGTTATCTCACTTAAACTTATTATGTTGGCTTGCTTTCCTATGTCAAAATTTTACAGCGATTCTCCTCCTAGCCCGTTCGAGCTACAGCCACGAAACTTTCCACGGTCGTCCAAGCTGTTCCCACTCGAGTTGGTATATCTCTTCGGACCGATTGGACCAGCGGTTTCCATAAAAATTGCGAAATTCGGCCCAAAAATCGCCAAAGTCATTCCCCATGGGGAATGCTGTTTTCATTTTTAAAAAACACACGGTTTTTACTCCAGGTGGCCTAAACCACAAGGAATGCACATAATTGCTCCATTCACCTCCATTCAAAAATTCTGGTGGATTCTGTTTAAAATCTCAATCGCAGGCTATTTCTAACTCGCCATTAATCATTCAAACTCACAGCTTCAGAAAATTTACACCATTCTCTTCCTTAAAGTCTTGTGATTCTAGCAGTATAGGAAATGTTTTAATGTGTCTTGTCCTTCTTTCGTAATCCTTGTTTGTTTGGAGGTATAAAATAAATCATCAGATATCATAAAATCATAAAATAACAGTTTAAAAACTGGATTGATTCATTATGCAGTTATGATGCAAAATTCCTTTCTACATGAATGAGCAATTAATCTTTGTCTTGTTTAATCTCTTTTTGTTTCTCAGGCAAATAATGTGTGGAGGTATATACATCAAAAAGAATAAAAATGTAATTGTGTTTGTGTGTACTTACGCTCCACTTTTAAATATTGTTCAAATATAATTTGAACTAGTTATTTAAAATACATTAATTTTATGCTTTTATTTGTTGACTATAAAGGCAGCAGTAACAAAAAAAAATCCTTAAAGACCATACTAACAACAATCTTTGCCAAGACATCCAAACCAATCCAAGGATAGTATAGTGGTAGCGCAGCCGTGCTTCACATGGGAGACTGGGGTTCAAATCTTTGTTGGGACATACAACAACACGAATGCTACGGCAACCATTTTGGTTTCGTTTAAAAATGGTCATACATATATGTATAGTATGGTTGGATATACCATACGTAGGATAGTACAGTGGTAATGCTGCTGTCCTTCACATGGGAGACCAAGGTTCGAATCCTACGACATGACAACACAAATGCTATGGCAAGGGGGAGCCAGGACGGTGGCTCGGTAGGAGGCGGAGTGCAGGGGGCAGTGGGGGTGGTGCATGGGGCGGGGTGCAGGGGGCAGGCAATAATAATAATTATTTAAATAAAAATAAAAAATAATTATTAAGCAACAATAAAATGCTTGCCACAGCATTTGTGTTATCGTATGTCCCAACCAGGATTCGAACCCCGGTCTCCCATGTGAAGGACGACAGCAAAACAACTGTACTATATCCTACATTTAGTATTTCCCACCATAATATACATATATTACCACTATATGTATGACCATTTTAAGCAACAATAAAATGCTTACCATAGCATTCATGTTGTCGTATGTCCCAACCAGGATTTGAACCCCAGTCTCCCGTGTGAAGGACGACAGCGTTACCACTATACTATCCTTCACATACACTATACAGTCCTATACGTATATATATATATTACCACTATACATATATGTATGACCATTTTTAAACAACACCAAAATACTTGCCATAGCATTTGTGTTGCTGTATGACCCCATTCAAGGTTCGAACCCCGGTCTCCCATATGAAGGACGGCAGCTTCACCACTATACTACATCCTACATATAGTATATCCCACCATACTATACATATATTACCACT